>JAVRKA010000110.1:600000-1129997 GCA_034508555.1 Venustoraphidia nigricollis
TAGTACTTAATTACTTTAGATAATAGGTGGACAACTCCATCAGCACATTGTAACAGAGAAATGAAACATGTCATCTATGAATACATAGTAAAATTATACTGCATCAGAGTCAGCTTTATCGACGATTTCAACCTTGCGGATACACGTACTACATCATATTAAATCAACAACCAACTTCATAGTGTCTCATTTTCGTTGCGTGCCTAACTTCCGTAACAGAGAAAATTTTACCGTCAATGCGCCAAAAGAAGTAGGTATACTTAAAAAAAAGTTGTCGAGCGTTTACAAGGATTGCTTCGCATCTTCTTTTTAGATATCTACTGAATAGTCATTATAGGTAAATAAAATACGAGTGTCCGTGATTTAGAATTTCCAGTTTTTACTTTTCCTGTTTGAACCCTGGTGCAACCGCAATCGTCCACCATTTTGCGGCAAACGATTCAATTAAAAGTTTTCGTAACTAAAAAAAAAAAAAAACCCGGGTCGCAGTGCCAAAACCCTGCCGACAATATAGTGTATTTGCTAATACATCAGGCCTTGTGGCTTTATTATGTGAACTTAAGGTGATTATTGGGCAAAATAAAAAAATTAACTCCTTAATACACCCCTTTAAATTACATTTTTTTTAACTACATCATTATTGTCGATCAAACTTCTACACCAAAATTAAAAACACCTTTCAGGAAATAACTCACTATCTGCAAACTAGTGTTTTCAGAAAATTTTTAAATCCGGTCCTGTCGGGCCAATTTTATTGAAATTTTAGGAACACTTTTTAATTGCTATTAAAGGGTTAAATTTCAATTTTGAAACGATTCTGAGAATTTTTTAGGTATTTTTGGGCCCAAAAACTTTCTTCATCCCCTAAAAACCACCCTTAAAATGACCCGATTGGGCCCATTTTAAATAGGCTTCGTGCGGTGATGGATTCCAACATGTGTGCCGAATTTCGTTAAAATAAATTAACTCCTTCGAAAGTTATTGCCCGTACACATATATACCTATATATATATATATATATATATATATATATATATATATATATATATATATATATATATATATATATATATATATATATATATATATATATATACATATATATATAAACATTTTTAAAAATGGTGCCAAAGTGTTTAGGAGGTTATGAAACGTCGAGAAATTTTGGTCCGACCCCTAGGTCCCGCCATCCGACCGATGCCAATAGTGTATGTTGCCATATATGGCAAATACACTAATAATAACAAGTTCACGCCTAAACCACTGCACAGATTTTGATAAAATTTGATAAAGAGATAGATTGCATTCTATAGAAGGACATAGGCTACCTTTTGTCTCAAAATAAAAACTTAAAGGGGCTGAAATAGTGGATGAATGTCACTGATAGGTCATCACGATACCTTCCGGAACTATTAGACTTCCAGACTTGAAATTTGGCAGACATGTTTCTTTTGTTGAGTAGAGATACTAAAATAGTCTTCTAAGTTGTGAAAAGGGGGGAAGAACAGGGGTGGCAATGATTAAAACAATCTAATTTTTAAAATACAGTTTCTATGGACTGAAAATGTAGCTGTTAGGTCTTGATGAAGATTCCACTACTGTTGTTGTTGCCGTGTATCATTACAATCGCGGGTGCAGCCGCGGGGAGCGGCTAGTAATTTCATAAACGCAACGGCAGTAATATGTGTATTAGAAAAACGGAAGTCTTCGCTCCCTCGTGTCTTTAATCCGGAAAAAAAAACTTTGGATTAATTGTTGATTGAAAAATGAAAGTGATATTTTTACAAGTCCCATGGTCGTTATTCTTGACAATTCGTACCCATGTCAACAATGGAAAACGTTGTCTCTGTAGCATTAACGACAAAGCAAAACATTTCACATGTTGGATGTCAAAATGTCTGAACTAACAATAAACAATTAAACGTAATTGTTAATTACGCGTATTGTTATAAAATAACTTACTAATTAAAAAAAAAAAGGAAACGCAATCAAGTTTTAAAATGTTTACATTATTTTGCTTTTTAGATTACCATTAAAAAAATTAAAATATAAATTATCTTAAATTATACATAGCTATTTTCTTTAGTTTAATCCTTGTTTCGAAATATTTTCCTACCATACGAGTTTCCACGATCCTCCTTCGGGCAATCGCGTTATTATCATATTTTTAAGATATTGTTTAGGTACTTTTTTAAGATGATGTGGAAAAATAAAATTCAAAAAATATGGTTTTAAAATTTCCGATTGGTAACGACACAAAAGCTGTAGCAAATATTTGAACAATTGTAAAAAAAATTGGAAAATTTCCAAAGGACTAAATATTTTTGACAATAAATGAAACAAACAAAACTGTTTAAACAGTATAAATCGTTATATAACAAAAGTACATAATCTATTAATTAATTAACGTGCTTAACACATGTTTAAATATTTTATTATAATTAAAATAGTAACAATAGAGTACCAGAAAGTATTCAAGTTACTTCCTTTTTTCTTTTAAAACACCGCAATATAATTATCTTTACCAATTAGCAGATTCTGAAGCGAGTGAAAATGTTTGTTTTTTTCCTTCATAATATTTTCATTAATTATTTTAATTAAATTTATTTCATTATAATTTAGAAGTACCAACTCTCGATTGTCGGTTGGGAAAGGAAAATTTTATTTTTCGTACTTTTAAAATAACTGACTATCGAAGAAGGCTTGGAAACTTTGGTCGAAATAAACAGGATAAAAATAAATATTAATAACATTTTTAGCTGTTAGACATTTTAAAACCATTAACGTTACTGTTTACCAGCTGTTCAATATGCCCCCCATTTCACGGGCAGTTGGCTATGTGCATGTAAAATGCACTCACTCACGTAGGAAATCTCTAATTTCTAATGCAAAATATCGTGACGTCTTGTAAAGGAATATAGGCGAATATCACGTTTTGTTATTAATTTTTTAAGTCAAATGTATGTTTTTTGAAATTTTTAAGCAATAAGCCAAATTTTTGAAATTTAATATTTAATCACAGCTAATAAAAACAGTAAGTAATAAAATGAATCATGCGACCGCAGTTCGAAATTTTCTGACAACATATTTTACAATCTGAGAGATTAAGATGAAACTCAAATTTTAGCTTTTGCAGATATATTTTATAATAAAAATGATCACATTACGAAATCCGAGAATATGATACTGATTTGCTGTATCTAGTTCGTTTTCATTAAATAAAAGCCCAACCAAATTTCTACAAATATAAAAAACAGACCCAGATGTGATAACAGCTGGTTAACGAGTAATCGAAAAGAAACAGTTCCTTGTCTATTTTTTCAAAGTATTAAAAAAAATATTGCAAACATGAAAGTAGTGTCCCACTGCGATTATTTACCGAGTAAATATTATATTGAGTTGAAAGTTGGTGTGTAAAATTTATGGTGTCAGAAATAAATTATACGAGTCCAATTGGTAAGAACATTAATCTTATATTTGCAATCAGAGCCGGCTTCTGAATACCAACGAAATAAGCACGTGCTTGGAGCGGCCGATTTCTTAAAAAGCGTCCGAGCGACATTTCAATTTTAATAAGCTTCATAACAAAACCCGGCCAAGTGTGAGCCAAACTCCCTAATCCCCTAATTTTTTTAAACTTTTAGGCTCAATAATTTCGGAGATAAGGGGGGTAATCGCAAATTTGAAAAATATTCTACGCGAGAGAAGATAATATTGTCTTGATAGACCTTGTAGGAGCTTGTACGAAGATTAAAGATTTTCGAGAGACGCCATTGGAGACTTGGTAAAAACTTGAACGAAGATTATAAAAAAATCCTTAGTCTTCACCTAAGCTTCTACCCAATAGAAAGCCTCTTAGAAGATCTTGTACAGAAGCTTGGACCAAGAATCAAGATTTTCGAGAGACGTCGTTACAAACCTTGTACAAGCTTGGGAGAGAATTAAAGACAAAAATTTCTAATTTTCTTCTAAGCTTCTACAAGGTTTCCTACAACGCCTTCCCTCGAAAATTCTTAATCCTCTCCCAAGCTTCTGCAAAGACTCCCATTTGGTAGTTCTGTTTATTATTTAATATAAATTAATTTCTCGGAAATTCAGTGTATATACATTTTTGTTAGGGATTCTTCGAAAATTTTGGGCATTCTTAGAAACTTTTTTCTTAGCAATACGCTGTTTTTCTTTCGAGAATTGTTTTCTCGACAAATTCAATTCTTTCTGATTATAAATGACAGGATTTCTTTGGAATTCGAAATGATGCAAGTCAATTGTAAACTTCTTTTCAAAATGCCTACTGTAAATATATTGTTTAAGTTACGCAGTATCGCTGTAGCGGTTCTTTTTACCCAAAAGACACAAATGCGGCAATTTATTGTTTTCTTGGGGCGACAAAAATATAAAGCCGTGCCTGTTTGTACTAAACAACTAAGGTTAGTTCCAACAACTGAAGAATGGTCACTTATTTTTATTTTATATTTATTTATAGACATTTAATATAATGACAGTTTTTTTGTTTCAATAATTGGTTTGAATGAATCATGCTGTTGGCAGAGATCACAGGTTTGAGATAGAAAACGTCAGATGAGAATTTAAAATATTTTACAGATAACTTATGAATTTTTATTTCCTAATAAGTTGTAACAAATTAAAATTGCATTTTTAATTTTTAAGGAATTCCCTGTGAAGATGTTAATGTGGAAATTATCACGAAATTCAAAACTTATGCGTTCTTACAAAAAATAAATATGATCGCTTATATTAAAAATAAAATTACTTATAATCCATTAAGTAAACACAATAAATCAATTAAAAACAATTATATTACGTCATTTCAAAGTTACGTATTTTAAAACCATTAATTGTCAGGGTTGTCTGAGCCAACGATAAGCGGATTAAGAAAAAAAGTTAAAGCCACTAGTGAACAAAAATTACTTTAGTATGGACTGCTTACATTAAAAAATTGTTTTTTTTTTCAAATATAAGATGTTTCTGCTTGCGAGTAAATTTCGCAGTTGTCTCGAAATAATTTTTACCCATTCGAAGTATTTCTTAAAATTAGGATCGGACATTTCTTGTTAAATTTTGAAACACCGGCTATTTTAGAAAAATAATCGTACGTTAACTCAAGGTAGACCTTACAAAGAAATTTTTTAAAGATTTTGAAATATCAATTATTTCAAAAAAAATATCTTTAATACCGAGATTTCTTACCGTACTACAGCGACCGTAATATGACGATGAATGACGTCACAAAAACGTGTGCATATAAATAAACGGATGCCGCTTTTTTGCGTTACAGCGGTGCCGCCGCTACTGAGAAGAAAAACACTACGAGCAGCCGCTATATTACAGTATCGCTATCTTAAAAAGTCTTTGGTGTACTGATAATTTTTTTTAAATAATTGACATTTCAAAATCATTAAAACAATTCCTCTAAGTATAAATTAAATAATCAGTTTGATCAGACCAATAAATTTTTTAATGTTGATTAAACTTTCATAATGTTACGACGTTTCATCGGCCATCCCGACTTCATCAGGTAATCTATAGAAAACATACATACATTTTTTATACAGTTAACGTTATAAACCGATGAAACGTTGTAACACTATGAAAGTTTAATAAACATTAAAAAATTTATTGGTCTGATCAAACTGATTATTTAATTTATAATTTTACATGGACCTGAATAATACCACTGTGGATGAATTCCTCTAAGTTCGACCCTGAGTGGATGTTAGATCATCTTTCTAAAATAGCCGGTGTTTTAAAATTTAGCAAGAAATTTCCAATCCTAGCTTAAGTATAAGACGGTGAGTCAATATGTCAAGAGAAACAAGCTCTGAGTACATCTAGACATGGAATTCCTACTAAAAATAAACAAAATTTGCACTGAAAACTTAAATATTGAGTGGGTGTCACACCTTGCCCGCATGCACTGAACAACGTCATCGACATTCTAATTTAAATAAAATACCGTTTAGTTTGCACGGATAATAAAACAGGTACATAAATTAACACTTAAAACGATTATAGAGTAAAATCTATAAAAAATGGAACTCGTCTACAACTTCCAGTTCAAAGTAATTACGTTGTCTGGACCAAAGCGGTCAGATTACAGATATTGTGTAATTATAAACGGTCGACAACCAAAACCAAAACAGAAGGGTCGAAAACGACAACACACCTACAACACAGAGTAAAAACGGTAATCTTAAAAAAACTGATGGACTATTAGAGGAGCACAATAGTCCTTAGAGATCACAGTGGTTACCGTTTGGCCCCTACCCTTAATTCTTATTCTAGGTTGTTCATCAAATTGTTCAGCGTTACATTATTCTTGGGTTCCTAGGAAAATCTTTCAGCTCACACGGCGTGGATTAAAATTATAAAATATATGTATTCTAAATATTATATCAATTGATTTATGTCTTAAGGCCCCAGTACACAGTGGTCTGTAGTGGGCCATGGTTTGCAATGTGCAACTGTAGGCCACTATCACTTGGTGTCACACAATGGCCCATGGCTCATTTCTGCCTGGCGAAGCACTTACGATGGACATGGAAGTAATTACGGCCGCGGCTATTTATTTATATACTGTTTACAAGTATTATAGTACTATAAACTTAAAAGTCTCTTCGTTGCTCCAGGATACTGACATTTTGGGCGATTAAAAATTTAAATATTATAGCACGCAACAAAAAAAGTAGGTACATGTCCAAACAATGGGCCACTGTGTGAACACCACAGGCCACGCTACACCACGATTCCTTTGAAGCGTCTCAAAAAAACCGGCAACAAATGGATTGCGCACCACGATTCACAATTGTCCGCCACTACAGACCATTATCCCCTGTACACAATGGCGATGGTCTACAATGGCCCACTACAGACCACTGTGTACTGGGGCCTTAAGCTTCAGAAACTAACTTCTGGCGAATTTAAAACAGTTAAAAATCGAATTTATCGAACAAGAGTTGTCTAACAGCTTGTATAATACGTTAAAAGAGAAAAATTAAATTACTGTTTTTTAACGTTCGTGTCGAACTGATAAAATTGTAAAGCTAAAGTTGTATTGTTTGCAATAAAAATTAAATAACGAGGTGTAAATTCGAAAAGTAAATTTATTGGACATTTACGGTCTACTGTAAGAAAATAAATAAATAAATAGTTTAACATTAAACGTCGGGCTTTTAAATAGCCGAGCGTTTAGCAAATGATGTTGTCATCGCTCCTCGATTACAAGCCCTCAGTTCCTAGATTCTAATTCGAAAATTGATTAAAGTATTCAAATTCAAAAGTTTAGTTTCAATGTATAAATAAACAATTCATATTTTCAAGTTATTATTAAAAAATAGTAAATTAAAAAGATTAATTATTGTCAGGTCTAAAAAAAAATGTAATTCTCTGGAAAGGTTGTTACGACAAAAATCTCTGTACCTTTCCAAAACAATAATATGGATATTTTTGCTGAGCTGGCGTTTGATTGATAGACTAACTCAAAAAACAATAGGTTTAAATCACATATCCGGTGGTGAAAGTGTTAAAAAGTAAATTATATTTATAAGTATAATCTATAAGCTGTAGGCGAAGTGTCAATCAATGTTAGAATTGTTCAAAGAAGAAGGATGACCAGCAATTATTAGATTTCGCACATCTCATAAGGAAACGATATTGCAAAATTGTTTCTGATTCATCAGTCGTCAGGGAGTTGTTAAAATATCGTTGACAGATCAACTGAAAAATTTTAAACAAATCACTAAAAATTAAAATTTTTGATTCAACAGAAAATGATACTGAAATGACGTTTCTTTTTCTGATTTTCACCTGTTTGGAGTTGTCAAAATATTGTTGACAAATGAACTGAAAAAATTTACAAGAAATCATAGAAATTGATTTAAAATTGCTGATTCAAAAGTGAGCATTGAAATTTATTCACGGAAAACAACATACCAACATAATAAAAATATAAAACAAATGGCCTCGGCCCACAGCTATTGTTTTAATCGTCACAGAATGACATAAGGGCGTTCTATAGTTATAATAGAAGCAGGTATATAAATCAAATATCTGCTCTGGTAGCAATGATAAATATCACTTTGTGGTCGGTGTGCATAGAATCACGGTTAAAGCCCACACAAACGTGATCAAAGTTGCAAAAAAAAAATAACTTTCTAACTGTGAAATATATTCATGAAATTTTAAGTTTGTTGCGCAAAATCAAATTCAGGACGTTAAATTTACTGTTAGTCGTGAATTTAAACATGCTCAATCTGCGTTATTTTAATATATTAAAAAAATATATATACGTGCCTACGTATGGATTAAAAACCGGTGGGCGAATGCCAGCCGGGGGCTTGCATTGTGCCTAAGCCGTGCCGTATATTTTTCACTCGAATTTACTTGTACTTAGCATTTTATCCGTTCCATATAATTGCAGCTTGATTACTAAAACAGATGTCAGTTTCAAAATTGAATCAATAAGAACTTCTAAACCGTCACGAATAGAAACTCAAAAATTTCACCAAGCCTACTTCAAATTATCTAGATTGATGCCTGAAAATTGCATGACAATCGGTTAAGTCGTAAACAATTGGCAGACACCTTAATGGGATCCGACCGAAGGCTCGAAGAACTGTCAGATTTGTCCAAAATACGCGATAAAATTCAAAGATCAATAACTTCGAAGCCGTCACAAATGCAAACCCAAAATTTTGACCAAGTCTACTTCAAATTATCTAGATTGATACCCGAAAATTGCAGAACAATCGGTTAAGACGTAAACAATTGGCAGACGCCTTAATGAGATCCGACCGAAGGCTCGAAGAACTATCAGATTTGTCCAAAATACGCGATAAAATTCAAAGATCAATAACTTCGAAGCCGTCACAAATGCAAACCATAAATTTTGACCAAGTCTGCTTCAAGTTATCTAAATTGATGCCTGAAAATTGCAGAACAATCGGTTAAGCCGTAAACAATTGGCAGACGCTTCAACGCGATGCGACCGGAGACATCAATAACCGATAAGACAGGAAGCCTGCACATGTAATAAAATTCGTCGCCGCTGGGTTGTTTGGCATCCTGATTACAATCGAACATGAAAAATGTCAAAAATAAGAACGAGTTTAATATTTTTTAAATATTATTTGTAGCTTTTCGACTCCGTGATGAATAATGCCCCCTGATGCATAATTGGCTGTTTTCTAAACAAGCTTGTACAATTTATAATGGTTATAGCGTTGCGCCTACGCGCTTCAACAATGAAATATATTTATTTGTAATGCTAATGCACCACCTGTATAAATATACCTGCTCATGTTACAAGCTATTGTCATCTCAGTACAGTTAAATTCTAATAAATACAACACGACAACAATCAACATATATTTTGACAGAAATATTTAATATTAATCTGACTATTCATTTCGCGGACTGTAAAATATGTTCTCGGGAAATTTCAAACTGTGGTCGAAAAAATTCATTTTATTACTGTTTTTATTAGCTGTGATTAAGCATTAAGCTTCACGAAATTTAGTTTGCTGTCTACCTATTAAAAATATATATTTTTGCCCTAAAAATTAAATCAAAAAGCACGACTTTCGTCAATATTTGGAGTACGTCACGAGATTATGGAATTACGGGAAAGCAAATTAACATTTTGAAGTTTTCTCTTTACAAACTTATGCAAAAAATACTGGCAAATTTGGCTTGCTCAATAATTTTATTCAAATTTAATTTTCTCTGTATAAAAATTTATGCTGATTTTCTCGTTTTCCTCTGATTTTAAATCGTCTATTTAGATTAAATAAAATGTAAAAACTTGGCTAAAAGTTATATGGGGAGAATGGTACATATTTCTAGTTTACTTTGAAGCATAAACATTAAAGATTGTATAAGATTTTTCATAGAAATTAGATATTTCCAAAACGTACCTAGGTGAATCATCCAACTCCTTGCTATGCGGTTGAAAAGGGGGGTGCTGAACAGTTGGTAAACAGTGACCTTAAAGAATATGAAGATGAATTAAAAAGATCAAAATCGAGGTGTTCAAGTGTAATGTTCGCTACATCTAACCGAAAAAAATCATGAGATATTATTACATATCCATGGACGACCTTGCCTTACCACGTAAACATGCAGACAAGAAAGATATAGTATAACCTTGTGACATTAGCAGTGCAAACATATAAATATGTCCATTACAAATGCATAGTATATGAAACATAAATGAATTATTGTGTAGATGAGTGATTATGGTGGGCCATGAATTCGCATTATATGATAATTGAAAAAATATACATGTAGCAGGATCAATGTTTCATTGTTATTTGAGCTAGTATTGGCAAGAACGTATTACTGATTTTACTTTTAACTGACATAAAAAGCAAGGGTATCAATTCGACGCGTATATAATACTAGCCGTCACCCGCGGCTCTGCACGCGATTGAGCCTTCGACTTCCCCTGGCGTCACCTAATGGCCAGTTACAACAAACTGGATAGCATAGAAACCTTCTCCATGAGAAAATACTGTGCCAACTTTTATGGCGATCGGTCAAACGGTGTCGAAGTTTATTAATATCTCAAATATACCAACATCCATTTTCATAGATATAGATTAGTAGAGAAGAGCAACTCGTCTGAAGTAAGAATTAGTATTCACTATTTTATATCTATAATAAAGTTATGCATATTACGTATTCACAGGTGTCACATAATATATGACTCATCTTTTCGTGAAAATACGTGTACTTATTGCAAAAATTTGACGTCAATCATTATGGCACTTCTCTAAGTCGAGCCATGAATACAAATTACCATTTTGTAGTAAAGAATAATTCATAAATTAAGCGCCAAACCTATTCGACTGGAATTTTTAAATATTGAATATTCATTTACAAGCCAAGTTCAATTGTCCTTGGAGTTATCAAACGCAAGCGAAATGCTTACAAAAAACGTTAAATTTTATCATAAAAATAACTGTGAATTGATTACGTAATTAGCATATTTTAAAACAATCGACTAACAACTAGTTCATACTTTCAATTTTTTGTAATACTTGAAAATTCGAATGATACTTTAACCAAATCTCAGTTTAGACTCTGCTGACCCGGGTTATAGAAACGTATCTCTACAAGCTCAGTTACTCTGAAGTTCAGTAAATTTAAAAATCACAATCATCAGGTTCTTCCACTGTCCGCGATGGCTAAAATAGCAGTTATTCTACAGTGGCATATTTAAACGATCAGCACTTCTCATACAAAGCATAGTTGAATCAGTATTCCATGTCCTCCGAGAGCTAATGTTTCATTAGACACCTTTAGAATATGAACCTTCACTCAACCGAGAGCCAAGTGTAATTGTGAATCAAAGGTGAATTTTTTTCGTATTATTTAAAAATAGTTATTTGATCTCAAACCAAATGATTTCTAAAAATAAGAGTATTTCGTAACATAAGCGCACAACATATTTCTAGTGGGCGGTCTACAAATTATTATTTATGTTTAAGCATTGTAATTAATAATTATTCGTGTACAAATCATTTAGTCAAAACCAAGATATCTTTTAATCTTGGGCTCATTCACGACCGACGCTCGTATAATTGTGAGAATTGTAGATCGTATCTCTTCTACTAAAAATAATTTAACGTTTAAAAAATATTTTTATTATTTTCATCTAAACATACGAAGTAATTATTATCATTAAGTTAAAAATAATAATTTTTCTGCCAAGGTTTTTTATTAATGTTTTTTATTTTTGCAAATTTATATTTTAAGCAAAAAATGTCATTTTGATGGCTAAGTGTCAGGCATTCAATTATTTGCAGTTATTTTGTATTATTAAATAGCCGTCACTTAAAAATAAATAAAATTATTTTTTTTTAATTAGTTGCGGACATTATTACGAAATTGCTGTTTAACAATGGAAGCAAAATTGTAGCTATTCTATTATTTTGAAAAAAACTGGCATTGCTGACGCTAGTAAAGTTAGAAGTTAGCGGAAAATATACCGAATGGTGTACGGAACTTTAGCATCAAGCATATTCATTGTCGAACTTCTTTTTTAGTGTTCGTTTTTTGCTTTTGCATAAATAGCTTGTAAACGGAACTGCATCAAGCAATTCTAACACATGTTACAAATTAAAATACATGCTGATTTGTAATCTGACAATGCTTACACATTTTTTTTATTTAAATCATCCGACAAAGAGAGAAAGGAACCCGTGGCGTTTATTTTATTTTAATGATGACCTTTGCGTTAAGACCTTTGGGGGTTTTGTTTAACAAGCTAAGCTAAGCGAGATAAGTAACTAAGAGAATGCTTGTATCTTTATGGAAATACGGACATTGCAACAATAATGAAACAACAATGAAAGAAATTAAAATAAGATTAATCATTGTACGAATGGCTTTGTGTCGATTCTGTGTCCATTTTGGGAATCGACTTAATTTCTATCCAAATTCGACCTAAAGTCGATCCAAATTGAACACGAAATCGGCCCAAAATCGCGACTCAAATTCGACCCAAAATCGACACTAAAGACGAAAGATTATGAATATGACAGTAAAACCTCAATATAACGGACTTCGGATATAACGGACAAAAAATCCGGTCAAATGTAAAAAAATTAAAAATGTCCTGTTAATATTATACATGCTTAAATTCAAGTGTCGCCGCATGTAAACAATTTTTAGCGGCCATGATAGTCACGTCATATATCTAGCACTAAAATTTGAACCATAATGCCGTCGATATCAAACAGCAACGTCACTTCACGACGAGTGTCTGAAGACAAGTACTTAAATAGAATTTGGTTGAGTTTTGAATTTTTTTTTTATATCTCAATAGAGTGTACATACATATTTTCAAAAAAAAGTTTTTTGATTTATTTTAAACCTATTTTTATATAACGGACTTTCGGCTTTAACAGACACCCCATCCTCTCAATTAGTCCGCTATATCAAGGTTTTACTGTATTTTCACTTTGACACTACTGAGTCTAAATTAAAAAAAACCCGGGTCGCAGTGCCAAAACCCTGCCGACAATATAGTGTATTTGCTTATACAGGCAGTGTGGCTTTATTTTGCGAACTTAAGTTGGTTTTTGGGCAAAATAAAAAATTTGACTCCTTAATACACCCCTTACAATAACATTTTTTTTCTTAATTGCAATAATATTATCAATCGAACCTCTATACCAAATTATATACAGCCTTCAATAAATAAGTCACTATCTACAAATTAGTGTTTTCAAAAAATGTGTAAGTCCGGTCCTGTTGGGCTACTAACGGGTTAAATGTCAATTTTGAAACGATTCTGAGAATTTTTTCGGTAATTTGGGGCCCAAAAACATTTTTCAACCCCTAAAAACTATCCTTAAAATGGCCCGATTACGCCCATTTTAAATAGGCTTCTGGCGGTGATGGATTTAAATACGTGGCCCAAATTTCGTTAAAATCAATTAACTCTTTCGAAAGTTATTGCCCGTACACATATATATATGTATATATATATATACATATAAGTATATATATATATACATATATATATATAAACATTTTTAAAAATGGTGCCAAAGTGTTTAGGAGGTTATGAAACGTCGAGAAATTTTGGTCCGACCTCTAGGTCCCGCCATCCGAACGATGTCAATAGTGTATGTTGCCATATGGCAAATACACTAAAAAAGGAATATAGGGCATCAATCACAGTTCACAAGAAAATCTAAACGAAAATCTTAAGTCAAATTCTTAAACAGAATGGTACGGAACCCGTTTCATGCAAGTTCGGCTCGCACTTAAACAATTTTTTCATTGACAACAGTCTAAAGGAGTATTTTTGATTACCCATCATTGATTTACAGTAATACTACTAAGACAATGCTTAAATATCAAGACTCATACATCCATAGCTTGCGGATGTATGTTATTAAATAGTAATTTGTATATCTGCATTTACTAGATATATTAACATCAAATCTCTAAAGAAACACATGCCATGAGAAATTTGGTAGATTTTTTTCTCATAAGAGTTAATTTCGGCTCTTTTTGTCATTTCGCCGGTATATTTACTTACGATTCAGCCGTTTCATGCTTTTTAACTGACCAACGTCTCAATCGAAACTGACTTTTAAAATAAATTCAGTAAAACAATTTTAAACGGTTTTATTTTTGCGATGATGTAATTCACAAAACACTAAGCTTAGTTTATTAGGAGCAGACCTTCAGCTTCTAAAATCCTGTTGACGGAAAACCAGGTTTTATTCAATTAGTGTTTTGTTAAAGTTATATTTCTTTTAACGCAATTAGGGTAAGCTTTTCTCTGTTACGGAACTTGCGCATGTAACGAAAATGAGACACCATGAAGTTAGTTGTTAATTTAATATGAATGTACTACGTGTATCAACAAAAAATTGAACCGACGATAAAGCTGGCTCTTCGGTGCAATATAGTTTTACTTTGTATTCATAGATGACGCGTCTCATTTCTCTGTTACAGAGTGCAGTCGGAGTTGTCCACCTATTATCCAAAGTAAAAAAGTACTACACGAAGTGATTTATATTTGTCATCTCCCTAGACATCCTGTATTATTTTATCAATGTACAGATTTAGCGAAAATGTGAATATCAATTATCGCAATCACGCCAAAGAAGTATAACTTCTGCCGCGCATACATAAGTACGCCCACCATTTGTTTAGTAGTATCCACACCAAGATTTTATTCCTCTTCAAGATATTAATTAATTATAAATAATTCAATTGATTCATATCTATTTTGGATTAGCTGCTGACGACGATGAGATGGATATTTCTCCTGTAGCTTATGATACGTTTCCTTGTACGTATTTGGTGTTTGAAAAGACAGTTTTTTTTATCTCAAACCAGTTACAAGAGGAACAATGAACCATAATGGCGGTTCATAATGCTTAATCCAAAGATTATATCAAATTTTTGTGACCGAGCTGGGTAGTAGTGGTGACAGCACTAGACTCGCATTCGGGAGGTTCGGGTTCGAATCTCGGCGAGGGCAGATGTGGCTGGGACTTTTTCCTACTGCCTCTCGCCGAGAAACGGTAATTCCTGTACCGGCCATCTTTATTGAGGTTTTCCATGGTTTCCCTCAATTAATTTCAGATAAATATCGAGATGGTTCCTTATTTGAGGCCATGGCCGATTACCTATCAAACTCCTAGTTCAAAAATTACCTACCTTATCCTAATTTCCTATAGTTCCTTCATTCGCCCATTGCTATTACATAAGTTGAAGTTTTAGAAATGTAGAAAAATAACGGGAAGTGTGGTAGATGGAAAATAGTAATGGTGCGAATGGCGTCTGTTATGACATAAAGTCGAGAAACGGACGTTAAACGCATTATTATTATTATATTAAATTTTTGTGGTCAAGAAGATGTAAATCTCAAATTTAAAGCTATGGTGGCTCCCAGTTTAATTTTGGAACAGTATAGTCACAAACTCAACTATGGGAAAATAATTATTTTAATACTATTGTCAAAACAAATCCGTTACATTGAAATATATTCATGCAAGTAAAACGCGCATGTGTGGCAATTCAAAACAATATTAAGTGTAATAGTACCAGGTGTATTGCCTTAGGAAAGGCGTAAGTAACTGTTCAGTTGTAATCTCTGTCAGTCACCGGTTTTATTATAGCCAAAGCGGCAAAACAGAATTACTGATAGCTGTCATAAAATTTATTATTTCATTAATAAAGATGTGAATCGATGAATGGACTAAGACTATCAAAATAAACATCATTGACATAATTTTTTAGTCTTATTTTCTATGTCTTGAAACGTGTATTTGGAAAAAATCTAAAAATTTTTTTTATTTTGTAGGTCTAAGAATACTCGAATTCATAGAGATGCCTTGACTTATTATGACAGTACCATTATTACATAACTTCTGTGTTCTTAGGTTAATTGGTGAAAGTATTAATTAGAATTTAACTTTGTCATAAAAAAACAATAAATTTAAAACATGAATGTCTTCTACGCCCACACAGCCCTGGAAGGCGATGGTTTTAAATAAATTATTTACTTAAATCTCTTCCAGCTCTGTTGACATTTTAATGAATATTTAAACAACTTAAATAAAATTAAAAACAACATTGTCGTTGAAATTACTAGGAAAATTTGCATCAATACGTCAGTTTTTTGATGACACACAAAAAATCTCTTGCTGGAATATGAGTTTACTGAAGAGCACTTAGTTGTTTAATATTTTAACTTTTCAAAAGTAGATAAATTTCGTAATGTTTATAATTAAAAAAACATTACTGTTGAATAATTAAATTTTTTGAACAGTTGATAGCTGTAATTATTCTAAACTATTTATTAAATTAGAAAAAAAAGTGTAAGTAAAAAATGTTTGAATAAGACATCTATCACGCGAATAGCAATGAATTTGTTAACTCAATTTCTTTAGAAATCAAAATATTCTTTTCATTAATAGTCGAACCACTAATTAAAATTATAATTAAGACTTCCGTCACGAACTTCGGCTTCCTTAGAATATCTCATAGCGTTCCCTTTTCCACACACTAAGATATTTATTCATTTGTTAATAATATTTTGAATGGCTAGATTAATGATAATTATCCAAGAAATAATTACACATTTTTAAATTAATTTCCTTCACGTATTGTACAGCTTCCTTCTCAACAAACCTGTCGCACCCAATTGGTTACGATACGTAGCTAATCTTCAATTGTTTAGAAAACATTTGAATACACAATATGGCTTCACTTGCTTACTGAATTTGGTTATGATACTATAATTATTTTTATATGGAACGAATTTTCAATTGAATTCAAATTACATATTTATTAAATACGAATATACAATACACATGATGTTGAATTACTTTGTATTCATTTTTTAGTTAATTTGATGGTTTCACAGAGCGATGCATGTTCGAAATGTAGTGGATTGCAGTCAATACAGTTCGTATCGATTTTTATGTTTATCTTGAGTATTATTAGTGTATTTGCCATATGGCAACATACACTATTGGCATCGGTCGGATGGCGGGACCTAGGGGTCGGACCAAAATTTCTCGACGTTTCATAACCTCCTAAACACTTTGGCACAATTTTTAAAAATGTTTATATATATATATATATATATATATATATATATATATATATATATATATATATATATATATATATATATATATATATATATGTGTGTGTGTGTGTGTGTGTGTACGCGCAATAACTTTCGAAAGAGTTAATTGATTTCAACGAAATTTGAACCACGTGTTGAAATCCATCACCGCAAGAAGCCTATTTAAAATGGGCCTAATCGGGCTAATATAAGGGTAGTTTTTAGGGGTTGAAAAATGTTTTTGGGCCCCAAAATACCGAAAAAATTCTCCGAATCGTTTCAAAATTGAAATTTAACCCTTTGGTAGTAATTAAAAAGTGTCCCCAAAATTTTAATAAAATCGGCCCGACAGGACCGGATTTACAAATTTTATGAAAACACTAGTTTGCAGATAGTGACTTATTTATTGAAGGGTGTATTTAATTCAATGTAGACGTTAGATTGATAATAATATTACAATTAAGAAAAAAAATGTTATTTTAAGGGGTGTATTAAGGGGTTAAATTTTTTATTTTGCCCAAAAACAAACTTAATTTCACATAATAAAAGTATAAAACCACACGGCCCTATACAAGCAAATACACTATATTGTCGGCAGGGTTTTGGCACTGCGACCCGGGTTTTTTTTTTTTAATTCTATTTTATGTAAGTTACAACATTAAGTAAAAAAGTGAAAATAAAAAAGAAATAACTTATTTAGCATGTTAAGTACTATTTTTTTACGAGTTTTGGCGCCGAAAGTGATTTTTCTATAAGTCTTATTAACTTCTTTATACGCCTGATTTTTTCAAAATTTTAGACTTAGTATTTTCGGAGATTATCAGGGAAGAAACATACTTTTTTTGATGCGTGGTACCAAAAATAAAAAAATAGGTAGGTATTCTCTCTGCTTTATTAAACTTCGAAAGAATTAAATATAAAATTTTGAAAAAAATCGGGCATGTAAAGAGGTTTGTAAAGATCACAGAAAAATAAAGAATATTATATCGCCGTTAGTTTTTGAGATTTAACACTAAATATATAATTTTGATGGATTATTTGATGGTTGAATTTTACAAAGCGGTTTAGTAGTTCTCGAGTATAACATAAATTCTTAATTTCTTTTTTAATATTATTGATATAGATAAGAAAAATTAAAAAAACCCGGGTCGCAGTGCCAAAACCCTGCCGACAATATAGTGTATTTGCTTGTATAGGGCCGTGTGGTTTTATACTGTTATTATGTGAAATTAAGTTTGTTTTTGGGCATAATAAAAAATTTAACCCCTTAATACACCCCTTAAAATAACATTTTTTTCTTAATTGTAATATTATTATCAATCTAACGTCTACACCGAATTAAATACACCCTTCAATAAAATAAATGTCACTATCTGCAAATTAGTGTTTTCAAAAAATTTGTAAGTCCGGTCCTGTTGGGACAATTTTATTAAAATTTTAGGGGCACTTTTTAATTGCTATTAAAGGGTTAAATTTCAATTTTGAAACGATTCTGAGATTTTTTTCGGTATTTTGGAGCCCAAAAACTTTTTTCAACCCCTAAAATTCACCCTTAATGTGATCCGATTGGGCCCATTTTAAATAGGCTTCGTGCGATAATGGATTCCAACATGTGTGCCAAATTTCGTCAAAATTAATTAAGTCCTTCGAAAGTTATAGCCCGCACACACACATATATATATATATATATATATATATATATATATATATATATATATATATATATATATATATATGTATATATATATATAAATATATATATATATACATATATATATAAACATTTTTAAAAATGGTGCCAAAGTGTTTAGGAGGTTATGAAACGTCGAGAAAATTTGGTCCGACACCTAGGTCCCGCCATCCGACCGACGCCAATAGTGTATGTTGCTGGCAAATACACTAATAACAATCCTTAGTAAATGTGATTTAGTATGCCAATAGCAGCGTATAATCCATTCATCCAAAACTTCCGATCAAGATACCAGTCAGTTAAAGTTATCTATCGGTAAAATAAACACGACTTAAACGGACTTACTATGAGGCGTTATGTTTTTACTTTCATATGGATTTGTGCAACATGAATATATTATTATTAATCAAACAACAGATCTCTGTTTATTCATTCCAAATTTGGAAACGATTTCAAAAATACGAACCGGAATAAATTAGAAAATATAGCATTAATGGATCAGTCATGGTTATCAGATATCAACATACACTGACAGAAGTCGACACTGTCGTTAAAAAATATTATCTGGATTTGTTTCATAATCACTGAAAGCAATAAATAATGTTGGTACTTAGTTTCTCAGCAATAATGGGTTGATAGCAAGTTTTATTGTTTAATAAATTCAACAATTTTATGTTCCTTATTACACAATGGAAGAGATATTAAATTTTATGTCGCAGAAATTATTACTAATGAATAAATTGCACTAGATAATATGTTTCCTAATCTTTCTGTTGTCCTAGTACTTTGTTATTAATTATTAACTAAAACTTTTTCTGTATTTGATGTTAGATATCAAAATGATTTTCTGGATCTGTTCTCCTGATACTCAAAACAACCAAAAAATTATTGTGAGAAGTAGTATTACAAGTTGAAAAAATAAAACATTGACGTAATCTGATTTTCTTGGGATTTTTAAGAAGTTTTTGAGTATTTCAATTAAACTTCCGTCGTAGAAGTGTGCTCCCAGATCTTTTTCTGTTCATTTTTAATACATATGTTCATTAGAACTCAACTTTTATGTGTGTGAAGTTAAGGTGTTTGTCAAAACCAACATGAACTCTAGTGAAATTGCGGGTAGAGGTTACCACAAAAGTATCAGGAGAACAATAACACATCTGCGGTTAAATCAGATATATTTTTATTTGCTGTTTATTTAAACTGTAAACAGTAGGTACCAGGAGATCATATCGCAGATATTGTGAAAGACAATCATATTTTAAGGTGAATAAAAGAATATCACAGCGCATTTTTATCCAGATATCAAATAAAATTCACGATCTACATGTCGTTAAAGAACAACATATCGTCCATTTCTATAAAAGAAAAGAAATACATTTTGAATACAAAAGAACAAGGCATATGTTGAAATCTTTCCATAGTTTAATAAGCGTGTGAATCAAGTTCAACAAAAGAAGGTAATTTTGTATCCGTGATACAGTATTGATCGGATATCGATTAACGGTCAAACCGATTACCATATTAGGATCAATCGTCTGTAATGGTTATTGTAGCTATATATAAGAATACAGTTGTCTAAAACTTGCTTTCGCGAAACAAATCCCACAATGATCTGACAATGAGAACACAATATATTACTGCAGAATTCAATATCCGATACGGGCAATTACACGTTCAATGTTGATTCCAATAAACATATTCGTTTCACAATCAAATAGTATTACATCGCAAGGCAAAACCGAGGGCATCATGTGCCGTGTAGTGCGGGAATTTCAACTTTCTGATCGTGTGGTATATAGGGGAATGTACTCTAAAATGGGATACTTAAGTATTACAAGTTCTGAAAAAAAAATTACAGACAGTTAATTACTGCAAATTTAATACGTGACAGTTTTGACATAGCTTTATTTAAAAAAAATACAAAAATGATATAAAGACTACAAATTAAAAAAAAAATGTTTTTCTTTGTCACATGGTTATTTCCCATTTTAGCAACACAGTGTGTTTAAAACGAGATTCATTATGTCGCTAAAATGGGATTGCGTTTAGTGTACGTAATTATAAACAAAGATCACAGTCGAAGTGTTCATCATCACTGTTTGCTCCACTACATGCTTCATGGACCCATTTTTGGCAAGAAAATTAAATTTGATATTTCTAAAATGGGATACATCCCGTTTTAGCAATATACTCCATATCCCATTTTATCAACGTATCTACACTATGTCAAAAACAGCATGCACTATTATAGCCTACAAAATCGGCGCGGAAATTTTATATACAAAGCGACACATTTTGACACTAAAACTGGTAAAAATATCGCCGTCATAATCTCATTACTCAATTAGGCAAAATGCTTACCTTATCATACCAGTATTCTTATAACAAAACTGTTGAAAACTTAAAAACTAGCTTAAATTTGACACTTGTAACACTATCGTACTGAAAGTACCACAGTGAATGCTTATCAAGTGAGGTGTATTTCGTGAATTTTACAAAAAATGGCATTGGGTATATTTAAAAATAATTAGGGTATCCCATTTTACCTAAGTGTCCCATTTTAAAGTACCTTCCCCTACTATTTTTCTTTATACCCGGTCGAAAGTACGTATACGATACTTCCGTATCAATGTGCACGAGAAAACTGTTTCGGCCAGCTGTTACAGATGGGCGTGCGAGTTATTCCAGCAATGCTTAAATGTTAGACTTGCTGCCTTAAAATCGAAGCCGAAAGTACGTACTTTCGACCGAGTATGAGGAAAAATATTTTTAAGACGTCGTCTCCTCAGTAATGAACTTTGCGACCACAGTTCGAAATTACCCGATCAGGGTTTATTTCGACTTACTGTTTTAGCCTCATTTTGAAAGGCTGGTTTTGGCTTACTTCGGAGATGGTTTAGTTCCATTTTGAAGCGTTTATTTCAGCTAATTTCAGGGCTGTTTAAGTCACGTTTTGTAAAGATCTCTTAATTTTTAAGAAGACTTTTCTATTTTTAGTAAAAATAGATCACCTTGCAAAATCAACAAACTTAAAATAACCTTTAGAAACGCGATAGTGCAATGATCGCGTTCCAAAGACAAATTCGAACAATCGAACACCTAACCTCAACATTAATACAATACGAATTATGACCTTTCGTTGTTTATTTATTTTATATCGTCGGAGTCCAAACGTTGACCGTAGAAACGTCTAATAGACAACACTACTAAATTTTTATTATCGAATTTAACGAATATAATTATTATGAAAGAAATCTACAGAGTAGTTAAATTTTTTGATCATATTTCTTTATTCTCAGTATGTCTTTCTTGCGACATATCTGACAGGCCTCTCTTCAAATGGATGAATGTTCAATATGAGGTCTGTCGGGTATGCCAAAAATAGCTACGCAGACGTTGCTAACTAAATAATTGATACTTCTCTATAATTCGTATTATCAAGTAGTGTTGAGTCTTATTAGGGATAAAAAAATGATATTCGTTTATTTTCGCTATACGTCCTTGATTGGGTCATCTAGCTTTATATATGTAGCAAAGTTAAACTTTTTTGGTTCAGCAGCCTCGGAAAAAATAAGCTGTGACAGATGGACCGACAGACACGGAGTGATCGTTAAGGCTGTCGGCACGCTCTGAATTTAAGTCAAAAATAGAGCTTCGGCTGTCAACTGATTGTAGACTTATTCGTCAACATTCTGCAAATGTTCTTTTTTTATAAGGAAGATAAAGGACAAATCTAGGTCTCTAATGGACTACTTTTGTAATTTATGTACGATTTACTAGAAAAAAGTTAGCATTAATTGTGCTAAAAAAACACACGTTTTCAATGTCACACTACGACCTTATTCGTACTTATTTCACAAAACTGTTCCATCACAAACCTCAAGTGACTCTTCCTTTTTCGGAAAAGTTTTTTAAATCTTCAAAATATTTCCAAAAATTAGAGTAATCTATTGACAGCGGTACCCTTGCAATAACATTTTTTAGCCTCGTAGTTGGCACTAGCCAAAAATTGAAACGTGCGGATGATTTGAGCGAGACAGAGCTAAAGAAGGTCACACCCACAATATGTCTTTTGCCTACCTCGCCCCTTACCGCTGGGTCTCAGCATAAACAAAATTCAGAGCGTTCTGACAGCTTTAAGGGTTCCGTTTTTTCATCGGATGTACGGAACCCTAAAAAATGCCACTTATTTGATGTTTTTCATCTGATAAAGTCAATAATTTTAGCGTTGTCTACTAGACTTTCTGACGGTCAGAGCTTGGACTATGATAACTACATAATATATTAAATGCAAATCGTGCTGGGAAAACAAGTGAGCTACGTATCAACATTATTACAATACTTGCAATCTAAATGATACATACGGAGAGAGTATTGATATTTAATACTATAATAACAACGTCCGACAAGCATTGGTCCAACGCTGTCTGCGATCATTTATCAGCTTAAAGTAGTTCACAGTACTGACTGTAGAGTGACACATGTTGCCCGAAGGCTGTTCGAAAGAATAACAGGTTCGGATTCTGTATCCCATTTGTTTAAACAATATTATGTCTTGTTGTTAAATATGATTGCCATTGTTGATACTAATCTACAATAACGGGTTTGTTTTAAATTCGAGCTTTTCATATTAAGATGACTAGCACTAGACTCGCATTCGGGAGGTACCGGGTTCGAATCCCGGCGGGGGCAGATGTGACTGGGACTTTTTCCTACTGCCTCTCGCCGAGAAACGGTAATTCCTGTACCGGCCATCTTGACTGAGGTTTTCCATGGTTTACCTCAATTAATTCCAGATAAATATCGAGATGGTCCCTTATTTGAGGCCTTGAACTCCTAGTTCAAAAATCACCTACCTTATCCTAATTTCCTATAATTCCTTCATTCGCCCATTGCTATTACATAAGTTCAAGTTGTAAAAAAATGTAGAATATAACGGGAAGTAGTAGATGAAAAAATAGTAATGGTGCGAATGGCGTCTGTTATGACATAAAGTCGAGAAACGGACGTTAAACGCATTATTATTATTATTATATTCCTTTTTAGATATTGGTTCAATTTTTTAAAATTATTTTTTGCATTTAAGGTTGTGTCACGTGTATTACTGAAAGTTCCACCTGAACAAAATGTAATAACTTTCAGGACGTTACAAAAATTGCATTGTCGGTTTACAGCTGAAGAAAGAGAAGAGTACAAATTTATGCATCAAACTGATAAAAATTACTGGCACACATTTTATAACAAGATGCTAATGACCTCAGTTGTCGAGCGTATATATATATCTACAGTCTTTCTTTCTCTCTCCTAAATGGCAAATTGATTAATTTCTATTAAACTAAAAAGAATTAAATATCTTTACAAAAAGTTGTTCTGTCAACAGATAACAAAAAACATTTAACAATAATCGTTTTTTTCTCGACTTAATAGGTCAAACAAGAAATCAATATTCATGCCAATATAATTCACACGTCGAACGGACAAACAGACAAAAATTTGACATTTTAAAGTAACGAGGAAGTTAAACGTGATTTCCGGAAGGACGATACTTACAATGGGAAATGAGACTTTCTCTGTTAAGAAAAACGAAATTTCGTAATAGAGTTGTTAAGTATTTACTTTTTGACGAAAAATGCGACAACAAATTTTATCTACGTTTATATATAAATTATATATAAACTACTAAACGCAATTTATTCATCTATGTATTTAAGTATAGTTACCGCATTTAACAATAATAATTGTAAAATTCTTTTTTTTCTTTTGGTTAAAACCGAAAACGAAAGTAGGTATGAATAATTTATACCTAGATATGTAATTGCTTTTTACTTTTTACACCATAATTTTTGTGTCATTTTGTTGTCAAGAAGTACACGTGAAAGAATTCTTTATTTCCCGATAATTCATCGACGTCTTACAGATATTCAATAAGTGAGAAGATGTAGTTTTTTTCTCACATCCACGTCTATTATTCGCTAAATTATTTTTCTACACATTCATAACGCTGCAATAAACTGAGGCCTAGTGTCAAATATTCTAAAACGGCCTGTCTTATTTAAGGGGGTATTCTAGTGTAGAAATGAAAAAAAATCGATTTTTTTAATATATTTTCAAAGCTTCACTACTTAAGAATATGTCCTTAAGAGGATTCTTCAAAATTCAAATTATTTTCGGAGATACAGGTATTTTGCTGACGCGGCATCCAAACCGGCTCGACTTGATGCGAAAGTTTAAACGCGTTTTTCTCGAAACTGTCTTTTTCAAAACGATATCCACGATTTCACAAGTTCTACTCGACCGATTTACTTAAAATTTTTTGAGAGTCTTCTTTATAGCCTTCTCTATGGTCGGAACTACGGTCATCCCCAAATTTAAAGTTTTAGTATTTAAAAAAAATCGAAAAGTCAAAAAAAAGAGGTAAAAATTTGTTTTTTTTTTCAATCAGTCGCCATTTTGTGAAAAAAATTTTTTTTGACTTTTCCGTAGTTCTGACTATAGCGACATTACTCTAGATTGATAATCTTTTTTTTTTTTCGGATTGCTAGAAGAGTTGGAATCGTGGGTATGGTCACGCGCCAATTTTTTGAGACACCCCACTTCATCAGCTGCTAATTTTTTAAATTTTTAAGTTTTTGTACTTTTTTTTTGTATTCTCGTAATGAAGTTAATAAAGATCTTATAAAAAAACGGATAGTAAAAATATTGATTACTTTTTTTTTTACGTCACTTCAAAAATTACCTAAAATTCATGCCTCTAGACTAGAATACCCCCTTAAGTTTTTTTTTTCAAAACGTATATTTAAGTGATCATTTACCAGCTGTTCAATATGCCTCCTTTTACACCCGAATAAATCTTATTTCAAAATGCACTTACGTTCCGGAAGTCTCTAATTGCTACGAAAAAATCTTATTTAATCTTTGATGGTAATGCTTACAACACAAACTAGACATATGTACCATTCTTTCCATATGACTTTTGGTCAAGTTTTTACAATTTAATTGATCTAAACAAACGATTTAAAATCAAATAAAAACGAGAAAATTAGCACAAGTTTTACACAAATTTTTGTACAAGAAAAATTAAATTTGGAAAAAATTATTGAGCAAGCCAAATTTGTCAGGACATATTAATTTTTATGACAAAAATATATATGTTATTTGAAATTT
The DNA here is from genome assembly GCA_034508555.1 of Venustoraphidia nigricollis. Classification (NCBI taxonomy): domain Eukaryota; kingdom Metazoa; phylum Arthropoda; class Insecta; order Raphidioptera; family Raphidiidae; genus Venustoraphidia; species Venustoraphidia nigricollis. The sequence continues at coordinate 625,977 of JAVRKA010000110.1, forward strand.
TTGTGAGGTTTAATGCTTAGCCACAGTAATAAAATGAATTTTGTGACCACAGTTTAAAATTTCCCGAGAGCATATATTTTACTATCTTAGAGATGTCAGCTTAATATGTTTATTTATTAAAATCCCAATGCAGTCAATCGTTAAAATGTCTTAAAATCGTAGACTAAATTAAAAAGTTTTAAGCGATTAATTTTTTAAGATTTAATTTCGATACTTTATATAATTTACAAACTGAATTACCATTAATTTGAATGCTAAAACCACGAAATTGTTCTAACCAAAAAACAGTGAATGAAATCGAACTATTAGCATAAAAAAAGTAATTGATAAAGTAAATAAAAACTTTGAAAGCATTCGAGCTGAAAATCATATTAGATGGCAGTCGGTTTTGAATCTGCAGTTAAGTAACTGTCGACAGTAAAGCGGTTTCTAAGATATCTGTGGTTAAAATAGAAACATAAATGGATAAAATATTTCTACAAACGCGACCTTAAAATTAAACAATTGAAAAATCACATTCATTAATCTCCGCGAATTCAATCGCTTTTAATTGTGAATGTTCAAAAATCAAAATTGCCAAAACACCAAAAAAAAAATTTGATGATCCGATCGCTACTAAACTTCACAGGATAACCCGCTGGGCTAATCTAAAGATGAAAATTTCATCAAAATCCGTCCAGCCGTTTTGAGGTCCATAGAAAACATACATATATAGATTATATGAACCACGTTACATTATTATAGCAGGCACATATTTGTGACAAAAAAAGCTTACCAACTAGTAGATTCTTTTCCATTAATTAAATTTTTGATAAAATGAAATAATATTTTTTTACATTTATCAAAAAGACCTCAAAAAATACAGTTACGACCGGATTGTACATTTTAAACCGAACGGATAAAACATGAATGTGCAATTTTAGAAAAACACGAAAAGATAAATGGATTAAGTACTCTTGTTTGAAATAAACTTCCGACAGTAATTTTAAGTTACAGATAAAATAACAAATGACTGTAAAACAAAACGCAGACGCGTGACAACACAAAAACATACACACGAAACAATTGAATGGAATGCGAATAAAAAAATAAATTATACTATTTAGTGTATTTGCAGATAGTCGAAAGTATTTTAAAGCGAATCATTAGTGAAAAAAAAACACGATCGGAAGACAATATAATAAAAGACGATCGAAGAAGAAAAAAATGAAACTCGATATTTATCGAAAGTGACCTATGAACTTTTTAGAATACAAAAAATAATGTTCGTAATTGTTGTCAAGATATTTTATGAGAGATTAAAAAAAGAAAAAAGTTAATAATGGTCGTATTTGGTCACACAATAATTTACCTACGAAGTACTTTTATTACAGCGTATTTAATTGACATGTATTACTTTCTTTTTGATCAAGTAGGTTCGGTTACACAAAAAAACAATCGACGTACGACTTAATTATAACTGAAGTAAATCGAGTTTGGCAAACAATAAATCGCACATTCTATGCTGATATTTTCACTTCGTTGTCTGTAAAAATTAATCAAGGCATTAATTTTCAAAACAGAAACTTAACAGCTGGAGAATTTGTTGGATTTCGAGACAAGTAATTCCAAAAATGGTTAGCAGGATACAGTATAATGGCACAGCAGGAAATACCAATATGTCTCAGCAGGAAATCACACAAGAACTCAGCAGGATATGTGAGGGGAAGTAAATATATCCGAATTTGATACAAAAAAAAATATTAACCACGTTTGAAAAATCAATAATTTTACGTCGTTATAACAGCGCGTTTTTTTTCATTATATATATCGACATGTCGTCGCCGATAATGATATCAGGATATCGCAAACGCAATGCTGTTTCATTACAACGTCAGTGCCGATAAATCAGGTATCGGAAAATGAAAAAAAACAACTGTTATTGTTCGATGCCTGAACGTTTGAGGTGCTTCCATATCGTTACATCGTTGTCGTGAACAAGCGACCTTAGAATTAAAAAAAAATCGAAAAGTCAGTTTATGGTTGCGATTTTTAATTGCTAAAAACATTAAAATAATCGGTCTATTGTTAAGATATTGTATCGATCCATTGTTTTATATTTTATGTCGGTACGTAATCGTTCAATTAAACAAATGTAGAACGAAACAATTGAAGATCTGCAACTGCGATAAACTATTTTACTTGGTTAAGAGAGTGTTACTTAAAAATCTAAAAAGACTATAATTCAAAATTTGTAATTCATGCGGAAACGGATTGTGCCAAAAAATCCGTCAGTTCAAATAAAACTAAAACATCTGAGAATTGCAATCGAAAACATTTAAGCATTAAAAAAACATAACACGACTTATAACGAATTGACAATTTAAAGTAGGACATGCGTTTCGAATACATTTAACAGGGTTCCAGGATAATATCAACCGCACTTGATTCTCGATTACAGCAATATATTTTCCTACCTGTAAGAATGAAACTAATAAACAAAAGCTATTTTTCATCTGTTTATTTTATTTTGATTTATTAGAATTTACGTTTTGTTAGGTTCTCCTAGAGATGGGAAAAACGGGTCTTTTTAGTGATCTGCATCTTTGCATCTGGATCCCGTATGTGAGCCGGCTCACTGAACCGGTTCAAAAAGAGCCGAGTTCTGAATATGTTACTGCAGTCTGCCACTGAGTTACCTAGTTCAGTCAATCATATCACGACCTGTATAGAATCAAGAATGCATAGCCAAACATGTGATGCATGAGTCATTTGAGCTGACAGATGCATCAAAGCAAGAACTGATACGTAAGTGTAAAATGTGCTTCTGTGTGTTAAGTGTTTCACTGAGTTATGCGGATCAGTTGATCCGTCGGCTCAAAAAAAAGTGAGTCGGCTCTCACGGATCTTCTGTCGGAGTCGGCTCTTTGAACCGGTTCAGATCTGAGTTACCCAACTCTAGGTTCTCCCATACAGAAAAAAAATAAAAAAACTGAAAGAATAGATTTAAAAAAATCCTCAATGTTTTTTTAATAACGGGTCAATAAGAATAGCAATTTACTTCAAATTAACTTTTAAAGTCAAAAAACTATCATAAAAATTCACCGTGTATTTCGACTACTTTAGTATTTATATAAACATAGATATTTATTTAAAAAACAAGATACGATTTGAGACAAATTGACAATTTAAAGTAGAAGAAAATAAGAAAACGATTATTGGAACCGTCCGCAACCTCTGACAACAATGAAAGTGTTACGAAACGAGTTAGTAAGTACTAACGGTAGACAAAGACGAAATGCAATTTATGAAAAAGGAGAACAGAATATGTATAGCAGACATGCTAGTGCAACCAATCATGTGTAAGAAAACATTATATTATACTGTTCCTTTGCAGAAAAAAAACATGTACCGACCTTGTTTTTCACCTTGTTAGATAGCTATCTAGAGTAAAGCTTCGTTTATCCGCTTGTATGCTAATTATCTTAATGTAAATGCATTTAGAAGCGAAATTGCGCAACGTTTCACAATTGAATTAGTTCAGCTTTTTCTGTCAAAACAACTAGACTTAAGAGATACTATTTTCTACGGCTACCAAGATAAAAGGTTATCTTCAATCGAGCTGATATTTTCACCAGTTCTGAGATTATAAATCGGGAATACGGATTTTTTCTAGATGCACGATTCACATCATCAAGAGACCTGCCTTGATATAAATTTTTAACACTCCCTGCCTATCAGTTTAAAAAAACTTTTTGAATTAATATTGGTGTCGACGAGAACTCAAGCAAAGTCGAATAAAAATTACAATTTCAATTAAAGTTTTTGTATCAGTAATGCATTGTTAGGAAATCCGATTTGATAATATAATCTTAGAATTTTAAATCGATCCTGTTCAAATATTAATAGACTAATTGAAACGATGTTTTTCTAAACTGTTTACCGTAGTTTTTAGTACAATTTTTACTTCGAAACAACTACGCAGTTTGATAAAAAATTTAGTTGAATAGCGACCTTTCTCAATGTACATCGGTTATTTGATTTTGTGTGAATACAATTTAATGTTCTACACGACAAAGAGTTTGGATATGATATTATGTAGATTGCTCCTGCATGTATGAAAACTAATTTTATGATCACAATCTCGGGTCATTGTCAAATCAAATTTTATGACAATTCTATCTGCAATCTAGCATTAGTGTATCAAAGTTCAAAATCGGTCGAGAAAAAATGTTTATGTTTTGGTATTTAGTGGAAATCTTTTGTCTTCACAATCAAGGTTCCTTCTTAAAATAGATTCGTTGATAGTTTTTAGATGACGGATTTAAATTAAAATTAGTAATCAAAGATATACCATATTCTGGTATTGTCTTACATCTCTTTAAGAAGCTAATAATATAATAAGCCAATGCTGTATGCAACTTTCTTTTCAAATAATGTACAATGTATATACTTATAATAAAAGATATGGCCAATTCTATAAACCATTGATGATATGTATTCAGAACTCGATGTCCGTTTATAGTCTTTGTGATGATGAGAGTACTTCAAGGCCATTTAAAGACAAAACTCCGTTTTGAAAATACTTTCCCATTTTCCAATAGGATTTCGAAAAGGAGAAGTTAATTTCACTTGCATTACGAATAAAGGAAAACCTTTTCAATTTCAAATGATTTCCAAATTGGGTCAAATCTCTTTCCATTATATCATGTAAACGCACCTACCTACTAAACCGAAAGAGATACGAATTAGCGCAAATGCTTATCGAATTCATTTTATATCAATTTGAAAACGTTCCAAATTAGTGAAATATTAAAAAATCAAGAATTTGATCTCCTGGCGACTAAATTAGTTGTTTAGAACAGATTATGATTTTAAGGTTTTTTCAGTTAATTTTTGAAATTAGCTAAAACTGGACCCAGTATTTTCTATTAGTGTACTCAGTTCGAAAACGTTTCAAATTAATTCAAGATCTAGTACATTTTGTAGAGCGGAATATTTAGATCAATTGATATTCGCGAATAGATTTGTTATTTAGAATAGCTCTAATGATTCTATAGAATATTTTGAGTTTGAAATTAACTACAAATGAATTGACATGTATTTTAAATTTAGAATCAATAAAACACGAATGGTTTGAACCTTAACCACACACAATAATGCTAAATGATTAAAAATTAATGTCAAATTAGATTCAGTATTCTTAAAAAGCTCTTTTTATTGTTCTAATTCACGCAACAATAATTTCACGGTATTGTTTATATTGTTCTTAACAAACGTCCTTGATATGTCTCATTCATTCACCAACAATGGATGTTACATTTGCTTCATTTAAGAACAATGATTGGTCATACATAATGGTTCAAGAGGTAGCGTCTTTTGTTTTGAAAAAAAAGAAAGAATTAGTAAAAAAACCTATTGATAGCAAACAGAGCATGTATAAGAATCGTTGATAAAAAAATAAATACAAAAACTATGAATTCGATACTCTTAGTACAAAACTATAAAAGCTAATTTATATGATTTAAGTCCTAGAGGGCACTGAAAATATTTGAGTAATGGTTTCAGGGAACCCCATGTACCAAACAGTTGTTTTTCTATTTGGTATATATATCAGAATTTGACGAAATACTAAAGACATACTTATTTTTAAAGGCATTTAAAAATTGGAAATTAGATTGTAATTACTCGTTATAAATATATTAATAGCTCAAAGAAATGTTTACCTTAACGACTGTGACACCAAATTTCAAAAGAATTATCCACTCACCTGAAACAAAAATAAAAACATTAATATTTTTCCGAATTTATATTCCAGTAAATTTATTTAATAACTACATAATATTTCTAAATTTTTAATTAACGAATAATTGTATAGGTTAAGAATTCTTACAATTGCACCAAAACTTCTCCAAAATTTAGACAATCAAAGTGTGTTAAAACTAGAAATAATGTTCCTTCGCTTGACAAAACTATACTGATTTATTTAGCATCACAAATTTTCAATTTTGAATACAATTACATAATTCGTAATGACTTATTATATAATTAGTCAATTTAAACATCGCTGACGGAATTTTTTAGTTTCTCTAAACTTATATTAATTTTAGATATTCATTTTATCAGAGTCGTCTCATTAGTGTATTTGCCATATGGCAACATACACTATTGGCGTTGATCGGATGGCGGGACCTAGGTGTCGGACCAAAATTTCTCGCCGTTTCATTACCTCCTAAACACTTTGGCACCATTTTTAAAAATGTTTATATATATATATAGGTATATATATAGGTATATATATATATATATATGTGTGCGGGCTATAACTTTCGAAGGAGTTAATTCATTTTAACGAAATTTAGCACACATGCTGGAATCCATCACCGCACGAAGCCTATTTAAAATGGGCCCAATCGAATCAATTTAAGGGTGGCTTTTAGGGGTTGAAAAAAGTTTTTGGGCCCCAAAATACCGAAAAAATGCTCCGAATCGTTTCAAAATTGAAATTTATCCTTCTGGTAGTAATTAAAAAGTGTCCCAAAAATTTTAATAAAATCGGCCTAACAGGACCGGATTTACAAATTTTATGAAAACACTAGTTTGCAGATAGCGAATTATTTACTAAATGGTGTTTTTTAATTTAGTATGGAGGTTCGATTGATAATTATATTGCAATTATGAAAAAAAATGTTATTATAAGAGGTGTATTAAGGAGTCAAATTTTTTATTTTGCCCAAAAACCAACTTAAGTTCGCATAATAAAGCCACACTGCCTGTATTAGTAAATACACTATATTGTCGGCAGGGTTTTGGCACTGCGACCCGGGTTTTATTTAACTGTTGCAATTGAAGAATTGTTTTAAGTGTTTCTAAACAGGTTAATCTTGTTCCAGATCGTCATCCACTCAAAATCGGTTCCACCTTACTCAAGAAAATGATAACCTAGAATCCAGTTTTGATAACAAGCAAGTGCTGTGCAGTGTTGTTAGTGCAGAAAACTGTGGAACCCCTGTCCAGTGGTAATGGGTAGCTCGACAGGGGGATCTGGCCCAAGGCCATGCCAGATAATACTCCAGCAATGTTTGGCCATCACCCTTCGTAAAGCCGGTTCACAGAACAACACAGATCCTGGAGAATTCTGGATGTACGACAGTGGATATTTATTATTTCAGGTTGGTAACATATCTCACATTATCAACTATAGAAAACAGTATCACGGGTAATTGGAACAATGAAAATAAATCAATTTAAACACTCATTGATTGCAACGTTTCGTCTTTTCTTTAATTAAGACTTTTTCAAGCTCTCAATATGCTTAAATGATAGTAAAACTATGATACAATATGCAATTTGGCATTACAAAAAACAATTATAAAAAAAGAAAAAGAACATATTATTTTCTACAATTTTCAGTTTTTATAATTGTTTTTTGTAATGCCAAATTGCATATGATATCATAGTTTTACTATCATTTAAGCATATTGAGAGCTTGAAAAAGTCTTAATTAAAGAAAAGACGAAACGTTGCAATCAATGAGTATTTAAATTGATTTATTTTCATTATTCCAATTACCCGTGATACTGTTTTCTATATTATAACATATATCTGGAATTGAACTTCAAAGATGAATTATCAACTATCATTGTTTAATAAATTAATTCTTTAGATTGTTAAATATGCTCTTGGCAAATGTCGAATTGTGGTCGCAAAATTAATTTTATTACTATTTTTATTAGCTGTGATTAAGCTTTAAGCTTCACAAAGTTTGGTTTGCTGCTTAAAAATTTCAAAAAACATATATTGCTCGAAAAAATGTGATATTCGTCAATATTTCTTTATAGCAGGTCACGATATTTTATGAGAAGGCAAACTACCATTTTGAAATTTTTTCTTTACATATTTATGTTAAAAATACTGACAAATTTGGCTTGCTCATTATTTTTTTTTCATATTTTATTTTTTCTGTACAAAAATTTGTGTAAAACTTATGTTAATTTTCTCGTTTTTATGTGATTTTAAATGGTTTATTTATATCAAAACTATAAAAACTTGACTAAGTCACATAGGAAGAATGGTACATATTTCTAATTTATTTTGAAACATTAACATCAAGAACTGAATAAGATTTTTCATTGAAATTAGACATTTTCGAAACATGAGTAAATGTATCAAACTCACATCGAAATGCTCGTAAGATAGAGCTAAGCCGATGAAAAAAGGAGCATATTGAACAACTGGTAAACAGTCACCTTAATCCGGACCTGCGAGCTAATGAGATACAATGTGGCATAACGACGCCAGTTCCAGTCGACGTCGCGACGGTAGTCTGGCGTCCAGCGGGATGATGCATGTATTCCAGAACAGCAAAAGTTACATGTGAATGGGAGAAGAACTGTGTTGCAGTTATTGTGAAAGATCTTTAAAGGCCACTCTAAAAGCAATAACCGTTTTGAGCGCGGTATGAATATGTCAGAAGCACAGTTGCAATAAAATATATCACCTACAGCTGGTTCTTCATTTGCATTCGAATAAAATGTCTCGTCAATCACCCAGTATGTCGAATGTTGTGCCTACAGTGAAAAGATTCAATATTTCCGCTACTTGTTAAACCGAACAAGATACAGAAGTTTATTTCTGTAAATGAGGTCATCCTCCTCTATAGAATTTTGATATTCTAATAACTAAATAAATATTTTATTTAGATACCTTAGCCGATTACAGCGTACACAGCATGTTAGGGTACATTTAAATATTATAACGAAATAAAAATGATTTGTCGGGAAAAAGGACAATTGTTTAACTCAAATTTATATTTACATGTGTATTTTAACTTTTATATCTACTTGATCAAAACATTTAACAGGTGTGTATAATTAATATTTGATTTTTATATTTCAATTGTAAATTTATAAATTGTATTTTAATAGTTCAATTACAGTTATAAAGCTAGAAAAATGTCCCAAGCAAGGGACGAAACGTCGCTATAAATAACAAATAAGTGTTTACTTAAAAAGTCCTTTTTCCCGACAAATAATTTTTATATTAATTACCAAGGACAAAAAAGATAAAAAGTCATTAGAACGAAATATTTAAAAAATCAGAATTGTGTTTTTTATTTTGACAAAAAAATAATAATCATTTGAAAGAGCGCTGGAACGGTTTTAAACTAAAATTTTTTACCGAAAATGAAAAGAAAACTGATACAGAAGTCTTTTTGTTAATTTAAAAAAGATCTGAAAAAATTTTAAACTTTGCGAAAACGTAAAATATCACATCGCTAAATCTGTATATATAAAAGGCGATGTATATTATCTATGAATTCCAAAACGTTTGAACCGATTTTGATGAAATATTCGGACAATCTTCAGATTAGCCCACTGGATGATCCTGTGAAGTTTTATAGTGATCGAATCAACAGAATTTTTTTTTGTTTTTTGGCAATTTTGATTTTTTTCGATTTTTGAATATTCACAATTAAAAGCGAATGAATTCGCGTTAATTCAGTACACGTTGAGAATTTTATAATAATGATTCTCATTTTTATATCATATATATTAATACGCTAAGGTTAAGATGTTTGCCTCCCTTTTTCGGAAAAACCTCGCAATTACTCCACATAAATTTTGTGTCATTTTATAGATAATTAATTATAACAATTATATATATACATATACATTTACTCAGTATGCAGCAATGCTGCCATCTGATGGTTCTAACTTTGAAACAACGTCAACATGATTGACGGTCGGTAAATTTTTTTTGTTAAATTTTTAATCAAAATTCACGTATAAATACTTTTCGTATGGCGGCGCTTCATTCAACGTTTTCGATACTTGCGCCTCTATATAATATTTTTAGAAAAATATTTTCTTGAACTGTCACTGAGCTTCGTAATGTAATACAACAAAAGAAGAAAGTTATAAAGAGTGTGAGAAATTAGAAACGAATTTTAGTGCGAATATTCGCACGGGTACCGCTAGTCCTATATATTACATTTATACCCGGGCGACGCCAGACTAGGCCGCTAGTACTTTACAAAACAATGATTTTATTTTTCGCCGTTTATAAGTTTATTTTATTAATTTTATTCTTACTACACTCTCGAAACTCAACATCAGTTATTTTTGTCGCACTCACGGACTTCATGTTTTCATTGTAAATTTTTTTTTTGAGAATTCCAATGAACACAAAAAATCTTTATATATAATTACCCAGTATTGAAATAAAAGGACTGCCTGTACTTTAACACCGACTGGGGAACATTGACGACATGGGACCCATGTAGTTATTACGGGGAGCTCCCCTAGGAACGTGTTTATATGTCCTGTAGGTGTAGTATAAGATTTATTGGCAACATAAATCTCCTGCAACTAAAGCACACGGACAAGTCGCTAAAAACACTTCAGTAAGTGAATAGACATGTTGAAACGACATGAAAATAAATAGCTTTAAGAATAATTTAATTTTTTTCAACGAGCTGCGTCTTTAATCAACTGTTTCATAATTTGCCAACGAATAAAACTCGTACTATTTTTACCAATAATAGAAATAAAATTGTAACGAGGTGCCTGTCTATTTTTCGTTGTTTTAATAGCGTATTCTCCAGGATTTTGACATTTATCTGTGAAAACGAGTGTCCAGATTTTTTGTCTATTTGTATCAGTATTACTCAAGAACGGCTGGGCCAATTTTGATTAAATTATATATTACCTACCACAACTTAAAGTATTGAATACTTTTTAATTTTTATTTGATACTAGCGGCCCAGTCCGGCTTCGCCCGGGTGTAAATGTAATATATAAGATACAAAAGATGAGAATCATTATCATTAAATTCTCAACGTGTATTGAATTTGCGCGAATTCAATCGCTTTTATTTGTGAATGTTCAAAAATCGAAGAAAAATCTTATTTCCCAAAAAAAAATTTTAAAAATTCTGCTGATCCGATCGCTACCAAACTTCAGAAGATCACCCGCTGGGCTAACCTAAAGATTGTCTGAAAATTTCATTAAAAATGGTCTACCCGTTTGGAGTCCATAGATTACATATACATCGTCTTTTATCTATATAGATTATTAAAATGTAAAAGTGGTTATTGTGACATAACGATAATAGTTGGACATATAGTATCGCGAAGTTTTTTGTAGTTATTGATATGTTCTTTAATATTGTAGAACATACTTTTGTTTTATCATCAATAGTTTCCGCAGCGCATGCGACGAAAGATGTTTTATGGCATTTTTTTACACCTTGGGTTACGTTACAAAAGTTTTAGTAAGGATCCCTAATATTTTCTACCAATAAATGTAGCCTATGTTTTTCAGGGTGAATGTAGCTTTCTAATGGTGAAAGAATTTTTTAAATCGGCACAGTAGTTTTTGAGTTTATTCATTACAAACATACACACACACACGAAAATACAAATCTTTCCTCTTTATAATATTGGTGTAGATTACTGCGAACGTAAGGATAAAACCTAGTAACAAATAATAATATGTAAAACGTCGTGGTTAGACTAAAATAAAATATTTATTTTTAACCCTACTTTCCGCTTAAGTAATTAGTCCTTAGTTTATTTCTGGGTACAATAAGTACCATGACACACAAAATAAACCAATTTATGAATAATAGTTTTAAATTCTACATAAACCAAGTGCGAGTTAGACTGGCACGTCTTTGGATTACGAAAACTATAGCTATTGGAAATATCCTACTAGTTTAGAGTATATTTGTACATCTAACATTGATTTTAGCCGACTTAAAAAAGAGGTTATCAATTCAACATGTATTTTTATTTTAAATGTTTGTTCAGCCATAAGTTTACGACGGCTTAACCGATTTGAAAAATTTCAGAACGGCACAATATCATTTCCTTAAAAGTCGGTCTAGTCGTCTTTAACTGACTTCAAAAACAAATTCTCACAGTTGTTAATCTTGCAAACCAAAAAATCTTATTAATAATAATCCAGTACAATAAAAACAAAGATTCTTAATCTTTTCCTAGATGGACTGTGATTACTAAACGTTCGATAACTGAGCTCATTAGTGTCTAAACAAATTTCTTCCGTACCAACTTTCAAACGTTACGCATTTGTCATTTTGAGTGACAGATATAGAAATTTACGAATGCACATTAATTTGTCATTTTTCATTTTCAAGCAGATAATTCTGTTTACACGACTGTCGTTTCTTCTTCTTCATCATCTATTTGAGACAAGAAGAAGAAGACAAGACATTATGGAATCGAGCGTGGCTATAATAAGATGGTTGCTATAATTAGACTATACGGTCTCGGTAAACTACACATTCATTTGTTTCTGTTTACAACATGCATTTCCGTTGTTCCGGCATTTCTTCTGTTTACAAATAACCTAAAGTGCGTTTACACTATGCAAATCTATATATACGCACGCCCATGCAAAACACACACTTAAATTTACATAGCAAAACACAAGACTTGCAAGGTCCATAATCCTTCCTCTTGACAGAACTCTCCATAATTTTTATGCGCCTACTACTAAAACACTACTACTAATCATTTTTTATCTATGAAAACATTCGTACCACTTTACCACCTTACCCTATATTTACAAAAGCCAACAATTGAAGCCGATGTTCTGAGCGAGGCAACAGACATAATGTGGGCGTGATGCCCACATTATGTCTGTTGCCTACCTCCCCTCTTACCGCTGCCCCTCATCACAAACTGTGTGAAAGTGATCCAACACTGTTAATAGTGCTTTTATTTGCTAAATCTCTGCAAGTGATCAATAGTTCGCTAACCTTCCAAACTTATTTTTTTGTTACTTTTTACTACTGAAGAAGGGGCCACCTTAAAAAATACGCGAGTCAAAGTCTTCCAGAACTCTTTTATAGAAAAAGGCACGCTGATTCCACTGAACACAAACACCTGTATATTTTCTGGATAAGATTTTAAAAGTTGTAGCCCTTCGAAGTTTCATAAAAAAAATAAAAAAAAACTTTTAACGGTCGTAGTTTTTTAATTAAAAGCAATGCAGACGTTAGCACATTTTTTTCTATAAACATTATCAACTTTGAAAATGTATGAAAGTTTTAAATTTTTGAGATTTTTCTAAATCTAAAAAAACATAATTTACAAAGCTGCACACGGTCTATATTACTGAAATACAGTAAAATAAAAATAGTGTATATTTACAAAAAATAAAAACGGAGTTGAAGGCTTAACTGTTTTTTGAGTTTGGTAAAGCCTTGGCCCTACATCATGAATATTTCAAGGGCTTAAATATGTTCTTAATCCAGCTCTGACTATATGTCAATTATATTAAATAGATGCGATAAGACTGTCGAAGTAAAGGTTTTACTTATTATCGTGTTTAAAGTTCTTCTTCAAACATTACCTAAATAATTTACTAACTCAGCATGACTAAGATATCTGTTGATTTAAACCGTTGATTACAGTGCAAACAAGCATTAACACTGTGGTTGTGTTGTTGAGCGTTTTACTCATTGACAGTTGAAAACATTGAGGTCAATGCCTTACTTCTGAGCAGATTTGTTACATATGGGTAAGCCGCGGTTGCCGACCTGCTACTTGCTGATGATTTTTTTTAGAATTTGAATATGAATTGCTTCAATTCTAAAATTATATTGGTACATATTTACATTGTAAAAAAGGTCAATAAAAACATTAATTCAGTTCAACAAATGTTCCAGTATGTTAACCTTTACTGATAGCTTCGTATATATTGAATAATGAAATTTGGAGGTTCCCAAAAAAAAATAGGCATGCAATTTTTTTTAACCGGACTATGGGAATTATCATTTAAATCGCTTTGTGTGTTTGCATGTGCCCGCTAAGAACGCGAGGACTACTGAACGGATTTGTATGCGGTTTTTACCATTCAATAGCACATTTCTTAGAAAAAAACTTAGATCTATAATAACTGTTTTTTCCGGGCGAAATTCGGATTGGATACACTATACTGAACAGATTTGAATGAGGTTTCTAACAGTCGATAACTTAGTCATTGTGAAATATATATATATATATATATATATATATATATATATATATATATATATATATATATAATATATAAACACAAAAATAACTCTATGAAAACGAGATTATTATATTATATTACTAAATATTGATTACATTTTGAAAGGATATTTAACACATTCCAAAAGACATGAAAAATGACTTGTTTCGAAAACCATTTAATCACGCTTTTGAGTGGTTTCTTTTATCTTGACAGCCTTTTCCAGAAATCGTCAAAGTCGTCCCTTAGAATATATTCGTCTATCGAACATTCGGTAATCAGTAGCGTAGAGCGTAGAATTTATAAATCACAGCGACGCATAGTCGATTAAGTACAGCACAAAAATACAGATTAATTGCGAATTAATTTTATAAACACGTTAGCTGGTCAGGCAATTTATTGTTGGCTTGTGACGCTAAACGTTTGAATAATAATATTAACAATAAAACGACAAAAGTAACAACAATTAATAACAAAATAAATAAACAATTTGTCAGTAGCTCAGTGTACCAATTTTACTAAAAATGCTTCGCTCGTTCTCGAATGTCGCCGTTTTACACAAAGACAAACAAAAATTTTGAACATTTTAATTTACTTTTTCGCAACATCTAGTAGTCAACACTTTAGAACATGAGAATAGCCGAGCACGTAGCGATATCGTTGTTTATATGGCTTTATTACAAGCCCCCAGTTCCCAGGTTCTATGTCGAGAAGTTGTCAAAGTATCAAGTCGTAAAAATATTAATGAATTGAAAATATGAATTGGTGCTCGAATTAAAAAAATTGCGAATATTGCTGGCATAAAAAATTTAATGGTGCTCAAAGGAAATCTTAAGAGTACGCCACTGATGGACTTTTATCCGTCTTACTATAGGGAAAGGACGAACCGACTTCCACTAAAATGATTCTCTATCGACTAACAACCCTCCGTCTAGCCAAAGGAGCTTTTATAATCTTATAAAACACCCGTGAAGAGTAAAGTATTTTCTTTTGATAAAGAAGATAACAAGGAGTATAGATCGAAGTAAATAAAGATAACGCAGAGACGAGACTAAATGTTATGTTTTGAAGTTTTTTGATGTTCGAATCTAACAAAAAAGCTCGAGTGATTTTTTACAATCGACTTTTATGCCTTCAGATCTTAGGATGTAGGCTTTAGAGGTTCGAAATTTAAAGCTTTGAGCACGGATATATGAGTCATATTGCGAAGTGAGGTTGATTTATTTATAGCTGTGCTCAAATAATCAATTTCACCTGCTGCCTTCTTGTAGAGATAGGCAGTGCCGGATTAAGCCAGCGCGGGGCCTGTAGCAAATTTTGTCAAGGGGCCCTTGGTTTGCTTTAGGTTCTCAAGTTTAGGGTATTAAATAAAACAAAACTGTTACAAATAAACTTTTCTGGATTTAATATGGGCAAATTTAGAGATAACACTTTCAATATCGACGTCTTTAAGCAAATGAATCTATATTTTATAATAAATCAACCAACCACAGTAGACTGGATCGTGACTGAGTTAATAAAATTTAAATAGTTCGCCTGTTTTCTCGAAATACTTATAATCGATATTATATTAAAATCGATTAAAAAAGTACAATCTCGGCTACGTAAACTCGCAAAATAAATGTATACCTATATAAAAAATAAAAATCTGGCCGCTTGAAGGGTAGAAATGTGGTCTAGATGCTAGTCTAAATATATCGATTATAATTAAACATTAGAACATTAACGTTAAAAAGTTCATAAAATACCTACTTATTTTTACGATTTAACGTGACGAAATCGAGTTTTAGATTTTCAAGTGGAAGTGAGGCATAGCCTAAGCGCTTCGCGTTTAAGGCATGCAAGATATTTTACGCTCCTATCTAAATTAATATTTTTTTATTACGGTCAGACAGGCGTTGGAGCGCGGGGCCCGTAGCATTTGCTACTCTTGCTACGTGGCTAATCCGGCACTGAAGATAGGCCGTTTCGAAAAAGATATCTACTCTAAAATTTGTAATTTGCTGATCAATTTAAACAAAATAGCCATCTAGTATATCCATGGCAGCTAGTGCATTATTTTCGCCTATTTCAGTGTAGGTTTCTTAAAGCTAACTTCATACTGTCGAATTTCAATGGCTGTGCGCCTGCTAAAATGTTATTTTCAACATGCCAAAAGAAGTATAGCTTCAAAAGTCATGAAATATGAGAAAAACGTGTACTGAAATGATTTGTTTTTATTTTCAGAGTTTTCTGTCGTCCAACTCAAAATGTTGGTGGAATTCAGGATTAGTGACTGCATGTCGACAATTGCGTTACATGGGGTACGTTCAATACGGCGTCCTGCTCGTCGGAGGACGAGATGCTTGTGCCCTCGAACTAGTTCGAGCTGCGTACGCTAGAGGCGTTCTTAAAGCACCTGATGGTCACATCATCGTCGGTCTCGGTAAGATATTTAAACACACCTCGTAAATTAAAATTGCCTTATACTGCCATGATCCAAGGTTGTTAAATACAGAGGTGACCACATTCCGTTGAATAGTATCGGGGGAAATGACGTCATTCAGTGGACTAGCAATGATAAAAATATTGAACGGTCTCCCAGCTGACGTCATTCATTAACGAGGTAACCTGTGTATCTAACAACCAATATTCTCAAGAAATGTTTTTTTTATATTTCTACTGCAATTAAATCAATTGAAAACCAACAGCAAAAGTTTATGAATTTTTAAATTAATAATAATTAAAAAGTAATCATTTTAGAGATTTAGTATAAATATTCAATAAATAAACAAAATCTTCTGCGATTAGATATCGCGAGAAAATTATCTCATTTGATTATTAGTTTATTAATAAGTAAAAGTTCTTTCATATATCAACAATAATTAAAGCAACATCCGGGCATAAATAAATAATGAGTACTGAATTACTATGGAACGAGAAGTGAGTACTTAGTTACTATAATGTTCTTAAGCACTTCTGCGCCTATATAAACAAACGGGTAAATGTAATTAATAATTATAATTATCACTCAGGTAAACGCGATAAACATTTCACTTATATCCGACATTTATGTGATTTTTTGAGATCACTGAAAGTAATCAATAAAAATACAAGACTCTCGACATCGATTTTTATATCAAAAGTTATCTGAAATCAGCGTTGCCAGACGTCTCGATTTTGGCGGGACGTCCCGATTTTTAAATCAGAATTAAATGTCCCGCGCGGGACAGGCTCAGTCTCGCTTTTCGGGGATAGCTCGACCGTGCGTAAATAATTATTCTCTTATTGTAAGTTGCAATTTGTAACACACTCCTCAGACTATTGTTTGAAACAACATATTTTTCTAATGAATAAAACTTTTTTGTTTTTTATTTCTGTTTTTTTTTTATTTTTTTTATTCAGAAGACAAATAAGACTCAACTATTTAACGATAGGGTAAATCTGATTTAAAATATCACATTTTTATTAAAATACATTTTCTATGGCTATTTTTGCTATCTATTGTCACGTAAACGTAATTTGAACTCAAATAAAAAGATAAATATTTAAAAACTTCTGGTTATATATGTTTTTTTTACTATGTCCCGCTTTCGACGAAAGAATCCCGCTTTTTTCACTCAAAAAGTTTAAAATCCCGACTTGGCAAAAAAAAAATCTGGCAACGCTGTCTGAAATGTAGATTATGTGATACGGTTCATAATTATCACCTTTTTTTAAGGTGATTGATCCCTCAGATTGAAAATATGCTCTCGGGAAATTTCGTTACTACGGTCACAAAACGCACAGATTTCGAGTTATGTAGCCACTCCTGGAAAAGATTAAAAAGCAAAAAACTACTATAATTATCAATTAACTTCCGTAGAATACGTAAAAAATAAAATTGAAATTTTCTGACGAAGGTTTTTAAAAATATTTTAACAAGAAAGACCGAAAATTCACGAAAATGTCAGTCCGCCATCAATCCAATACAGAATCCCCAATCTACAGAAGACTGGTTTAATCAAAAGTCATTTATTTATTATTTTTGGTAATTAAATTATTAACTCAATTTAATTATAAATTATCACAGATCACCTCTAAACTATAATAATGAATTTATGCATTCAATTTTTTAATTATAATTTAATTTTATTAAAAAATAATTTAGATTCTATTATGATCACGAGGTAATGTCCGAACCACCTTAAGCAATAAGCTTCACAAAATTTTGCTTGCTGCTTAAAAATTTCCATAAAAACTAGTGACAAATTTCGCTTGCCCACTAATTTTTTTCAATTGTTTTCTGTTTAAAAATGTATGTAAAACTTACGCTAATGTTCTCGTTTTATTATTTAGATCAAATGAACTGTCAAAACTTGGCTAGAAGTCTTATGAGAAGAATTATACATATTTCTAATTTATTTTGTAACATTAACATCAAAGATTGAATTAGATTTTTCATACAAGTATGAGATTTTCAAACCTTAATGCATTTTACATGATCACACACGTCTAACTGTTTAGCGAGTGGAAAAGGGGGCATATTGAACAACTGGTAAACAGGCACCTTAAGGCTGTCGGAACGCTCTGAATTTAAGCTAAAAATAGAGCTTCGGCTGTCAATTGATTGTAGACTTATTCGTCAACATTCTGCCAAAAATTTTTCTCTATAAGGAAGATAAAGGACAAAATATCTAGGTCTCTAATGGACTACTTTTGTAATTTATGTACGACTAGAAAAAAGTTGGCATTAATTGTGCAAAAAAACACACGTTTTCAATGCCACACTACCACCTTATTCGTACTTATTTCACAAAATTGTTCCATCACAAACCTAAAGTGACGCTTTCTTTTTCGGAAAAGTTTTTTAAATCTTCAAAATATTTCCAAAAATTAGAGTAATCAATTGACAGCGGCACCCTTGCAATAGCATCTTTTAGCCTCGTAGTGTATCACCAGTCAAAAATTGAAACGTGCGGATGATTAGAGCGAGACAGAGCTAAAGAAGGTCACGCCCACAATATGTCTTTTGCCTACCTCGCCTCTTACCGCTGGGTCTCAGCACAAACTGTGTGAAAGTGATCCAACACTGTTAATGGTGCATAGAAAAAATTGGCATTATCAAATAAGAAAAATCGAATGCGCCCTAGTGGATGGTTTAAGAACTTATCTTGTTCTATTTATACTAGTGAACTTACGACTTACAAAGTATCTCCAATCATGAAAATATGACATGATTTATCTATTATTTAATCATTCAATTTGATTTAAATAAGTACGTTACGTAATAATGAATGCATTTGTAACTTGTTAAGTGTTGATTTTATTTAATTTAAATTTTGCACGCAAAGTAGAACAATCACTTCTTTAATGTTTATATAAAAAATTGTGCAATAAATAAATGCTTGCGTCATCGAAGTCTTGATCATAAAAGAATATTGTACTTAGATGACATCATCCAAGACTCCACCGCACTCAGAAATCTATACCTCAATATGTGGTCACTAAAACAGTGGACATTGGACGTATCTATATTTAAAAAATTATAGTTTAAAAAAAAGTAAAACAACACGCAACAGCTGTTTAAAGATCATTCTTGCACAGGGTTCACTAGTAATTATTTAAAGCAGTTTTTCTGTGATCGTAAATTCTTGTACTATTTATAGACATATGAATATTTTTTTAATTCTGATTAAACATTTATCGATGTCGGCTCAGTAACCTTTTATTGCCAGTTTCGTTTAATACAAGTTTGGAATTTATGGTTCTGCGACCTACAATTAATTATACCTTTGCTGCGGACTGTACTTGTACAGTCAACATACGTATGTAGTTGATGATGTTTAAATAAAATAATTGTAACATAACTATTGCAATAAAAAACACTAGTGACGAAGTAATTAATTTAGTAATTTATCTTAGAAAATATAAGATTATAAAAATTAGATTTTTTTTATCAATTGATAGACTCAAAAAATTTTTCTTTGGTTATATTAGGATCTAGACACGCGGTAGCGTGTCAAGCCAAGTCAGACCTTAGGCTTCTATATATTATCCTAAGTTATAAGAAGAAATTATATTTTAAGTTGTTATAACATATTTTATGTTGTTATAAATACATTTTAGGACTGATCATTGAACTTGGCACCCATTTAGATCTCACTTCTTTTGTCGTTGAAGTCAACAACCAAGGCATAAATCATAATATTGAACTTGGCTCTCATTTCACATTTATGTTTTTGATGGGTCATATTAAATCGGTAATTTAGGCCGGCCGCACACGGACTGCTTGACTAGTCAATAGTCGAACAAAATACACGAATCGCCCAAGCGGTCACTGTCAACCGCTCGAACAGTCAGTATTATGTGTTGCAACTGTTAAACAATCGCAATTCGTCCTGCGATGCTTGAAGCAGTCAGTTACGGCTACTTGAAGTTGTCGGTGTACAACTGGTCTTAGAGTTCATTTCATTTAGTCCTACTGAAAAATATACCGTGCCCGTTAGACATTGTAAATTATAGACGTTGCAAATTTCGTGTTCATGAAGTATTCATCCTGATGAGATACACCATGCTGCGTTCTAATGTTATGTTACTAAAAATAGATTTTATACCTGTTAATCCAAACAACGCAATTGACTTTAGACGGTGAGCCCACCGCCCCATTTCCTATGCATCGAATATACAGATATGCGATGCCATGATTAAATTTCCATTTGCACTTAATTTTTAGTGTATTTGCCATATGGCAACATACACTATTGGCGTTGGTCGGATGGCGGGACCTAGGGGTCGGACCAAAATTTCTCGACGTTTCATAACCTCCTAAACACTTTGGCACCATTTTTGAAAATGTTTATATATATATGTATATATATATATATATATATTTATATATATACGTATATATATATATATGTGTGCGGGCAATAACTTTCGAAAGAGTTAATTGATTTCAACGAAATTTGGCCCATGTGTTGAAATCCATCACCGCAAGAAGCCTATTTAAAATGGGCCTAATCGGGCCATTTTAAGGGTAGTTTTCGGGGGTTGAAAAATGTTTTTGGGCCCCAAAATACCGAAAAAGTTCTCCGAATCGTTTCAAAATTGAAGTTTAACCCTCTGGTAGTAATTAAAAGGTGTCCCCAAAATTTTAATAAAATCGGTCCGATAGGACCGGATTTACAAATTTTATGAAAACACTAGTTTGCAGATAGTGACTTATTTATTGAAGGGTGTATTTAATTCGGTGTAGACGTTCGATTGATAATAATATTACAATTAAGAAAAAAAATGTTATTTTAAGGGGTGTATTAAGGGGTTAAATTTTTTATTTTGCCCAAAAACAAATTTAATTTCACATAATAAAAGTATAAAACCACACGGCCCTATACAAGCAAATACACTATATTGTCGGCAGGGTTTTGGCACTGCGACCCGGTTTTTTTTTTCTTGAAGTTGTACTTTTTTTTGGCGCATTGAGAGTAAATTTTGTTTTTTGTTAGCGTCGGGGAGAGTGTAATAGAGTTTACGTAAGAAGTCAACTAGCTGATGGCACTGTTTTTTACATTTTATGATTTCTATATAGAGAATAAAAACTGAGGTTTGTTTGGTATATTTGGTATAATTCAGTGTTTACACTGAAAAGTGTACATTAAGTATATAATCCATGGTTACACTTTTTTATAACAATAACAATAATGCGTTCAACGTCCGTTTCTCGACTTTGTCATAACAGACGCCATGCACACCATTACTATTTTCCATCTACCACACTTCCCGTTATTTTTCTACATTTTTAAAACTTCAACTTATGTAATAGCAATGGACGAATGTAGGAATTATAGCAAATTAGAATAAGGTAGCTAAGTTTTGAACTAGGAGTTTGATAGGTAATCGGCCATGGCCTCAAATAAGGAACCATCTCGATATTTATCTGGAATTAATTGAGAGAAACCATGGAAAACCTCAATTAAGATGACCGGTACAGGAATTACCGTTTCTCGGCGAGAGGCAGTAGGAAAAAGTTCCAGCCACATCTGCCTCCGCCGGGGTTCGAACCCGGACCTCCCGAATGCGAGTCTAGTGCTGTCACCACTACTCTACCCAGCTCGGTATACACTTTTGTATAACAAACATAATAGTGTCAAAAGTGTCAACACTTTTTAGATTGGAACACGGTGACCTAAATTATTAATAGAAAAATAAGTCTAAATCTAGACATTTTTTTTTTAATTTTTTAATATCCGGCATAACCCACGATGTGAATAACCACCGATAGTGAGGTTATTAGAATAATAATAATAATTGTGGCTTTGTCGTGCATTCGATACATAAGAAATCTGACGGTCGGCTCTCGGACTGTCTTTACCTGGCACTATTAAAAAATACCACACAGGGAATGTGATTTGAAACCGTATATGGCTGATTCATTTACATGCGAAATACAAATTGAATATTCAAAATATTCGCGAAAGGAAATCTGGTTTGTGTGGAAATTCAGATCATTTTCCAAGAATTGTGAACAAGGTGAAAAACATTAGCCAACCAGGCTAAAGACGAGCTACGTCGGTATTTCCAACCCTCGTATTTACGTGTCATATGACAGCTACGCCCCAATGATCAGGCATTATTGCAGAATACTACTTTCTTGCCGTCGTCCCAGTGTTAACTTATACAGGAGGTCAATAATTTATGTTCACATGGAAATAAATTGTTATAAACGGGAATTTTTATTTACGGATTTTTGATAACATAAACAATTCATATAGACGTTAGTGAACTCAGCTGTCGAGCGTCTATAATCTACTATCTTTCTCTGTTTCGGGAATTTCTGCAACGCATTTATAAGGCGTACAAAATCTCGTGTTTACAAAATTATTGCTGTCAAAGGCTGCACCTACATTGGATCCGTATTTTTATCGATCCGATGTCGACCGACATCGTAAAAAAGCAAACACCAAGATAGTGTTAGAAAAGGTAGCTCGAGTTCTTTTCCAAAGCTGCATCTACATTGGATCCGTATTTCTTCCACTCCGATGTCGGCCGACGTCGACCGATATCGGAAGAAAAGCAAACACCAAGATTATAATGTAGGTACTTATATTAGGAAGGGAAGCTCTAGTTCCTTTCCAAGGTTGCGCCTACATTGGATCCGTATTTCTTCCACTCCGATGTCGGCCGACGTCGACCGATATCGGAAGAAAAGCAAACACCAAGATTATAATGTAGGTACTTATTTTAGAAAGGGAAGCTCGAGTTCCTTTCCAAGGTTGCACCTACATTGGATCCGTATTTCTCCCGTTTCGATGTCGGCCCACGTCGACCGACATCGGAAGAAAAGCAAACACCAAGATTATAAACACCAAGATTATAATATTGGAAAGGAAATCGGGCTTCGCATTTCAGTGTAGGCACCTACATTAAAATCTTTGTGTTTCCTTTTCTTCCGATGATCATCGGATATCGGATCGAAAGAAAATTCAGATTCAATATTGGCGCAGGCAAAGTGAAAAAAAGAATCGAATATATGAAGTTCGCGCGTTGGCCCCGTCTATTCTTATATATGAACACCCTGTATTTAATGCTGATTAAGGGGCTTCCAAAGCAACACACAAACGAAAGGTTTCGTTAATTCACGTCATTTTAACGTAGTCTTCTGAAAATTAAACAATGCTTCTGCTCTTATATTGCACGAGGGACCGACTTTTAGTTTAAAGATGATTTCACTAAAAATGCCCACTCGTTTAAATGTTTTACCGTTACACCATTTACTTCTAGTTTTTTTTTGTTCGGACAAGAAATATAGTGGCATCAACGTATTATTCTGAACCGAAGCCTGCACTTGAAGAAGCCGCATCAAAGCAAACTTTTGGAAGCGAGGAAAAGATTATGTTGTTTTCTTTACAGATAATCCCTTTTATAAATATTTGACGCTGCCATCGAATTTTTCTTCAACATCGAAAAATGCTGTACTTGCTTTCCATTTTTGTTGAATTATATAAATTGATATTGTCGATTGCAGACGCTCGACAAGAAACAAGCTGATCGTACTGACTAGATATTACCTTGTATCTCTAGACTCAGCAGATTTTAAAAATATGCTCTCGGGATATTTCGAACTGTGGTCACAAAAAACCTTTTATTACTGTTTTTATCAGCTGTGATTAAGCATTAAGCTTCACAAAATTTTAATTGTTGCTAAAAAATTTAAAAAAAACATAGATTCTTGCTGTAACATGATATTCGTCAATATTTCTTTACAGGGTGTCACAAGATTTCGAATTACGGGAAGGTAAAATAACCTTTTGAAGTTTTTACTTTACAAACTTATGTTAAAAGTACTAACTTTGACGTGTACAATAATTTTTTTCAAATTAATCTTTTTCCGTATAAAAGTTTGCGTAAAACTTATGCTAATTTTTCGTTTTTATTTGATTTTAAATTGTTTATTTAAATCAAATAAACCATAAAAACTTGGCTAAAAGTCATATTTCTGGTTTATTTTGAAGCATTAAGGTAGTTGTCGTGGTTAAGGCACACCGTCAGAAAATTTTTAATTTTTGTATACTTATTAAGGACACGATAATACAATTACCCTAAAAATTTGAAGTCGATCGATCGTATACAATCCGAGATAAATTCAATTAAAAATTGGATAATTAACATTGATTGTATACGATCTCTGTAGTTTTGAACCAGTTTCTTATTTATAAAAAAAGAACTAACTCAGAAACTTTCCAAAAACTGACAGTCTTTCAATGCAGTTGTTATGAGTTTAAAAAAAATAAGAAACATTTTTTGATCGTCTAATTATTTATAAATAACGGCTTAAAGTTCAACAATTTATAGAAAAGTATACATGCATATGAATACTGTATGGGTTACGTTTCCACGGGTACAGTCTTGCGTACAATTTATGGATCACTTAGCTACAAGCTAGTATACTTTTGTGGCGCGTATAATCTATAACTTTTTGACAATATTGTACCACGACAACTACCCTAACATCAAAGATTGAATAATATTTTTCATGGAAATTAGTGAAATCCGAAACACGAGTAAGTGCAATTTACGTACAGACACACACATGCAGGTGAAAATTGGGGGAGGGGGCATGTTGAACAGTTGGTAAACAGTCATCATTACAACTTTATTCATATACAAAAAAAAAGCTTGTAACTTGTAACCGATTTCTTAGTGCTATACTAAAACTCAGAATTGTGTTTAGCAAGTACGCGCCTTACAGTATGGTTTCCTGGAGTTTTGTCGGGAACGTGATGGGAATCAGCAATCATTGGTTTGGAAGGATAAACCGTGGATATTCCCTACATAAGAGCGACATTTCGAGACACAACTGTCGTCGTATTGATTTTATACGACCGAAAGATGATACATTTGCGGTATATAAAGACGGAAGTTAAAATACAATAAATATTATGTTTCATTTGATTTTATATTTACAGCAAAACTTGCTAACGGAAACAAGTTTTTCACGGGACATTTTTAGATATCCAGCTGTGACATACGAACTCTAAATTTAAAAAAAATGTGGTAATGAAACGAGTTTTAGAAGAGCCCGTTCTTAAATCTCTGATTTCCTCAGATCGTAAAATATTCTCTTGGGAAAATTCGAACTTTGGTCGCAAAATTCATTTCATTACTGTTTTTATTAGCTGTGTGATTAAGCATTAAGTTTAACAAAATTTGACTTGTTGCTTAAAAATTTCAAAAAAACATATTTTTGTCTTAAAAATTGAATCATAAACGTGATATTTGTCAATATTTTTTTTCAGGACGTCAGGAGATTTTGTATTACGGGAAGGCAAATTAACATTTATAGTTTTTTCTTTGTTTTAAACTATTTATAAACGACTTATGGACAATTTTGCTACGAATTTGTTGGGATTTGGTTAGGGATTGGATTTGTTTGTTATTGGATTGGATCTTGGTGGTGTTGTGTTTTAGGATTTTCTGGATTTCTCTGGATTTTTTTTTCTTTTAGGATTTTTGTTGTTTAGAGTTTTTTTTGCTGACTGTTGAGTCGACTCTCGGCGTCTCAGAGTGGACTCCTGAGATTGACTTTTTGAGCCCTTAAGTCCTGGCGCCCTTGTAACCTTTTGGTCGGCATATTTAATTTCTTCTCCATCGAGTCCCTCGACAGTTGAATTGTTTAGTTAATTATTCGCTGTTGAGAGATTTTGTTTTAATCGTGTCGTGTCAAGAATTATTATTAAGGCGTTCGCATGTTATTTTTTAATTTTTTAGTGATTGGTGGTCGGATTTGTTAGCCCAGTTCTGGGCATTTTTTTCTTTTGTGCTAGCGATTTGTGACCCACGTACCCCGCGCCGCTGAGCTAAGCTAGTCGTGGCCGTCCCATAAAAATAGGGGAGACGAAAATCGTCATAGTACATACCGTATGTGCTATAGTTTTCTCATTTTTACCTGATTTTAAATCGTTTATTTAGATCAAATAAATTGTAAAAACTTGGCTAAAAGTCATATGGGAAGAATGATATATATTTCTATTTTATTTTTTATTCATACAAAATTGGAGATTTCTGAAACGACAGCGTATTTTACATTCACACACGCATCCAAGATAGAGCTGAATGAGTGAAAAAGGGAGCATATTGAACAGCTGGTACTCTCTAACCTGAAGCGCATTTTTCAAAACTAGAGGAGTCATTGGTAGTCTGTTACAAATACATTCACTTTGTGACTTGGCTATTAATTATTCTGGACTCGAATTTGGCGGAACAAGTCATTGTCTAACAATGTGGCTTACACTTGACCCACTTTTGATATCATAATTAAAAATCATTGAATTTCCTTACATTTTAAAATGAACAAATACTTTCTGTATGTAAGGTTATATTTTTCATTCATTAAGCCATTTATGGTTATAACATTTAAAATAATTACCTATGTTACTTGTCATCTGATCACGAAAATATAATATGTTAGAGAGAGATGTACGATTACTCGTATTAACTGGATAAACAGAGATATCTATCGATTTCTGCAGTAACAGTTGTGACCTCTCACGAACCCATCAATATCGTCTTGATAAAGAGAATGCATCTGTTTTAAATACAAGTTGGTACAAAAAAGAGCACCTACACTCACGAAAAAAAAACAAACAAATAGATTCTAATGATCTAAGCTATCGAGCGTCTATATTTGCGATTACTACGGCAAACACGTTGTATAGTGGGTTTGGCAATATCGACAGTAAAAAATGGTGACCGTCTATGCTACTATAATGATCGTTTTGATCATTATATATAAAGTAAAAAATAAATAAATAAAACAATAAAATTTTATTTAATCAAGACGAAGTCTAAATGCATCTGGTCACAACGAGATTGAAAATTATAATATACTTATTTGTTTCTTAAGCGTTGCTAATAGAAACTTAAAACAAAACTATGTGGTGGTCGACAATGCAGAGTATTAATCTTGTCACTAGGAGACCCAACACTATAAGTCTCTTAGTTTCTAGGTTCTAATCTGAAAACTGATAAAAGTTTTAACTGATTTTAAGTCAGTTATTTCGATAAAATAAACTGTAAAAACTTGGCTAAAAGTTATACAGGAAGAATAGTACATATTTCTAGTTTATTTTGAAACATTAACATCAAAGATTGAATAAAATTTTTCGTAGAAATTACAGATTTTCGAAACGCGAATGGACACAGATCCAATACTGCATTTAAGATAAAGCTATTCGGGTGAACAGCTCGTAAACTGTAACCTTAATCATATTAGAAAAAAATTCTTCATCAAATCGAATCAATATTTTGATGTAGATATGAAAATTTTACAACCGATATAAGAGTTAAAACAATATTATAAAATCTATACACGATTTCTAAATATAATAAATTATTTCATAATTATTAAGTCATGTTTAACCTTTTTCAATTTAATAGAAATCAATGAAATCGTGATGGAATTATCCTAGAAAATGTCAAGAATTTTAAAAATGTTTGCGAAACAATCATGAAGGCACTATATTGAAGAAATAAACAGGTCATCGAAGATGTGCATTTCAATATTTTCAGTATGATTTAGTTATAAAATATAACAGATTAAGGTAGCTATTCGTCAGATGTCCAATATTGTCCCCTTTTTCACACGCTTAGTTCTATCTATAGCAGTTAGATGTTTGTGTGCATGTAAAATGCATTTACGTTTCGGAAATTCCTAATTTCTATTTGAAAAATCTTTTTAATCTTTGATGGTAATGCTTCAAAATAATCTAGAAATATGTACTATTTTCCCATATGACTTTTAGCCAAGTTTTTACAGTTTATTTCATCTAAATAAACGATTTAAAATCAGATAAAAACGAAAAAATTGGCATAAGTTTTGTACAAATTATTGTACAGAAAAAAATTAATTTGAAATAATTTCCTGAGCAAGTCAAATTTGTCGGTATTTTTAAGATAAGTTTGTAAAGAAAACACTTCAAAATGTTAACTTCCCTTCCCGTAATTCGGAATCTCGTGACGTGCTATAAAAAAATATTTAATTTTTTTTAATTCAATTTTTAGGGCAAAAATGTATATTTTTTGAAATATTTATGCAGCAAACCAAATTTTGTGAAGCTTAACGGTTAGTAACAGCTTATAGAAATACTAATAAAATAAATTTTGCGATCACAGTTCGCAATTTTCCAAGAACTTATTTTACAATCTGAGGGATCAGTTCACCGTAATCCTAAACTAATGATGTTACATCCAGTTATCAGAAGATAGCAATACTGGGGAGTTACGTAAACACCATTAATAGGTGCAGTCTTAACAAACCTCTAGACATAATGGTGCTACTTTCTATTAAAGTCCGCTGATTGAAAAGGTTAAACAAACCTATTGTATCATTGATTGCAAATAAGATGGTGTAGTTTTGAGTACATTTAAAACATTTGACCCTTTGATCTTTTTTTGCCAATTTTTCATTTTATAACTGATTATTGAACCAACACCAATAGCATGATTATGTATACTTTCGAATTCTTCTGTTTAGGTTTTTTTTTAATTGTTTTCTATTCTTGTATTGTTCTGCTTACGTGTTAAATGCATTTGTGCACAAATAATTATATAAACAATATAAATCTTTGTAAAGTTGTTATATCTAGCAGCCCGGAATCACGGTTGATTTTTTAAAAAAATTTCTTCAGATTTTGAAGCATGAACTTATTTGTTAGTTTAGCTACTGGTTCGCTCACGTGAACGTCGATTTGTTTGCGGATTAAACTCAGTTTTGAACGGAAAACTTATCTCAACTGATGAATCACAAATTTTATCGAATTCGACCGAGTGATGCCGATACAAATAAATTTATAAATTCTAGTAGCGTATCATCTAAAATGCAAAAAAAAAATAATCGCATGACAATGAAATTAATAATTTCGTTGTCAGAAATTGAAAATATATTTGGTCTACAAAAAGTTGGATAAAGCTTTCTTTATTCGGAATTTATCTGCAAAAAAAGTGTTTAAAAATGATTTTTTATGATAAAGAAACTCTTCTTCTAACAGAAAAAATAAAAAAGTACCACTTTGCTGGAAAAAATGGTCTGATTTTATGATACTTAAGTATAAAACTTGTGTACTTAAAACAATATGTTTAACAAAGTATAAATTTGATTAAATTGCGACATCTTTACAGTATCATTTTTGCACAATTCATACATTAAAACGTGCAACATGTGTACTTTAAAACTGTGTACTAAAAAACATGGTATAAATTTAAATAAATTTTATAACTATTACTAGCTTAGCAATCAACGACGTATTCTTCAGGTGTTCAACACGTATAAAGGTTGATGATAATGTCCTAGATAGGATGATGTCACCCAAAAAAAACTGGTGTTGTCCAAACACTGTCATTTGTTTAGCGCTATCGCTATTCAAGTGTTTGGAGGATCGGTTCTTTACATTAATAATGACTTTTTTTGTTTAATTGTTTAATTGGCAAATAAGCAGTATATTCATTTATTAGTCACTCTTCAAAAAACAATAATAAATATTATCTTTCAACTCAGTGCGAAATTCTATTGTGAATTTTTTGTGTCGTGATTCCTGCTATCAATAGTAATATACTTTAAGGACACTTTTTTTTTCTTTTAGCGTACATTTAAAAACTTGTTTTCATCTTTTGTTTTAAGGTTAAAGTGAGCTTTTATAAAATGTCACGAAAGTAGTCCAGTTCACTATTTTAAAAGTGACACTTTTTGATCACTTTGTGTATGAATTAATATCAATTACCGTATTTAATACATCTTACAAATATTGAATTACAGGTACGAGTACCTATTCTATTCAATTTTTCGAATTCTGTAAAGAATTTCTATTGGTTCTCAAAGTTGATAAATAATTGTTTAGATCAATACTCAATAGAAACCAATACGCGTGTCTGTTTTGTCTGTCACAGTTCCATTACTCCTACAATTCACAACCGATTTTGGTGAAATTTCTTTGTTGAGAAATTGTAAAAAAAATTAAAATAAGGGTTTCGTTACAGTTTTTCTGTAATCTTTATCAGTTCCTTTACATGGTTGATTTTTTTCAAAATTTTAAATCTGTTATTTTTGGAGATAAAAGACGGAAAGACATCCTTGTTATCTAAAAAAATATTTGATCTAAAATCCTACATTTTTTTCATGTACTTCCTAAAAATAGCTGATTTTCACACCATAATAAGTATACTTGTAATAGTTCTGACAGTTCAGTTCAGCTACATTGAATTTATATGTGAATTATTTACGATAACAACGCCTACTATGTTTGTCTCTGTTGCTCATATTGATTTAAATGGCAACTGACAGAGATATTACTTTTGGATTGATTTACTTATCGCACTAGTGCGAAAATGGATTATTTTACAATCGCTATACAGGCGTGAAAAGCAGCTATTTTATAGGGAGTCGTGCAAAAAAAAATGTTTTCTATAACAATAACTGATTTAGTATAGAGATGGGAAAAACGGGTCTTTTTAGTGATCTGCATCTTTGCATCTGGATCCCGTATGTAAGCCGGCTCACTGAACCGGTTCAAAAAGAGCCGAGTTCTGAATATGTTACTGCAGTCTGCCACTGAGTTACCTAGTTCAGTCAATCATATCACGACCTGTATAGAATCAAGAATGCATAGCCAAACATGTGATGCATGAGTCATTTGAGCTGACAGATGCATCAAAGCAAGAACTTATACGTAAGTGTAAAATGTGCTTCTGTGTGTTAAGTGTTTCACTGAGTTATGCGGATCCGTTGATCAGTCGGCTCAAAAAAAAGTGAGTCGGCTCTCACGGATCTTATGTCAGAGTCGGCTCTTTGAACCGGTTCAGATCTGAGTTACCCAACTTTAATTTAGTAGAATATGTCCATGTAAAGCAAGTTTATATCTTATATTCTTTATGCATGGCAGCATGATGTTACTATTTACCAGTTTTTACAGTAATTATCCTTGATAACTTCTATTAAAACTGCAACAGAACAAGTCTAATGTGACCTAAATTATAACTTCATATCTTCACAATTGACAAGATGAATGTCTGTGAGAAAATAATATGCTTATCGTATGTAGGTTTATTGCATTCAAGATTTTCTATTCCATTTCGAAGAAATGTATTTAAAAGAAAACGAAAGCTTGCTTGATCGACAGTGAAAAAAACAGGATGGAGTACAAATGAGCTTGCTTAACTCTAATTCTTTGGTGTCAGGTATAAAGGACTTAAGTCGAAAAACCTAGTTTCATTACATTTTCCATCCCACCAATGAATTTTATCCTACAGCGCCAAAAGAGTTAAACTTCAAAGATACATTTTTAAATCTAAGTGTAAAATTTAAATTAAACATTATTAATTTTAATAAACCCAATGACACAGCTCACTAAAAAAATTTAAAAGAAATACTGTAGCATGACAAATTGATAATAATGAGTTTTTTTTTCGATAGATGCTAAATAACTTTTGGCTAAAATTGATAATTATATGTGTTTACCATTAAAAATAACGTCTCTCAAAAATCTATAATTTAATTATTGGTTATAATTATATATTTATTAGTTAATAACACTTCAACATTGTTTTTTAGCACGTGTCTTAAATTTTGACCTCTGTACACAACTTGAAAAACACTTGCAATTACATAAGCGTTTTTTTATTTCACGATTAAAATCAAACGTAATTATTTTATGCATATTTAATTAGGTACTTCATCTACCTGTATGAACCAGTATTTCCGCAAAAAAGACGGTTACCAATATTTATGAGTTATGGCTTCAAAACCAACATATTTTATTATACAAGGTACGACAGAAAGACTATAATAAATTACTAACAGTGTAGGAAATATTTTGTCACATTGTCAACTTAATACTTGAATTCGTATATGCATGGTTGATGACTTAGCATTGTTCTGAAGAATGAAATTTTTTAAGTCTCTTCGATTGCATACTATATATAAATATATATAATAATTATCTTTCATTACCGTAGTTGTCGAGCGTTTATAATCTACACTACCTATCTATATTTTTAATATTGAGTGTTTGAAAGTTGTTCATTATAATAATCGGATTAGAAAAAAAGTGCAAAAATCAATATGGTTGCTGAATCATCAATTGCGACATTTTAAAAGGAGTGAGGTTATTTTTAAATATTAATAGGCTGCGCAAAACAGATTTGCTGTTAATATAGATTCATTTGTTTTATTCAACTGTTTTTTTTCTCTCGTGATAAATTCATTCAATTGTTTGACGAGTGGTACGATTCAGAAAAGTCTAAGTAGGTAATTGGTTAAACTAAAATAATTTACTAAATTAAAAACCCATAAAACATAGATTTTTTTGCCTCGAGTAAATTTGTGAATTACTTATTTTGTCGTTAAAAGGCAATAAAAATGCTGAGTAATGTGCATTAATAAAAATTTATACACAAATAAATAAGGTTTAGTACAATGTTTATTAAACTTAGAAGAAGGTACACTTTCTAAAAAATATATTGTCATTGATATGTGAAATTGTCATTTATTTATAATAAATAAAAATAAAAAAAATTATGAAAAAAACTTAAAGACAACATTATTAAGTTTGCAATTATTCTTCAACATCGTTCTTCACATGTTATTACATATGAAGAATGCAGGTCAAATAATAAGTATTGTTTCACTTAATTAACCTGATTTACTCTATCACTTTTTTGTACGTAATGGCGGTATACTTTAGTGTTTTGTTTATGTGTGAAAATATAAGATTGCTAATTGAAAATTTCTTTTACCGACTGGAAATTAAAAATAGAATTACAAATCAATTAAACAAATGTAACTTGTCGTTACGAAGACAATTTACGATTTTAAAATCACTGTTTATCAGCTGTTCTATATGCTTCTTTTTCACCGGTATAAACTCTATCGTATGAGCACTTGGATGTATTGTATGTGCATGTAAAATGCACTAACGTTTCAGAAATTCTTAATTTCTGACAAATCTGTCGGAACGCTCTGAATTTAAGCCTAAAATAGAGCTTCGGCTGTCAACTGATTGTAAACTTATTCGTCAACATTCTGCAAAAATTCTTTCTCTATAAGGAAGATAAAGGACAAATCTAGGTCTCTAATGGACTACTTTTGTAATTTATGTACGATTTACTAGAAAAAAGTTGGCATTAATTGTGCTAAAAAAACACACGTTTTCAATGTCATACTCCGACCTTATTCGTACTTATTTCACAAAACTGTTCCATCACAAACCTAAAGTGACTCTTCCTTTTTCGGAAAAGTTTTTTAAATCGTCAAAATATTTCCCAAGCTTAGAGTAATCAATTGACAGCGGTACCCTTGCTACAACATTTTTTAGCCTCGTAGTTGACATCAGCCAAAAATTGAAACGTGCGGATGATTTGAGCGAGACAGAGCTAAAGAAGGTCACACCCACAATATATCTTTTGCCTACCTCACCCCTTACCGCTGGGTCAAAGCACAAACAAAATTCAGAGCGTTCCGACAGCCTTAATGCTTCAAAACAAACTAGAAAAACATACCATTCTTCCTGTATGACTTTTAGTCAAGCTTTTACAGTTTATTTGATCCAAATAAACGATTTAAAATCAGATATAAACGAGAAAATTAACGTAAGTCTTACACAGATTTTTGTACCGAAAAAGTTTCTTTGAAATAAATTATTAAGTAAGCCAAAGTTTAATATAAGTTTGTAAAGAAAAACATTCTAAACTGAATATTATGCATTCCCGTAATTCGAAATCTCGTGACGTGCTATAATGAAATATTGACGAATATCGCGTTTTGTGATTCAATCTTTAGGGCAAAAATAACGGGATGATATCTGGTGACAGAAATTTAAACCATAAGCACATTACATTTTACATACTGTTAGAATTACTGCATTTATGAAAAATGGTAGATTTAACTTACATTTGGTCTAAACTCTGCTGGTATGCCTTCGAATTTACATTTTTGATGACAATACGATCTTTTAGGTATAGACTCCAGCGGAAAACTCGAATCAGCTGGGAATTGATCAGTATTCAACGTCTTTATTCCACATAACGATGAAAAATTGAATGCACGATATTCAACCGATTTGCAGCTGCTACTTTAACCCGGAAGAAAAGCCAGGAAAAGCTTATGTTGTTTTATTGTATGCACTCTGAAAGAAAGCTAGGCCTGGGATTTCGTTCACGGGTTATTATTTTCCGTTGGATACAATAAAAAGAAAATGCCGTCAGTTAAAATGCATAGAATGTTCTTTCCGTACTGCGCCACAAAATATTGACTTTGTTATATTTTTGGAACAGGTTCAGAGTTGACTCGTGGCTTGTTAGAAAAATTAAAAACTTGTTCTAAAAAATTATTTAAAAAAATACACATATTGGTTCCCACAGCGAGACCTTTCATTTGATACGTCACACTATAAAAAATATTATCTTTAATTTTTTAATTTAAAACCGGAATTCGTTTATTTACGTTCTACATTCGTGATTGGGTCATCTAACTCTGTATCTGTACCAAATTTCAACTTTTTTCGTCCAGTAGACTCGTAGAAAATAAGCAGCCACGAAAATGATCCTATGGTTCCGTTTTTTCATCGGATGTCTGGAACCCTAAAAAAAAGTGACAACTCGTAGGTCGAGACTTTTATACCATCAACCATTATTTGCCTTTATATTTCTAAAACTATACAATATAAAAATATCGCAATTGTTTTCCTGTAAAGTGCATCTAACACAACCATACGTTATCCAAGCGTTTAAGCTTTCACGGCTGGCGTTGTTGTGAAACTTATTGGTTTCCGGGCTTGTAGGCTGTGGTCCATTGGTATTTCTACCTGACGTTTCGTCTTCAACTGCGGTAGACATTATCAAAGACTTACCTGTGAACTGCCTTAAGGACACTTTTCCCGCTACCACACATCGCTTTTGATATAATGTTTACCGCAGTTGTAGACGAAACTTCAGGTAGAAATACCAACGGACCACGGCATACAAGCCCAGAAACCAATAAGTTGCATAACAATCATACTTTCTTCGATCCGATGAATTCGAAAATAATTCACAGTTTTAATACTCCCGTGTAGACGAGGCGTCACTGGGTAGCCTCAGGACTACTGCATTACACGGTACGGTTATTCCGTATTTAGGGTGGATCTAGTTGACGATAAGGTAAATTTATATCCTTTATCTGGTGCAGGCGCTGCTATGCCGTGGTGCTCCGCCACCGTGGGGCACTGATGTCAGTTAAATAGAGACGCGTCTCCTGGAAATTAATGACTTTGACGCTTAACGCGGATAACCGGGAAATTAACGCCGGAATCCAATTATTGTCCTCCAGGAGATTTGTTAAATTAATCTAAGGAACACATTTCTAGAGTTACTGCAACGTTTCCCAATGTGTGAGTCACGACCCGTCACTGGGTGGTAGAAAAATCTTGCCGGGTCGCGACAAAAAATTTTGCCGGGTTGCAACAAAAAAATTTACCGGGTCGCGACAAAAAATTTTGCCGGGTCGCGACAAAAAATTGTAAATTTTTGTCTATGAAATAAGCAAAGACAAGTTGAGTTATATTAAAAAATAAAAATTGATTTGTAAATAAATGTTTTTAGTGTATTTGCCATAAGGCAACATACACTATTGGCGTCGGTCGGATGGCGGGACCTAGGGGTCGGACCAAAATTTCTCGACGTTTCATGACCTCCTAAACACGTTGGCACCATTTTTAAAAATGTTTATATATATATGTGTATATATAATATATATTTATATATATATATATGTGTACGCGCGATAACTTTCGAAAGAGTTAATTGATTTCAACGAAATTTGGGCCACGTGTTGAAACCCATCACCGCAAGAAGCCTATTTAAAATGGGCCTAATCGGGCTATTTTAAGGGTACTTTTTAGGGGTTGAAAACTGTTTTTGGGCCCCAAAATACCGAAAAAATTCTCCAAATCGTTTCAAATTTGAAATTTAACCCTCTGGTAGTGATTAAAAAGTGTCCCCACAATTTTAATAAAATCGGCCCGACAGGACCGGATTTAAAAATTTTATGAAAACACTAGTTTGCAGATAGTGACTTATTTATTGAAGGGTGTATTTAATTCGGTGTAGACGTTAGATTGATAATAATATTACAATTAAGAAAAAAATGTTATTTTAGGGGGTGTATTAAGGGGTTAAATTTTTTATTTTGCCCAAAAACAAACTTAATTTCACATAATAAAAGTATAAAACCACACGGCCCTACACAAGCAAATACACTATATTGTCGGCAGGGTTTTGGCACTGCGACCCGGGTTTTTTTTTCATAAGGTGAGTCGCAAAAAATTTTTAAATCTCGTTCCGGACCGCGATCAAAAGAGTTTGGGAAACACTGAATTATTGTATTGTTCTTTACATCGTTTAAGAGTTTAGGTAAAACTGAAACATATTTGGTACGGGCGGATAAAAAAATCTCGCTAAGGCCGTACCTGTTCACAGAGACACTCTGTAGACTTTTATGGTTTTTACGTGGCTCGTCTGTTATCAAATCCAAGTTCCTAAATTATAATCTGAGAATTAGTAAAAATATCCTCAATTTGTTATATTAAAACAAATATACGTTTTGATACGTACTGGGCCTAAATGATCCCGATGATTGGAGACCTTAAAACAATAATGTCAAGGAAAATCAAAGCAAAGTATATTTAGTGCCATATTTTTTTGCATACGCATAAAATGTTTAAACAAAAAAAAACTTGTTTATTCTTTTCACGTGGTGACAAAATTCTTTTCAAGGCGAAACAAACACATATTTATTGCTGGTAATGATCTCTTTGTACCTATCGTTTAACATCATAGGCAATAATTGTATGTAAACTTGTATTTATGAAGCGTACTTAGTAGTAAAATCAAGGACTTGAACCCGCACGTACCATAAAATGTGTGTACTTTGATCATATATGCAGGTAAATATTTAAATCCACCAAGGCAAAAGTCAAATATATCTTACTAAATGTAGACTGAAAATATATTGTCGTTGTCGAACAAATTAATTCGGAAATGCGGTAATAGTAGATTATGTATCTAGTTCATACATGAAGGTATTATAAGAAGTGACATTATGTTAAAACGATTCCTACAGAAATGTCCAGCATACTCTCAGGAGATGGATCTGCGAGCAGCATCTCTGAGATTGGGACCTGGTTTCAGGTAACAAACATGAGAAGAAAGTGATTGCAGGCCCTTCCTCAAAGCTAACTGAGGACTTAATTAGATTCAACAAACCGACACTCAAAAAGGCGATTGGGCTTTTAACCGGTCAATGGTCATGTTTTCCTGAGAAAATACCTATACATGTGATGGGGATATAGCAGGAATCAATACTATGTAGATTTTGCAAAATGGAGGATGAAATAGTCACCCATATCATGTTTCGAATGTGAAGTTTTAACCTACAGAAGGACAACCATCTCTGGCTACATTTATGAGGATAGAATAATTCTACTGAACAATCTAGTAGCCAATCTTATTAGGTTCGTAAGAAGATCTAGATTATTTGCTGACTAGATCCAGTAAAATGTGAACAACAAAAATCCCTTCAGGATGTGGTACATTTGGGCCAAGAGACCACCCCATACTATTTTAATCTTTATGTTAAGACGAGTTTTTGCGGTCACCCGAGTCATAACATCATTACGAACAAGATTAAATATTAATTTAACGCCAGTATCTCTTATAAAATAGCTGATTTTCACTTCATAATAAGTATGTATCTGACAGTTCAGTGTTCAGCAATATTGAAATCTATTTGTATTATTTACTTTCTCTGTTGCTCATATAGTTTTAAACGGCAACTGACAGGTCGCTTTTGGAACTTACTATCCAACTGGCATTTGCTTTAATTTACGCACGAGTGTGAAATGAATCATTTATACAAGCATGACAAGTAGCTATTTTAAACCGAAAGAAA
The DNA here is from genome assembly GCA_034508555.1 of Venustoraphidia nigricollis. Classification (NCBI taxonomy): domain Eukaryota; kingdom Metazoa; phylum Arthropoda; class Insecta; order Raphidioptera; family Raphidiidae; genus Venustoraphidia; species Venustoraphidia nigricollis. The sequence continues at coordinate 664,413 of JAVRKA010000110.1, forward strand.
ATCACCAATTTATTTTTATATTTTTGACTTTTATAACCGTTTTTATATGAAACAAATTAACAACAAATTTGCTTCATTTGTCAACATTTTACTAACCTATGCAACTTTTTCGAGATCTTAAAAATCTTAGCAAAATAATTTATAAACAATTACGTACAAAATTTTAATAGTACGTATAGTTTTTTGTTGTCACCAAAAAAGAAGCTTATCTGTGCCTAGTATCAATTCATATTTTTAGTTTGTGATAATACATTAAAAATTCGCACTTTTACCTGTTCGGGAATTTAATACACGAACAAATTTTACAGAACGGCTACGATGAGTCGACTATACATTTTTATTATATATTCAATATTATTAAAAGAACTTTGCGTATTTAATAAAAATCACGCATTTTATGTAAATATTTAAAGTGCGAAAAACTTCTGGGTTGTTAATTTTTAAAGTAAATTTTATTATGATTTATGAACAAACAATGTTTATTTCCATGCAAAAAATAGTTAAAAACAAAAATACTGTAAAATAAGGTCAATGCGATACTCGCATGGAATATTTCAACGTATTTTTATTTTGCAAACCTCAAGTATAAGTCAATTTGAACAAAACTCTAAATTCTAACAAAAGATTTCTTCAAATAGAATAATTTATTAAAGTTGCTGTGCTGTTTAGGCAACATGTGACGTCAGGTTTTGCATACTTTTTAATTATCAAAGCGATCCACACAAAAATTCAAATTCAAAAACTTGCTGACCAAATCAAACAGAAAAAAATATATTATATGTATAGATATTTAAAAAAAGTCGAGCTTTTAAAAGTATTATTGGTCATTTATTGAATCAAAATTTTTATGAGGGTCTTTTGAAAAGTGCATTACCAAGAAACCTGATTCGTACTAAGGCAAATGTGACGTCACATAATATCTAAATAGCACAGTAATTTTAATAAATTATTGTTGTTAAACGAACAGTTCAATGCTTCTCGGGTTTTAGAGTTTTGTTCAAATTGAAGTATATTTTGATTATGCGGTATGAAAAATGTCATATCCTGTTCAAATTTCATTAAAATAGTTCACGAATTTGGCCGCAAACGGACAGACAGGTAATCCGGAACGAAATGTCAAACGGATGAGTTAAAATTACTAAAATACGAGCAGGTTTGAAATGATTATTACATCAGTGTTTTTAATAAAAGAAAGTAAAAATGAATGTATTTAAAAATATTTCCGCAACAAAAAAATAATGAGTACTGACATTTTTTTCATTAGAGCAAACAAAACGGGTAAAAATGAAGGAAAATACGTGACCGCCAAAAGCAATCTGTTTATACATTGCTATTAAATGCGTATAAAACTAGTCTATAGCGTTTTTTTTTTTATTCTTTTCGTACAACAGACTCCGTCAGTCATCACTTTCATAGCATTAGCGATGGGCAATAAATAATAGAAGGAGAAAAGAGCAAAAAATGCGATTAAAATTTCAATCATTAGCGTCGCTGATAATTTCTATGCCTGGATTTTCAAGCAAGTTGCGTTAGCATCACAAAATGCGATCATAGCAGTACTGACTCATGGATTGGCGTTATTAAAAAAAATGTTCATTTTACTGTACTGATTTGAAGTTTTTAAAATCGATACAATTATTAAAATAGTCTTTTCCTAAATTTAATTAAAAAATTTTAAAAATCTAAAATTCAACTGTAGTTTTTAGATTAGAGCCTGAAAACGGAAAAGTCATGAAAATTGAAAAAACAACACGCTCGGCTATTGTCAATCTCAATTTAAGAATAAAATTTCGTACGTCAATGATAAGAAATTTGCATTTAATAGTTCAAATAATCTATACGGATTATTAGTTAATAACGTACTGGTCTACAAACTACTAAAATCTATTAGTTTAGGAATGCTTTATAAGTTATAAAGTATTTAAAAATTAACCTATTTGTTTACTGTCGAACTATCATTTCTAATTTACCGTCAATTTTATGATAATATATTATAAAGATTATTTTAATTGAATGTCGTTATCTCTAAAGACATTGTTGCAACGAGACCTTTCATCGAAAGCTATAAATTTTAAGAAACTTTTAATTTTTATTATACAGATTATCTTTCCTTTCACATACTGATATTTCATACAAAATACGCCAATGACCTTAGTTATCGAGCCTTCTATTATCTATTTTTAATCTCCTATTTGAGTAACATAGGCAAAATATTATTCTGCTACAGCCAACATTTGATTGGATAGTCTCTAAGCCGCATTTCTTTTGTTTCAGGTGATATCGATGATTGCATAGTAACGCCTTGTTCGCAGACTCAATTTACTCCTTTACCGGAAGCGCTATGCGACGTCATCCTGGAGCTGACGTCGGCAGGAGGCGACGCCGGTATCGAGGCAGTCAGAAAAGCTCTCTCCGAGAGATTTCCGCACATAACGGCGCCAGGACACGAACAAGTTTACGACGCTTTGACTCAACTTTGCGCCGAACGTAAAGTCTACCATACGAGTCGAGGATACTTCATAGTTACCCCAGAGTAATTAAGTTTTAAATATTTTTATCAATCCCTCCCTAATTTTCTGACTTAAAATATCACAGAAGCTCCACGGAAAGCTTGATTCTAAATTTTTGGGGCAATGATTCATGCTGAAATTTCTTAGCGAGTATTAAGTTCCGTATATCCGATGAAAAAAACGGATCACTCTCGTGTTTGTCTGCCCGTCTGTCATAGCTTATTTTTTTTCTCCGAATCTACTAGACGAAACAAGTTGAAATCATGTATGTATAGCGTAAATACACGAATTCCGATTTAACGGGTTAATTTTGGGGAACAAATTAGAAAATTAAAAAATTATATATTTTTCCAAGTGCATCACGTAACGCATCAAACGAAAGAGCTCGTTATGAGAAATAGAAATAGATTATTTTATATTTTTAAAATGCATAGTTTCAAAGATATTAAAAAAAAATTCAAAAATTAAGTATTACCCCCCCTTCTCATTTTCTTTAAATCTGCAGAGCCTAAAATGTTGACAAAAAATCGTGAATAGAAGGCGTTACTCATAGTCTACAAAAAAACCTAAACGAAAATCTTGTCTTAAAGTTCTCATGAAAAGCGGAATGGTACGGAACCCTTTCCGCGTGAGTTCAGCTTGCACTTGACCAGTTTTTTTTTGTTTATCCAGAAAGCGTCGTAATCGAAGTCACTCTCAGGGACGCAGTTTATCGCGTCATCGTACTCCTCATCATCATCCCTACTTGATCCAGCAACCATCGTACGAAGATGAAATCCTGGCAATTGACGGAGACATCTACGATGATGATATTTTACCATCGACATCTACAATCTGTACGACCGACACCGGATCAACCAGACGCATGCTTTTGTCGCAGGATGAACTCCTGGTGATCGCACATGGTGATATGGCTACCGTCAGGGATGGACATGTCACACATCAGTGTGTTCAAACTAGTTTGAGGGACGTTATTTGCGGAGGTAAGGATAATCAAATATAATTTCCGCTTCATTTCAAGATCGTTGTAAACTTAATGGGTTCCTAAATAGTGTTTTCGTAAAAAGCGAGAAGGTTGCTTATTTGATTCCAGAGATTTTATGATTATCAGGGGGAAAAAACGAAGTAAACTCGGTAGCATAAGTTATATTTCAGGGATTCTCACGTAGAATAGTTTAAGAAATAAGATTTATGATGGATTTAAAATATCCGATGAAAAAACGGAAAGATCGAATCACTCTCGTGATTGTCACATATTATTTTCTCTGAATCTACGGAACGAAAAATATTGAAATTTGGTACATATATAGAGTTAGATGATCCAAAAACGGACGTTTTTGTAATTTTAAAAAGATATTAAAGAAAATATACGAATATCGAGCATTCTCCTTTATCTTCGAAACTACTGAATTTAAATTTAAAAAAATAGAAAATATAGGGTCTCACTCATAGTTTACAAGAAAACGAAAATTCTGTCTTAAAGATTTCACGGAAAACGGAATAGTACGGTACCCGCACTTGATTGTTTTTTTAGTAGAATGACTCAATGGAGTCTAGAATCTCTGTTTATAACACTGACGCTGCATTTTAGCATAGCTTCAAAGTTTACGAAGAATTTTAATAAAACATTGAATCACTTGTGACTCAAGAAAAATGTTAATCACGTCAAAAAATCTTCGTTATAATTAGCTGGTATTAAATAACATTTGCAAAAAAAAAATGATATCAAAAAATATTCTGAAAGTGAAAACACAATATAATAAGAAAAATACATTATTATAAAGTAAAGTATCTAATTAAAAACAGCCGTGCGAATTGTCATTTTTGTGTGAAATCGCTATAAAACTAATACTTTATATTAACCATTCACTTTTAATTGGTATTATCACACAGTATTTTTATTAAAAATATTCCAAAAATGACATTTTGTTTATAAGTTTCTCTAATTTCGATTTTTCTATACCTTCGTAATAATAATAATATGCAAATATCAACGTGATATTAAAACAAACGACGACCGCAACGTTTAATAAATGACAGTCGTGTCTATAGCGATTATTAAAAAAAACAAATGCGCGTAAGATTTCTATATTTATCGATAAACTATTAAACTATTCATTAATCATTTGTTTTTTAAGCATATGAAGTTTTATGCATTCTCTGCACAAAAGATATATGAATCGCTATTTTACTTAAAGCGGCATTTTAAACAGTAGTTATTAAACTTTAAAGAAATCCAATAAAATTCAAAGCTACTCCGCGACTGCGTTTCATTATTCGTCATTATACGAAGCAGAAACAATAACTTTGAAAAAAAGGAATAACGAAACAATTGCCTGTAGCATATTTTCGAACAATAATAATATCGATGAACTTTATGTACAGTCAGTACCATAAAACCTGACGCAGTCTTTTGTTGCAAAACGGCATTTTTCTAAATTGCACCAAAATGTTTCATTAATAATTTCGGAATTATTTTATTAAACGCTTTTATTCCTAAAACTGAGAATTTCCATTTAGGTTTTTCTGTAAGCTAGAGTGAGTATATATATATAGTGAAATTAGCTCCGACCTCAAAATTTCATGTGATTTTTTTTTGTAATGAAATTAGCTCCGATCTCAAAATTTCATGTGATTTTTTTTGTAATGAAATTAGCTCCGACTTCAGAATTTCATTATTTTCATCTTTTTAGTGCTTTTTTTGAAGGAGGTTAATATATATTTTTTTAAGTTTTTGATAATTGTGTGTGTTATGAAACGGAGAAAATAAGCTGTACAGACGGCCAGACAGAACCGAGAGTCATTATGCGGAAGGGTTCCGTTTTTTCATCGAATGTACGGAACGCCTAAAAAAACTGAGTCAACGACCAAAATGTATAAATATTCCGGCGCCACAATTGGTGATGGAATTGGCAAGTTTTCTGTGATCCACTTTGGAGGCAGAAGTTTATAAAATGCATGCGTATCATATAGTATGCACCAGAGTCGTGGCTGACCATATATGGCCTGGTACTGGTTTGTTTTCACTCTGAACGTTCAATATAAAAAAGAACGAATACAGGTCTATTTATACATTTACTGGACCAACACGGAATAGGCCTCTCGGGTTCCACATCCTTCGGTGAAAAGTATTCAGGTCTAAAACCCTGATATTTCTCTGAAAATGTCCATGCAATTAATTTCCATTGTTTTTTCAAAGAAATTCTCTGAAATCTCTTTGAAATTAAAATCTGTAATTTTATCAGACAAAACTTATAAAAGAACTATTTCTCAGACCGAGCCCTTTCATTTGATACGTCACATGCTTGAAAAATATATATTTTTTTAATTTTCTAATTTGATCCCCAAAAGTAATCCCCAAAATCAGATTTTGTTTATTTACGCTATACTTTTTAACGTGGAGGGAAAGTTTGGTTGAGGAACAGTTGAAAAAGAGAAGCTTTACCGATGTTTCACTTGTGGCCTACGTTTCGGAAAATATATTTCCATCTTCAGGGCCTCAGGGAAATATATTTTCCGAAACGTAGGCCACAAGCGAAACATCGGTAAAGCTTCTTTTTTTCAACTGTTCCTCAACCAAACTTTCCCTCCACGTTAAAAATATATATTGGAACAAAAAATATTAAAGACTTGACGCTATACGTTCGTGACTGGATTATCTAACTCTATATATATACCAAATTTCAACTTTTTTTCGTCCAGTAGATTCGGAGAAAATAAGCTGTGATAGACAGACATGCGGGTGATTCTCATCAAAAAAAAAAAACATTATATATAACAATGCAATTTTATGTTTTGAATGGTAATTTGATTATGAATAAATAATTTTAATCTACCATAATTCGAGGATCAATAAACTCTATTTAAAAAAAATGAATCCAAAAAATGTCTGAACCTTATTTAACTTAAGTTGACCGTTTCTGGTCAAGACAGGTTAATGACTTAGCCAAAAACTTGTTAAGAACTTCTGGAATTGTTGGAATGCATATACACGATCCGTGAGATCGGCACAACTTGGGCGAAGTTATTTTGGGTTTCAGTAACCACTTTTTTAGTTGACTGTTTCACTGGATTTTAATAAATTGCTTGCACGACGACTTACCTCTACCGGGCGCGCACAAGAAAATTTACTTAATAGCTTGTGAGATTTTTCGGAGAGCAAGGGTAATACATACAGAGGTGACCTCATTCTGTTGAATAGTAGTCGGGAGATAACGTCATCCAGTAGACTGTCAATTGATATTGTGTGGCTGATAAGAATATTGAACGGCCTTCTTTTTCATTTATTAACGAGGTGACCTGTGTATCATCTAATGACCTTGGGGAAAACGGTATTTCATATTTATTACGTATAGCGGCCCAGTCCGGTTTCGCCCGGGTGTAAATATAATATATAGGATATAAAAGATGAGAATCATAATCATTAAATTCTCAACGTGTATTGAATTTGCGCGATTTAATCGCTTTTATTTGTGAATGTTCAAAAATCGAAGAAAAATCTTATTTCCCAAAAAGAAATTTAAAAAATTCTGTTGATCCGATCGCTACCAAACTTCAGAAGATCACCCGCTGGGCTAATCTAAAGATTGTCTGAAAATTTCATCAAAAATGGTCTACCCGTTTGGAGTCCATAAATTACATATACATCGTCTTTTATCTATATAGATTATTAAAATGTAAAAAGTGGTTATTGTGACATAACGATAATAGTTGGACATATAGTATCGCGAAGTTTTTTGTAGTTATTGATATGTTCTTTAATATTGTACAACATACTTTTGTTCTATCATCAATAGTTTCCGTAGCGCATGCAACGAAAGATGTTTTATAGCATTTTTTTTTACACCTTGGGTTACGTTACTAAAATTTTAGGAAGGATCCCTAATATTTTCTAGCAATAAATATAGCCTACGTTACTCAGGGTGAATGTAGCTTTCTAATGGTGAAAGAATTTTTTAAATCGGCACAGTAGTTTTTGAGTTTATTCATTACAAACATACAAAAATACAAATCTTTCCTCTTTATAATATTAGTATGAATAACATTTGACATTGACGCAATTCGCAAGTGTTACGGCGACGTTTACGTGAACAAAGCCGCGAATATAGAAGAAATTAAGTAGTAGGGAACAGCTGATTCCTAGCTTTAGTGAGTAAAAAAAAATTGAACACATTATTCTTTCTACGAAATAAATATATACCCACAAAACACCAAACCGTATCGAAAAACTCTCGACGTACGTTTCGCCAACCAAGTTGGCATCATCAGGAGATGATTAAATCATCTCCTGATGATGCCAACTTGGTTGGCGAAACGTACGTCGAGAGTTTTTCGATACGGTTTGGTGTTTTGTGGGTATATATTTATTTCGTATTTTCACACCAAAGGTTCCATCACTCTTCTTGGATTATTCTTTCTGTAGAATAATTAATCAGTCTTGTGCACCGGTCAATTGCTCGCGGTCAAAATTGCCAATTGACCGAAAAGATTTTGATTGGTCAAAATCTGGGCGTATGCATTTATCGGGCATCTTGTAGGTATAATTATTTTAATCTTGTTTACGAAACCAAATTCCATTGCAATGTGGATTACTTTTATTTGCAGAGTATATTTAAAAGATGTACATATATCGTTTAAGAATGTCGCGCTAGAACTTAAGAAATAACTTCAATTTAAATTTATTCCAGCAAATATATTTATCTGGCGACAAGCTGAGATCACCAGAAATATTTTCTCTGGAATGTGAATATTTACAAAACACCAAAATAGATCCACTCTACGCTCTAAATTTGTCCAATGTCCATATTGCCAGAGTTTTATTATTTTTAACTTCACATGTATTGTAAATTATTTTTATGTTTTTTAATCAGTTCTTTGCCGAAGCTTTTTTATTCTTCTCTTTAACATATTTGCATCTAGACAGCCTTGACAGGTCAGAGAACTTTTCGCGACAGTCATTTCTTTTTCATACAAATGCAAACTATTATCATAAAAAATGTTTTCTATCCTCGTTTTGTTAGTTCCCCCAATCCTATCAGTAATGGCTACAACGATTCACCTAATTTCGTCCCAAAACTAATGTAGAAACAAATAATCTTTTTTCAGGAAGTCCATCCGATAAAGTTATTTATCCGCGCTCGGCGAAACGTCGTTCGGCATCATTTCCGGCTGTACCAGCCGGAAGTCCGGAACGACATCGCAGACGTTCGACAAGTTCCGGTCGCGGCGGATCTGGGACAAGCACAGCGGCAAGATTATGGGGTTCGGCAAGAAGACTGCGACGATCTGCAAGCACCAGATCATTGGCTAGGGATAAATCGGCTACCCATGTCCAACAGACAGCTGCTACGATGACAAGTACCGACAGCAGTGGGGCTGAATCTAATGGCAGTCCTAGTAAGTTAAATATTCGATTACCCGAAAATTACTGGTCCTATTTATTACAAGCAACTTCACATGTTTGTCGGTCAGGGTTTTGGGTCAAATCTTACAAGTCGATTGAACTTGGGTGTTGAGTTGTTGAAGAGAGTTGATCAATACGTACCCGTGTTTGACGACAGATGGCGTTGACGAGTGACATTGAGTTTACCATCGTGTACTGCAGACTTTTAAACGACCTCGTGCTGAGTTGTAGATATATTCATAGGTTAGGTTATTTTTGACAGTCAGTTGTATCATTTTGTATTTTTCGACAAAATGGAAAAGAGTAATATCGATCCGTAATTTGTTTTTTGAAAAACATGCGAAGCAATAAAACTGAAGTTGGATGCTGCCTATAGGAACCCTTCACCATCTATGACCACGGTGAGATACTCGTATAAAAAATGAATTACAGATCGATATTGCTCTTTTTCCATTTTGTCGAAAAATATAAAACACGAATGATACAACTGGCTGTCAAAAATAGCCTAACCTTTGATTTTATCTAAAACTCAGCACGGGGTCGTTTAAAAGTCTGCAATACACGATGGTAAAGTCAATTTCACTCGTCAGCGCGAGCTGTCGTCAAACACGGGTAGTTATTAATCAAACTTGGTATTTTATAGGTTTTAATTAATTTTTTTTCTTTAGAAAAAGCGTCACTTTTATCACGACTTTTCCGACGATCTACGAAAAGACAACATATGGGTACGTTTTCAGCCCAATTTCCTCCTCCGGAGTGGTTCAATTCTTCAGCCATCCATCTTCATAGCATTGGAACACAAACAAACACAACAGATATGCAGCTAACGTCACAGGTATATAAAAATGTTTAGATAGTGAGGAAAATTAAGAATACCCAAGTCCCAAATACGCTTCATATTCATGTTAAATTTTTCTCTGTTTTATTTACGATAAATTCAGATGTCATTCTTCCAAACTGCCATTATGTAAACCGAGACGTTCTTTAAAAAACTACTCGTTTAAGGTAACTAATCCCTCGTAAAATATGCGCTCTAGAAATTTCAAACTATGGTCGCAAAATTCATTTTATTACTGTGAGCATTACAAAATTTGACTTGATGCTTAAATATTACAATAACCAGAGGTGTTGATTTCTGTGATAATAGTGACGTTCTATATAAACTTTTCCTTTATAATAGTTCCAGCTAAAGAATGATTTTATCTGAGAAGCGTTTGTGAAACTTAAACATGCAATATTTTGTCATGCATTTTGATCGAATCAACGCAGTGTAACAGTAAAATAAAAAATAATAATTATGTTACAGGAAACATATTACAACACTTATGATAACCAATCAGGCGTTACTGAGGTGGAAATAACACCTTCGAATCAATCAGCAAGATCTGCAACTTTACCGCGTATCAGAAATCGGCATCGACGGCATCTGTCAAACGAATCAACTGTTTTATCAGCCTCATATGTCGAATCTCGTGAACACAGTCCGAGTCATTTAAGTGTGGCTTCTGCCCGACGAAGATCGCCTTACATCGATTGTAATACGAACTCGTTACCTCGAAATAAACCGACTCGAATCGGAACTGCTATTTCAAAAACAAGTATCGACCAACAGAATGCGCGAATAGCTTCGAAAAATAGTTTGGAATCGTCAAATAGTAGAATTGGGAAAAGCAGTTTCGATCAACAACAAAATAGTAGAACAACTTCGAAAAATAGTCTTAATTCGAATAGATTAACATCGAAAAATGGGTTGTCGCCGAAAAGAAGTACGGAATCTCCGACGAAGTTACCCGATAATGATCGAGCTACTTTAAAAAGTGAAAGTTTATCGCCTTCAAGCCGAATTTTGTCAGGTAAAAATATTGATTCTACGAAACAAAACGGAAAATTGCATAGTCGAAATTCGATTGAAAATCGATCAATGCGTGAAATAAGTGATAAACGATCGAGGAATTCTATTGAAAACAGATCGATGCGAGAAAATCGACCGTCGATCGAAAAACATATTCCGATTATTCAAACAGAAAATTCACATTCAAAGAAAACTAAAAGTTCATCCGATTCAGCTACATTAGAATCGCCTAAATGCGTCCAAAATATAACCGCGCAATTAAAAAACGCGAGTATCGGTTCGAATTCGGAACTGCAAACGTCGGAAAACGGGACAGGTAGCGGTCCTTCGAGTTTAGAATCACAAAAAACAGGATTTTCTGGTAAAAGTAGTGGCCAAAATTCGTTGACGAGTGGTCCAAGTAGCTTGGAATCTCAAAGAACCGTCATATCGAATAAACCTAAAACTACTGAACCGAAAGATCCAAAATCGAAAAAACTCGAAACGAAACTAAAAACGTCACCGACTTCAAAATCTTCAGCGCCTAGTACGATCAAAACAAATATAGCGAAAAGTAATTCGTTTACTTTGCATGTTACTACAAATCAAAATGGAGTAAGCGTTTCGAATTTTAGCGGCGAACCGAGCAGTAATACCACAACTACGGCAACAATAAATGGTACCAACCATTGCGGATCAAATACCAAAATTTACGTTCAAAATTCCCCAATACGGTCTGTCATTACTTTCGAAAACGGCCAAAGCCCTGACAAATCCGATTATATTATAATTAATAATGATACCGCACCTGAAAAAGTCGACAAAGTTAAAAGTGTTTCGGACGACGAGGATGTAATTCAATATCGTTCGAAAAAACTCGAAAGACCGCTAAAAAATGTTAACAATAAACAACAAACGACTGATTCGGAAATTTTAAATAATTCGAATGTCGATTTAAACGAATTCGAATCTTCAACAATGAATAATAGTAGAAAATTATCATTACAATTGCCATCAAAAGATGGACTCAGTTACAAAAATGTGTTCAAAAATGTGCCCACAACATTCGGATCCCCGAATTCAAATCCAGGTTCACCCGTTATACATTTCCGCGATTTTACAAAAAATAGTTTTTCGAGTAATCCACCAAGTCCCACAAAATCTTTCGATAGTTTTGGTGGTTCAATTAGCAACATGTTTTACGAGAAAAAATCAGCCGCTGATTTAAAATTGGCTAGACATAGTTTAGACCATTCGATCGGATATCAAAATGGCTTTGAATCTAGTACAAATAGTATAAATAAAATAGCCCACGAGAAAAATATTTTAGGTTCTGAGCCAAATTTGAGCCATAATAAATTATTACAGGATCGAGACAAAACATTAACACGTGAGAATGTTGACATGTATAATTTTCCGAGTTTGAGTGATTTGAGTTTTAATTTTACTAGTTTGGCAGCACAAAAAATCCTTAAAGGTGTCAGCATTAACAGTGTTGATACTTTGGTTGAACTGAATATGGCTGCCAATGCAGAAAAACAAAATAATCGCGATGTACAACACACCGATTTCGGAATGGTTTAATCCGACTGCATTTCGTTGACTTTTGTAAATTATGTGTCAAAATTATTTTACAACTATTGAAAGTATTTATTAAATTTAAATATGCCAGCATCAAATGAACACCCTATATAATTTTAAATAATATATTAATAAGTTTTATTTGTAATATATTTTACTTACTTTCATTTTTTAGCAGAAAACACGTAGATTTATATATTTTAATTTTTGGTAAAAGTACAATACTTAGACACCTGAGTTTTCCAAGGTTAGAAATGATACGAAAGTCGGGTATTTATAGTATTTTTTGGGGTTTGTCTCAATAGAAAATGACTTATTTTGCTACAGTTGTATTAATGGACAATTGGTCCGTTTAAAAAAAATTACCAGACCACTCAGGAAACTAATTATCATACGTTTACCTAATTTTTTGATATCCTTTCCAAAAACTGCTATATTTTTGGGAAACATTTGCTTGATTTAGTCATTATTACATAGAGAAAGATAAGTTATTGAAGTAGTAACAAAATATTAATAAAATACTTTAACTATATCTAACTCAAATAACTACGAAAAAAATGTAAAAACTATTAAAAAATTGTAAATTAATATTAATTATTTACTAACAACTTTTAACAAGCTCAAAAATGGGGCAGCCATTTTTAACACGCAAATCAATGCTCAAAATGCAATAAAATTAAGTTGTTTTATTAATTTTGACGCAAATTATTGATTAAATGCCAATCCAGTACAGTCTTTATAATCCGAACTGCGTCTTGCTTGGATTATCAAAAATTCAGATTAATTGAATTGGAAATATACGTATAGAAAAAAAAATTACAAGGCCTCATTATTATGCGCTCGGATTAGGTACTGAACGTTCGGATTATAGAGATTACACTGCATAATTAATTAAGTGCAATTGTGTATAGAATTTTGCAATATTTTTTATTAAAATATTGTTTTTATAAACAAAATTGTTTTAGCAAACTTTTATTTTATGAATATTAAAAGTTTGTCTTAAAACATTAATAAATAAAACTAAACAGCTTTGTATATTCTACAGTGTGTTTTTTTTCCTGAACGTTTGGAAAGTAACTTCCTTAACGAGGGAAATAAGTCTGAATGACCTCGACATGAAATTCAAACATGAAACGCTTAAGGTAGTTGTGGTACAATATTGTCAAAAAGTTATAGACTATACGCGCCACAAAAGTATACTAGCTTGTAGCTAAGTGATTCATAATTTGTACGCAAGACTGTACCCGTGGAAACAGTATTCATATGCATGTATACTTTTCTATAAATTGTTGAACTTTAAACCGTTATTTATAAATAATTAGACGGTCAAAACATTTTTCTTATTTTTTTTAAACTCATAACAAATGCATTGAAAGACTGCAGTCAGTTTTTGGAAAGTTTCTGACAGTTAGTTCTTTTTTTATAAATAAGAAACTGGTGCAGAACTACAGAGATCGTATACAATCAATGTTAATTATCCAATTTTTAATTGAATTTATCTCGGATTATATACGGTCGATCGACTTCAAATTTTCAGAGTAATTGTATTATTATGTCCTTAATAAGTATACAAAAATTAAGAATTTTCTGACGGTGTGCCTTAACCACGACAACTACCTTAAGGAAACGGGGAATACCGTTCTTTATAATATGGCGTTTCATTCATTTAAATTCGCATAATGGACGATGATGAAATTTTAATCCTTTCACTTTTTTGCCGCAATGCGACTCAGCTGAAAAAAATTATCCTGACAGACGACAGGTCATTATGTTCAAATTCCAAAAATAAATTTTAACATAGAATAGCTGAGTGTGTATTAATACACTGAAAATATGACTAACTCCAGCTGATGGTCGCCTTAAAAGAATACATCCCGGGAGAGAAAACAAAGAGCGAGAGAGTGTATTATAGACGTTGGGGGCCAACCCTACTATTTGAAAAAACGAGCAACCGCTCCAGGACCCGAATCTGGAGGGGCACCATCAGAACAATATCTAATTATCAGTTTTTTTTTCTTTTTTTTTCATGTATTGTAAAACTGGATTAAAAGCAGGGGTCGCAGAAATAAAACCTCGCTCTACTGTGAAAATAGTCTAGAATCTGTTCTGTAGACGCTCGATATCTAAGGTCTATTGTAATACATCAATCAGCAGGTGTCGTGTAGGATTTCAAAACATGGCACGTTCTGTAATGTATAAGATACGAAGATACGTATTTTATATAAATTTTTTTAAGACAATAGAAATTAGTTTCACGGGTAATTGGAATAAAAAATCAATTTAAACACTTATTGATTGCAACGTTTCGTCTTTATTAAATCAATAAGTGTTTAAATTGATTTTTTATTCCAATTACCCGTGAAACTAATTTCTATTATTACATATTTTGGAATTGAACTTTAAAGATGAATTTTTTTAAGACATTTAAACGTCCGTAGCTCCTAAGAGATAAAAAATCTATGTGTGTCCGTTCGACTAGTGTTTTTTTTTTTCTATAAGAACGGTTAATTTGTAAAATATTCAATGCATTTTTTGTTTTGTTGAAATAAGAAACTTTTATATTTAAAATTAGCAGGAAATTGGACAAAATTAAAATTTATAATCAATTTAGCCTGATGAAGCTTTAATAAATAAACCGAAACGTCGCTAAATTGACTATAAATTTTAATTTTGTCCAATTTCCTGCTAATTTTAAACTTAAAAAAAATTATGGATGATAACATTAATATAGACACTTTTATTTTCTTTAAAATGTGAATTTTCGGACAGTAAAATCTTTTATAATAATAAATCAGACTTGCAAGTTGCGACAAAAAAATAAAACGCTGAATTCAAGTTCGCATTGTCTATACATGTAACGTAAATAAAGTATATCCATCTCACTTCAGCTATCATAAAATCTATATTTTTTCGCTCGAATTTACTTTCCCACGCCTTTATAGGCACATACACTATTGGCGTTGGTCGGATGCCGGACTATAAAATCGACGTTTACATCGGGCGAAGCCTATGCAAAATAGACCATTGGGCTTTAAGGATTGAACAACATTTTTAGGAGCCAAAAACATCGAAGTAACGCAACTGTTAAAAAAATCGAAATTTAATCGTTTAATCGATATTAAAATGTGCCCAGTTCAAAAAATAGATATACTGACAAGATATTTAAATTAAATAATGCTTTTTTTATAATTTTAGAATGAAAAATTGATTGCAATTTTTTACTAAAAATTCATTGAGTACATGTATTTTTCAGAAATTTAATTTTGCATTAGATTATGATTTATGGGGGCTCCTAGCTTGTGAGAGGCCGTGGGCCTAGACTCCAAGTGCCCTTATGTAAATACGGTACTGAATGCGCCCCTAAAATTTCAACAATGTTAGCTAAAGACTGAAGGGTGTATACAATTTGGTGCAGATGTTGGGTAAATGTCTAAATTAACAAAATTTCGACAATTTTAAGGGTTGAAATAAAGAATACAATTTATTTTGTATTTTGCCGTCAGACGAATTCAAGTTTATATAGAAAATTTAATTACCACAACACAAGGCACAGACATTTTGTCGGTACGGATTGGCAATGCGACCCGATGTTTTTTTAAAACAAGTTTTAACTACAGCTACATCCTTTGCATAAACTTTTCTAATCATTTTAGGAAACATCGGTATATTTTAGAAAAAGAAAGCAGATAATAAAACAGTTCTTACATTATTTCAATGTGTAGATGGGCAGCCACCGGCAGTTACTTAATCCAATGATAATCCACTCAGCACACAAAAACACTAAAATTTGTATCACAAAACACTAAAATGTATTATAAATCACTACATTAAATGTCATCACTTAATTATAATTAATAATGTCATTAACATACACTTGAAACACATTTTTTCAATAATAAAATGATATTAGAAATTTAACAAATGAAAAGCGTTGCGTTGAAATCTCCAAACGTCATGCGAGAATACAATTTTCTTTTAACTTTAAAAACACTAATACGAACGTGACACAATAAAAAAAGTATTCTCAAATGTAGTATATATCCTGAGGAACATATATCTAGCGAAATAATTATAAATGTCTTTGTTTTAAATGTAAAAAACTAATATTTTCCGAGGCTGACTTAAGAACTTGCGACGCCATTAACGCGCGGCGAGACACTGGCTAGCGACTATAGTAATACTACGTACATTCGCCTATGGTATAGGCCTCCAACCATGTGTCATGATATTTACTACTGTTCAAACCTTGCGTACTAAGTTTTGCAACTAAAATATAAATGTTTTAATTGTGTAAATACTTGTATTTAAATTAAAATGTAAAAAATGCATTTCAATAGATAATATTATGCTAACTTGTGACAGGCCTTGATCTGATAGATATTTAAATTATAGACGTTTTATAGCTGAGGTTCTTATTATCCCTTCCAGGTCACAAAAAATGCCACCCATTATAATATATTTTTGAGGTTTTTTAAACAATTTATCTGAAACTTCTGCCCCGGCTCGAAAAAATCGTAGACCCAAGGATGTCGACATCTATGCCGTAAGACTAATTGAGTAAATTCTGAGTGACCTAAGCTTTAAATAAAAATTGTGTAAGCACAGAAATTAACTTTTTTGTACATAAAAAACATGGATTGACGTCAAAGAAACCGTCCGATAGCAGCGTGTCCACCTGTCAGTCGAGGTTCGATAAAATTTTCAAACTGACTTTTGCATCAGTTAAGTATAAAATTGTATAATTAAAAACATAATAAATAAAAAAAAAATTCATCGTACAAAAAGCGTTTAATATCTCATAATATGCCACATATAAAACTACATTTATAATATTTAATCGGTTTTCACATAGTTTTTGATTTTCTCGATTATCGGTTGCAATTTTTCAGCCGGAAATAGAAGAACTCTTCTATACGGAACCATAGTTTGATCGTCTTCAAGCCAATGACCGGATACGCCCGAATCACTCTCGTTCTTCACGGAAAACTCGAATTTGATTTCAGCTTCACTATCGAAAAGTTCTTCTTCGGGATTCGAAAATATCGTTTCTGGAATAACACCATCTGAAATTTTTAGAGCGACATGAAATAATTGTAGTTATCGATCTATTCTCTCACGTAATTCTCGAAGCAATCAATTAGAATGCATGATTTCGCAATCAAGCACTTATCGGAAGACTACTGTAGTTCATTAAATGGTTCAATTTACCGTCTTTTGCTTCTTGTTTATATAACTTGCATATTAGGATGTAATATCCAAAGTCAAATGGCATTTTATTCGATTTCGCTTTTTGGATTTCACCACAGAGTGATGCGAATAAGGGATCCGCTATTTGTGCCGGAATGTTGACGAAGCGTTCGTTAATTAATAATCCGACATCCTTTGGTTTGTGTTCCAATATTTCTACAATCTTGTCATAATCTTCTGCGCTGGCATGTTTTTCTGCAAGTTCTTTTAATAATGAACGTAGTTGTTCAACACAGTCTACACTCTGAAACAAACGTAAGTTTTTGCACTTGTTTGTACTGTAAAAAAATTATAAAACGTACCTTCTTCGATGTTATATTAATGACACTCGTAATTCCAAACACATCATTAATGTCCATTTCATCTTCATCGCTGTCTTCTGGGTTGTCATCGCTCTGTTTTAAAACGCTTCCAACAGTGTTTTGCGAAACTAGCATATCACTAAGTTGTGACAGATCGATATGTGCTTTTAAAAATAGCTGTTTGAGTAGCTGTTTTATGCCATGGAAGTCTGATGGTTCAGGATTCCTTCCTTCGAAATCGGCTTGAATAACCTACATGAAAAACGCTAGGTTAGGTACCGGTGTCAAGTGAATATTGCATAAATATTTAGTAAAGTACTTACCTCTTGTCCAGTATAAATGTCTTCATTTTCGCTTTCTCCATCTGAAGATTTTCGATTTTCATTGTGAACAATATTACGCTTTTTATGTCCTGCCATGGTTCTTGCAAAAATGTGCTGACATTAACCTCAAAACTTGACAAGATGAAAGGAGGTAATAGCAGAAGGGCCGTGTGGTAACAATCTCTATTGGTGAGCTCATCGAGAAGGTGCTGTGCCCTTGTGCTGGCATCTATTTGAGCAGTTATACAAATGTGTGGTAGAGGACAGTAAAGTAGTTTAGTTCAGTCAGTAAATGCAAACGTCAAGTGAGGTTAGAATAAAATGTAACGTAAAATTGTGTTGAAAGTGATTATTTACTAGTTATTTAATAAGTGAAACAAAGAAAATGGATAAGTGTCAGTACATTATAAACGCTGTTCGTAAAGATATTGTTACAAATAATCTCCATGTAAAAGCAATTATTCAGGTATGAATTATGAATACGCAATCTTTCTTAAAATCATTCAGGCTCGAATATTGTGTTTTTAATGTCACGTTTCTTTACAGGATATAAATAATTGCGAAGGTCCTCTTTCGACTTTGGAGGAACTGAACACGGCCGGTCGAGCTAAGATATCAGCATTACGAAAGAATATTGAGCAGCTTAATGAGTTAGTTTGCGAAAGTAACGACGATGAGTTGCTTAACGAAGTTGATTCTCATAGACGTCAGCTAACAAGGTAACTATTATTTTAAACTTTGATGTTAGCGACAACTTCATTTGTTTTTTGACCGATGTTTTTTTGTTTTGTTACAGTACTTTGGCAGCTTTTCGTAAAGCGAATATAACAGCAATGCTTGCCATTGAAAAGTCGAATAAAAATGAACTTTTAGAAACAGAAAAAAGTGCAGAGTCAAATCTACGTCAACGACAAACGAGTAAATCGTCTTTGTTGAAAACTAGCTCAAATATTACTGAGCATTTGCTATCGATAAGCAGACAGCTTGCCGATACTACTCAACGTAGTGCCGATACGTTGGATACTTTGTCGCAGTCTTCGTCAACTGTACAAGTAAGTGATTACTTATTCTCACATTTCATTTTCTGGTTTATCTTCACATCAATTTCCTTAGAATGTATATCATTTTTAGTGATTTGATTTTGGGGTGAAAATTTTTATTTGGTTATTTTAACTGTTATCTCAGGGTAACTGTCGATTCTTAATAAGTTACTTTCAATTACTAATTTTGCGGTTGAATTAGGGAACTTACTTCTATGGTAGGTATCAGGATAAGTTTAATCTAAGTAAAACCTTAGAAATAATATCCTTTGGTAAAACTGCTTAGAATAAAATACGTTTGCAAATAGCAAGGGTGCAGGGGGCTCTGGGGAAACGGGATGTTCGCAGTTGATCAATTTTATTATATTTTTTTTTCTTAATTTGTAAGTCTCATGTTTGACGACATCAAAATTAGCGGAACGATGCGACGCAACCAGTGCCTCTGTAGATCTAATATCAAAGAAAATTACGCTTTTAAGTACTCAGGGGCGCTATAGATTTTGTGACGTAATATTTGTTGGAGGGGGGGGGGGGTGATAGAAATGGTGACACAGCGTGACGAAAGCACGGAAGAGGTTAAAATGCGTGAATTTCGCGTGAGTTATTTTATGGATGGCGCCAAAAAAATATGTGTCAGGCTACAATTATTGTTTCTACGAATTATTTTCTTATTATAGTACAAATATTCGATTTTGCTGGGTTTGATTTTGAACCGAAACATTTTTTTATTTACGTTGCGCACTCTGCTGCTGGGGAGTAAAATAAGAAAAAAACGTCATGTGTGACTGTTAACTGCGCGTTTATTGTATTCACGCTTGCTTAGCTAGTGCGCTGATTCAAATCATTAAATGCGTAGACACTTAGTTTCTGCTTGGCGTCTCTCGACGCCGCCTGTTTTTGAAGCAAAGCTTTTTTTCGGACGTTGCGCGCTCGGCTGCTGGGGACTAAAATGAGAAAATACTTTATTCGTAATTTCATTTCGTGTGCGCGTTTTATCCACGCTTGCTTAGCTAGTGCGCTGATCCAAATCAATAATTGCGTAAAACTTCTGTCGGACGTCCTCCGACGCCATTTTCATTTTTTTATAAATGGGACTCCTGCGCTTTCTTTCGTTTTCACAGGTGTCTGCTAAATTTACTTCTTCCTGTTTATTAAATTTTCTTCCTTAATTTTTGTTCCAAAGTAGCCACAAGCCTAGAACAGTCAGGAAATTTTTTGTAAGTCGACAATCTGACTTATAAATAACTAGAAAAGATAAGGGAAATTTTTAATTGCACATCATCTCATACAACAAAAGCAAAATATACAAGGATACTTCTCTTCACTAGAGCGAGCTCTGTTTCGAAAGGAGGGATACAGAATTTGTGTCTAACGTGTAAATGTGCATATGTTTGTGTTGTGTGAATGCGTCGTGTAATGTATGTTTGTGTTTGTGAGGAGTTTTAGTGTTACAATGCAAACTAAGTTAATTGAAGTAACTTATATCCGCATTATGCAGCCATTTTGCATTGTAGACCAGAAATTTTTTGTTCGAATCTGTGTTGTGGCAACCCTGTCTTCATAACTCCATTCATCAATTATTCATTCAAACAGCGTACTCACCTGTAATTGAATCGTTTTTGTTTATAGGGAACAAATGACGAATTATTAACGACGTCGAGTACGATTGGCCAGTCTGGTAAATTATTAGCAAAGTATGGTCGACGCGAATTCACGGATAAGATATTATTATTTTTCGCATTTTCGTTTTTCCTTGCTTGTGTATTTTACATTGTTCAAAAACGGTTGTTGTAAATGTCATTCCAAAAATAAAATATTAATATATATTTTATATTTATTATTACTAATTTTAATCGGACGGTTGTGAATATCTTCTATAAGGTCTAAATAATTTGTAAGTTCGTACTATTAATCTCTGAAATACTAACTGAAAATTTTGATTTTTTACCACAGCTATCTTTGCTATTCGTTTGCATGGTTACGTAATGTGGTTTCAAATGTAAACATTTACCAAAGCACGCTTGACCGCTACGTACTGATTTAAACGAATGGCAAATATATTTATTACTAGTCGTTACCAGCGTCACCGCACGCGTTAACACACATTTTCTTTATTATAATACGTCAAATTTCAATATTTTTGAAGTTGGAATGGTGCTGTCGCCCAATTGGCTAGAATTTTTGAAGTTGCTATGGTGCTGCCGGCCTCTTGGTTGGAATTTTATGTATTTTACTGGTCCATTTTCTGTTCTGTTTACGCATTAATAAGAAATTTATGTCTTTTTAATGGCATATTCTTTAACTAACATCAGAATTCAACAAAAGTTTTGCCACTTTTAATTCAGATTTTATTTCTGAGTCGCATCTGTTTTAAAATTGAATTGTTTTCTAACCAAATCTGTCCAATAATCTATTAAACACGATGTTTTTTTATAATAATAGAGACGGTATCGAAAAACTATCAATTTTTACCAAAATCTGAATTTTTTAAATCGTAACTTGAATTCACCTACCTATATTTGTCTGTTATTA
This sequence comes from Venustoraphidia nigricollis, assembly GCA_034508555.1. Taxonomy (NCBI): domain Eukaryota; kingdom Metazoa; phylum Arthropoda; class Insecta; order Raphidioptera; family Raphidiidae; genus Venustoraphidia; species Venustoraphidia nigricollis. Next base: position 686,182 of record JAVRKA010000110.1, read on the forward strand.
CCTGACATTTATGCAACCAGATTAACAAGTTCTTAAGTCACTACACTTAAGTGCGTTAAAGCAATGCATGGTGATGCATAAAAAACAGTTGAATACTTCTTTGCCGCGCCGTGTTTTGTTTTAACAGAGCTTCCTGAAACACTAAATATTGCGCTATAAGAAATAGCTAGTTTTAACTTCAAAGTAATTAGAAATTAATAAAACAAAAGCACTTTTAACTATAAGTTGGCACGGTGCCGGTGTAAGCTTTCAGCAAAGAAAATATTCACATATCAGTTTTTTATATTGCCATTATTATGAAACTTGATTTTCGTATTGAGTTTTTTTTGGCGCGAGATCTTGCTCCACCCCATTTTACCTGCAAGACTGCGTTCCTTCTTAGTTGATATTTCCTTGAATATGAAAATCAAGCTCGTCAAGCGAAAAATAAAAAATGGAATCCTTCTTAAATTTACAAACCAATTTAAAATATCGAAGATGCTTCTTCGATGTCTAATACACGAAAACAAAATGTCAGAATGAGTGTAAGACGGCGTTTTTATTATTATTTAATAAGTTTTCTAGTTTTTTGGAAGTTCCAAATTACAGATCGTATTGCAATAGTCAGCTGCAGAGATTGTTTGTTTCTTTAATGTATTCTCTTGTTTCTATCACGAATTTTATACTGTAATAATTATATAAGTGCTTTTGAAAGTTTAAAGCGATTTGTGATGAATAAATTATTGGAAAGTTGATTTTTAGCTGTTAAGTTTATAATGATACAAAGCGTGGATCACTATTTAAGCTCAAAATTTACATCATATGATCAAATGTTAAGTCAGACGTTTTAAGTGTTGTTTTTCAACTACTATGTTGTTAATATTGTTATTATAGACGAACGGGTTAGAACTGAGAGGTTGTTGATTTTGTTGTTGCTTTTGTATTGTTGGCGCAATGTTACGGAAAACTGCGATTTTCAAAATATGAGTTGATGGAGAGGTTTTTAGATTTATAATTCTGAAATGTCTCTTTTTTTGGTACGGACGTAATTTAGTGTACTATTGTTGAAGTGAAGTTTCTTTAGCGACGTATCTGAAATTTTCTGTAACGTTAAAGGGGAAATTACTCAAGGATGGGGAGACCACGGTAACGCAAAAATAGATAACACATCAATGAAATGAAGAAGTTTCACTTCTCTTGTGAGCGTATGTGAGTGAGACTCACACGTTATTTTTTAATATATGGTTTATACCAGTTTTTTCGAAACAGATCCTGATTTATGGGTTTCTTAAATTGATCGTTTCGGAATAAATCATTTTCTTCTTGGATTTAAAATTCGTTTTCTGACAGCTGTTTTTTAAAATCAATTTTCTATGCAATTTGCGTAATTCGCAATTGTTAATATTTTTTTGTAATTTAAAAATATATTTAAAAATCAGCGGTGAATTAAAGATTTTAAGGTCTCCGAAGATAATCTGATTCTGAAGCCCCTTTCTAAGAATTTTATATTTTTATTGAGTAATAAAACCATAGAGGATAGAGAAAATGAGACTAATTTCCATGTATTTCTTGTTGTTTAAGTAATGACGAAAATAAGGGTTTTTATTTCATGCAGAAAGGTGCTTGAAACTTCAGAGGCTTCAGCGCCGCCCGTAAAGCTTTTACAAACCCTGTCATCGAATTTCGAAGCTCGCCTTCCCTACGATCAGTCTCCTTTCTCTCTATTCTCCATGAATAAAACGTTAAAAATCTAATGATCCGCTACTACTTTAAAGCACAAATGTCCATATTAACAATACGCCCAAATCAAGAAATAGTCTAATCTTTATTTAACCTATATTCCGGCCATAGAACAATGACGCAATATTTACGAAATAAAAAAAAAAGTTATATAGATAAGAATATTTAAAAATTCAATAGTAGTTTGTGTATCGTGTTTGTAATGAAAGGTATATTATCACGAGAAGTGACATAGTGTTATCACGAGCGATTTAGCGAGCGTGAACAGTCACTCGATTGAAAGTATCAATACAAACAAGATACATACTACATTTTTTGCACGTACCTCCTATGAAATGGCTGATTTTCACATCACAAGTATGTTTGTAATATTTTCGACATTTCACAGTCGGTCATATTTGGTATTTATGAGTACTTTTCAATGACTCTGTTGCTCATATGGACTAACAGAGATATCACTATTGGATTGGTAAAAGCGCATCACTTTTGTTTTACTTCACGCACTAGTGCAAAATGGGTCAATTTACAATCGCTATGTAGATATGTATAGGAGGTCGTACAAAAAAAATATTATCGATAAAAATTTGTATGTCTTTACAGCTCTTACTTTTATTGTGATTTTTTTAAATTTTATTATTAGTTAATTTTTTTTCATCATTTTTTTCCATTCCATTTATTTATTTTCTATATTTTAATAATACTTATTTTAAGCAAGTTTAAAAGGCTTCTACAAACCAACGTGGGACCGCGACAGCAGGACCAAATCAGCAAATTATTTACCAAAATATATCAAGCGATATCTTGCTCTCGAAGTTCCACTCTGGTTTGTGCAAATCTTAATAACCAAGGTTACTAGATACAGAGGTGACCTCGTTCCATTAGATAGCAGGGGGGAAGACGTCATCCAGTGGACTGTCATTGACATTAGGTACTTGATAAAAATATTGAACGGTCTCCTAGCTGACGTCATCCATTAATGAGGTATATCTAAAGACCTTGGTTGATGCCAAGGTTAATAGATACAAAGGTTTACCTAGTTCATTTGGATAATAGTGGGGGAAATATTGAACGGTCTTCGAACTGACGTCATCTGTTAACGAGGTGACCTGTGTAGTATCTAATGACCTTGAATTGTGACGATCTCAATCTGTAATTAGTTTGAATTGTACAAAATGTCCACACAATCGGTCGCAAATATTTCCTAAACTTTTTTTTATTTGGTTAATTGTACATTTTTTTATGTTTTAAGGTTATAAACATTCTTCCTTAATTTTAATTAAAAAGACTAAATTATGTGGACACACTGTATAAATATATAATAATAAGTTTTTATTGTGAACAAATAAAGAAATGGATTATTAAATGTAATAACGTTGTTGGTTTTTTTATCGCATGATTTGTTTCGTAGTTGCATAATCTACATGATTGTACTCGATTCAAAAACCCTTTTGTAGTTGCAATGTGACCTCTAGAAGTGCATTTGTTTTCTGTGATTTTGTTTTAATTTTTTACAGTCGAGTGTTCTCTTAAGGAGTGTCGTTTGAAGAAAAAATATTTACGTCTTAATGTTTTAAAGTGTTTTGTTTTCGACAAATAAAAAAACTTCTCTAAAATTTTGCAACAATGTGTGACGAACTTTTTGAGTTCAAATCTTATGTGATTTTGTGTTCTGTTTCTCAAAATTTTTATCTACAACATTTGTAATTTAGTTTTCGGCTCTTCATTGTTTAATAGCTTCGTAACTTCCAGAAGTAAAATTTAAAGAACATTTTTTCATTGGTGACAATCGTTTTAAGATCGAAGTTTGCAAGGAGTAAGAATTAACTTTTTTCGAATTAGTTTTGTGCTGCGTTCTTTACAGTCGATATTTAACGGTAAGTTTTTGATTATTGATTATATTATTGTTTTATACGACTAATAAACACATTTCTAATATTTGAAACAATTTATGTCTAACAATTTGATTAGTATAAACCGCATTCCAATCTGCTTAGAAGTTCTCACGTTTTTAATTTTAAATAATTTCCATAGTTCGGTTAAAAAAAATTGCGCGCAGATTTTTTCCGGCAACCTTCAGAATTTCATTCTTTAGGTCTTCTTGAACTTAAATCATCAATCGAACTGAACCCACCGAATTTTTTAAACGGGAAGCTCCTGCGTGAATTGATTCATAAAAGGCACGAAAACTCCGAGCATAAATTTTATGTTAGTGTCTTCAAAAAATGTATTTCTTTAAAATAGAATCATAAAAGAAAGTAGCAACAGTAAACTGAGCGAAATTATATAATAAAAGTATGTTTTCTTCTGGTAAGCCAAACCGTTTTAGTAAGAATTTTTTTGCGGTCTAGAAAAAATAGTGTGGCTTCTATTTTGTTTTGGTTGATTGTAAAAAAAATGTACCGTTATAAAAATTTTTAAGAAACAAATAGCTCAGTGCAACGAAATTGACATGAAGGACAAAGAAACTTCTGACAAAAAGAAATTAACAGTTAGAATCCTTAAAATGAATTGTGGTCAAAAATATTGTGTGTGAAAGATCACACGATATGAGAAGCTACTGTAAAATTCTACAAAACGACGTAATTTTTATGATGGAATTTTTTATTTCGGGCATTTTTAGCGGGTGGACCAAAATAATTTCAATTCTTACGACGGCCTTTTTAACATCTCTAGACCTAGGTCGGTTATAATACCATCAGAAGTCGTTTATTTGATTTCTTATAAAAAAACAACTTCTAACGGCCTTTATAGTGTCGCTTAAAAAAACGAATTTAAACTCCAAATTGGCGATCGCCTCGGTCAAAGATTTAGTCGATTTTTTGTTATTTATTTGAAAATGTTGAAGCAAAATTTATTTATTTCCACTCCTTAGTGACTTTTTAAGGAGGTTCAATTTTTTTTTAAGTTTTATTTTTTAGATTTGAGTGCCTTTGCAATGTATCGTTTGTACGTTCTTCTTCCGTAATATTTTATTAGTAAATGGGAAAAACTGCTGAACCAATTTAAATAAAAATTATTGAACCAATTTAAATAAAATTTATGTGAGACCGTCCCGAAAAAGAATCATCATAATTGGGTCACAAATACTATGTTATATGAAGCAATATATATAAAAAACCTCCTTTTTTGAACCCAAAACCTTTAAAATAATAATAATAATGCGTTTAACGTCCGTTTCTCGACTTTATGTCATAACAGACGCCATTCGCACCATTACTATTTTCCATTTACCACACTTCCCGTTATTTTTCTACATTTTTAAAACTTCAACTTATGTAATAGCAATGGGCGAATGAAGGAATTACAGGAAATTAGGATAAGGTAGGCAATTTTTGAACTAGGAGTTTGATAGGTAATCGGCCATGGCCTCAAATAAGGAACAATGTCGATATTTATCTGGAATTAATTGAGGGAAACCATGGAAAACCTCAATTAAGATGGCCGGTACAGGAATTACCGTTTCTCGGCGAGAGGCAGTAGGAAAAAGTCCCAGCCATATCTGCCCCCGCCGGGATTCGAACCCGGACCTCCCGAATGCGAGTCTAGTGCTGTCACCACTACTCTACCCAGCTCGGTAGAACCTTTAAAAAAAAAATTCGACACTATTTTGTTCAGAACGTTTACGAATTAGTACCATTTTTTTAAAGAACCTTTAAAAAAATGGTAAGTACTAATTCGTAAACGTTCTGAACAAAATAGTGTAGAAATTTTTCAAATCGGTGAACCCCTCTAAAAGTTACTCGTATTTCTGAACAAACATAAGAAAAATGTACATGACGAATTGAAAACCTCTTTTTCTTTAAGTCGGTTAAAAAAATCGGCTCATTTTAGTCGTTTGCACGTTAATTGAGTGTAATTTAAATGAGATTACATAATTGTATTGAAAAGGGTAGTTTGTTTAATGGTACCCCATAAAGTTACGGTGCTTCTGAATGGGTTACCGTTATAATGGTTGCATTTAACGTTTGTGTAACATTTAAGGGTTAATATAGCTGTAAATTTAAATAACACCCCTTTTTAACTTGTCTTTTCAAGAAAAAGTTCCGGGTTTTTTTCTGTCACTTGACTTTAAAATATAACTGTTTACATTATCACTTAGAATACATTAAAATATTTTTTGTTTGTTTTTATTTAGTTGGATTTTTTAATTATAAATCTTTACCTTACGAGGGAACGCTTGAAAGTTGTTTAAGTATTTTAATAGGTATTAGTTTTTTTAAATTTAACTGCTTTATTCTTTTCCATTTTTCAAAATTTAGAAATCTATACAATATATCGTATAAAGTATGTATGTTATCTCTGGATTCGAAATCGGCAGGACCGATTTTGATGAAATTTTCAGGCAATCTTTAGATTAGCCCAGTGGGTAATCCTGTGAATTTTGTTTTCTTTTTTTGATTTTTTGGCAATTTAGATTTTTCTTCGATTTTTGAATATTCACAATTAAAGGCGATTTAATTCGCGCAAATTCAGTACACGTTGAGAATTTTATGATAATGATCTTTTATGGCTATAGATATATATTCTTTCTTTCTTTCTTTTCTTTGTTAATTAGAAAATTAGTGCTATTTGTGCGAAGCCGGACCGGGCCGCTAGTATATTATAGAATAGAATACAAATTTATTTGTCACAACTGAAAGTTGACAAAAAAAATTGGTTGTAAGAGAAAAACCGGTCAAGTGCGAGCCGAACTCTTGCGGATAGGGTTCCGCACCATTCCGTTTTCCGTGAGAACTTGAAGACTTCGGATTTTCGTTTAGGTTTTCCTGTATACTGTCAGTGAAGCTTTATATTCCCTTTTTTTCAAGTTTTCAATATTTAGACTCAGTAGTTTCGGTGATAAGCGAAGAATGCTCAATTTCCGTATATTTCCTTCAATATCTTTTAAATTACGCATTTTAAAATTATAAAAAAAATGTATTTTTTATTTCTCATAACGAGTCGTTTCATTTGATACGTCACTGAATAAATGAAACGAAAATACAGAATGATCTTCAAAAACTTTTGAAATATAATGTTTATTCTCCAAGCTTGAAATTTATTATCTTGATGCTACAAAATTTAATACCTATAATTAATATTCGTTGTTTAGTTTAGACATTTACAGCAGAGCTTAGCCTAACTCACAAGATCTGAAAATAGCCGAGCGTATAGCGATGCCGTCGTCTATATTATGACTTTCTAAATTACGAGCCCAATTTTCAGATCCTAATCTGAGAAAGTCTATGAAAAGTATATCAATTTGAATGTTTAGATTAGTTCTAAAAATAATAAATTGAAAATGCTTGTAATTAACGAATTTACTGTTTAAAAATGTATCTGTTTGACTCGCATTTTTTAGATCGATTAAAGTATTCAGTTCAGCTCTGGCTGCTGGTAACCACCCCACAAAAATGAAAGAGCAGTCTGATTTATACAAGGTCACTTACTAATTACTCTAAATTAAAAGTAAAAGACGTTCGGAAAATATAATATTTATTCTAACCTGACATTTATTATCCTGTTTATAAGAATTAATTTCATTGGAAAAGATTTAAGAGTCGAGCTGAGGAATGTGGTCCGACGATTGTTCATTTCCTTATTATTTTATTTTTTGAGTGCATCTAGTCATTGCATCTAAAAAAAACCAAACACACCATGTGTCCAATGCCCTTATGATTATCTCCATGTATATACATAATATTAATACACGTACCTATTACAGGTATGTGTGAACATCGAAGGACCTATCTAACTAGAATCCCGTTATTTCTTATAGATATGAGGGGTAGTTGACCTTCTATTTTGAAGGCTATGGGCTCTCTTTAACACGTAATAGATTTTACAGGGTGGTGCGGAAAGCGTGATCTACTTGCAGCTATATCCTTATCTATACATAGCAACTTATGTCAGGAATCATCCAAGCAATTTTGAGTCAGTTAAGGGGGTATTCTCATGTGAACGCATAAATTTTACCTCTTTTTAGGGAATTTTTTTGACGACAATAACATTCAATCATTTTAATTTTTTTATATGTTTTTGTTTGTATCTTTAACTGTATAAAAAAATTTTTTTCTCTTATTTTACATTTTTTCTATATATATATTTTTTAATTAAATTAGACACTAAAAAAAGCAGGTCACTGGTCATGGTAATAGCGGTTGTTCATGTTGTCTGAAATAAAAAAATCGAATGAATCATTGTTCACTAGGGATGTCGCTATCGTCCCTACCAAAATTATTAAATTTCATTAAAAAAAAATGGCGGACTGTAGAAAAAAAATTGTTTTTTGTTAATTTTTTTGTTAAAAATCGTTTAAAAAAATAAGAAAATATTTTCGAAAATAAGCAATTTTGGTACGGACGATAACCATTAATGAGTAGAAGAACATATATAAATTTCAAAGCAATCGGTTGAATACTTTTTTTTAGGACCATGACAGTTTTAGAAAATAATGTTTCCAGATAAATGCGTTTAAAGTTTCAAGAGCTAACAAGTCGCTTATACGGCTCGTCGGCAACTATGAGTTGTAATTTATTTAAAACTAGGAATTTCGGTCTCTATTTTTCACAGCATATTTTTGATAGGTTTTACTATTGAAATATGAAAAAAAAATCGATTTTTCGAAGTGGTCACATGAGAATATCCCCTTAATCATGGCTACTCAACACGTAATAAAATCAAATTAATTAAAGGTTATGGTTCAAAAAACGGTTGATCATGCATTGTTATCGGGAACATATATGTGTACAAAGTTACCGAGCTGGGTAGAGTAGTGATGACAGCACTAGACTCGCATTCGGGAGGTCCGGGTTCGAATCCCGGCGGGGGCAGATGTGGCTGGGACTTTTTCCTACTGCCTCTCGCCGAGAAACGGTAATTCCTGTACCGGCCATCTTGATTGAGGTTTTCCATGGTTTCCCTCAATTAATTTCAGATAAATATCGAGATGGTTCCTTATTTGAGACCATGGCCGATTACCTAGCAGACTCCTAGTTCAAAAATTGTCTACCTTATTCTAATTTCCTATAACTCCTTCATTCGCCCATTGCTATTACATAAGTTGAAGTTTTAAAAATGTAGAAAAATAACGGGAAGTGTGGTAAATGGAAAATAGTAATGGTGCAAATGGCGTCTGTTATGACATAAAGTCGAGAAACTGACGTTAAACGCATTATTATTATTATTATGTGAACAAAGTTTCAAATCGATGGAATATGTAAAATAAAAGTTTTGCAGAACACCCTGTATATAAGTGTATGTATATTACATACTTTAACTACAAGGGCGGAAGCCGCTGTATATATAAACATAATACAAGACAACTAATGAGGGATGCCCGCGCTCCGTAAGGAAAAAAGATAATACACCTAAACATTTCTTGTTCGTTCAGTTTTTTATCTCTTGACAGTACCGTTGCTTGGACAGGATACCACCTCTAAAATGAATACTTATTCATATTTGAAGAATATATTTATTTATTTTTTTGTTCTCAGAAAATAGATTTTTTTTACTACACGGTGTTCATAGAATAAAGACTTCCGTGTAGATGGAAAAATATATATCCTTGTGTGGTAAAATATTGTTGAAGATCCTTTTGTCATTTGTGACTTAGCAGAAGTGATGGATGGCTTTATTTTTTTGATAATTGATTTTTTAAGATTAAGGTAATCCCTGATATTGTAAAATATGCTGTCGAGAAATTTCGAACGGTCGTCGTAACATTCGTTTTAATACTGTTTTCATTAACCGTAATTAAGCATTAAGCTTCACAAAAGTTTGGTTTGCTGCTTAAAAATTATAAAAAAACACTCATTTTTGCCGTGGAGATTCAATCAAAAAACGTGATATTCGTCAATATTTCTTTACGACACATCACGAGTTTCGAATTATGGGAAAGCAAATTTACATTTTAAAGTTTTTTTCTTTGCAAACGTATGTTAGAAATACTGACAAAGACTTGCGAATAATTTCTTTCAGATTTAATTTTTTCGGTACAAAAATTTGTGTATAGCGTATGCTAATTTTCTAGTTTTTTATCTGAAACTAAAACTAAGCTAAAAGTCATATGGGAAGAATAATACATATTTCTAGTTTATTTTGAAGCATGAACATCAAAAATTGAATAAGATTTTTTATAGAAATTAGAGATTTTCAAAACGTAAGTAGGTGCATTTTACATGCATACATACTGGTTGTAAGATCGAATTATGCGTCAATAGTGTATGTGCCATCTTATGCAAATACACTAATAAAGAATGCATAGGGCTAAGCTTTCAGGTTTTGAGACCAGAAATTAAAAACCAATAGATTTTAACTTGACCTTGAAAATAAAAGTGAAATGTTAATTTCAAGTCATCACGTTAGATTTTTATTCAGGGCTTTATGCAGTAAATTGCGTGTGTTTTATAATATTAGGCTTGTAAACGTCTGAGTAATTTACTGTCACAAAAAAGAGTTCTTCTTCATCATCTCCTGCTGCACAAAATACAAAACTATTGCACTGGGTTTCTTGGTCATCCTCATTATTAGACATAAATATTTGCAGAATGTGTTTTAACTGACGTAATACTAGGCGGTCACATGTGCATATTTTATTCCTATTTCATATTCATGCACGTTTTTAACCGACTTAAAAAACAGATTATCAATTCGATTACAGCATCCTTTGTCTATATAGAAGCCATCAAAATGTAAATACCCAATTTTTAGGTTATGATCCACTAGCCCCAGAGAACAAGGGCTATGAATCTTATCCAACAAAAAAATTACATCTGAAAATAATTCGATAGATTGCGTCAATAGAATAATCCCAGTTACCGATAGAATAATCCCAATTACCGATAGAATAATCCCAGTTATCGATAGAATGATCTCAATTACCGATAGAATAATCCCAGTTATCGATAGAATGATCTCAATTACCGATAGAATAATCCCAGTTACCGATAGAATGATCTCAATTACCGATAGAATGATCCCAATTACCAATAGAATAATCCCAGTTACCGATAGAATGGTCCCAGTTACCGATAGAATGATCCCAATTACCGATAGAATAATCCCAGTTACCGATAGAATAATCCCAGTTACCGATCGAATAATCCCAGTTACCGATATAATATAATCCCAGTTACCGATAGAATGTTTCCAATTATCGATAGAATAATCCCAGTTACCGATAGAACAATGCCAGTTATCGATAGAATAATCCCAGTTACCGATAGAATGATCCCAATTACCGATAGAATAATCCCAGTTACCGATAGAATGATCCCAGTTACCGATAGAATGATCCCAATTACCGATGGAATAATCCCAATTACCGATAGAATAATCCCAGTTACCGATAGAATGATCTTAGTTACTCATAGAATGATCCCACTACTCAAAAGATCCATCAACCCGAAAGGTCCATTTATCTAAAAGTTTCATCTACCCAAAATTTTCGTCTACCCAAAAGATCCATCTATCTAAGAGATTTCCGAAACACGAGTAAGTGCATTTTACATGCACACACAAGCATCCAACTGATATGCGGGTGAAAGAGAGAGCATATTGAACGGCTGGTACTCAGGAACCTTAATAATACATTTAAATGGCCTTCAACGCGTGTTGGTACAATCACTACATAGTCGGCAGGCTTCTGCACTGCGACCCGAGTTATTTTTTTTTTGTTTCTTGTAATACTTAAGAGAGGGTCGAAACATGTGGTTTTAATATTCACTTTTTATAAGCCATTTCTTTAAAAGATTCATCTGCATCCGTTTCAATGTTTTTTTAGCTAAAAAATTAAAATGCAACGCGTGTATGTTTTTTTTATGAAAAATATGCCCACGTGCTATCCGAGTTGCAAAAAAATGTCTTCCTGGACATCCGATTTGCTTTTTTTTCACTTTTTAAATGTTAACGTGCGGTTTTTGTTAAAAAATGTGCACGTGCTTAAAAAATGCTAACAAAAAAATTAAATAAATCACGGCATTGAATTTATCTGACAACTGTTTTCTTTTTTATGTTTCCTGATTTGTATTTAGTTTCAAGTAGATAAAAATTTTGTCAGCTGGCCACTGTGAATATTAGGGATGAATTTGGCCAAATATTTTTCAAGTCTTATTTTCATGTTATAAAAAAATTGTTTGAAAAAGGTTATTATATTAAAAAAAAATCCAATATCCAATTTTTTGTGTTCATTATTAATAGTTTCATTAATTGAGAAACTCCGATATTATTTTTGCATTTTAAAGTATCTTCTTAAATCTTAACTTCCAATTGACTTTATTTCTTTTTTGTCCTTGGTAATTAATATAAAAATGATTTTTCGGAAAAAAGGTCTTTTTTTATAAGTAAACACTTAATTTTTTATTTACAAGGAACGAAACGTCGCTGTAAATAAAAAATTAAGTGTTTACTTATGAAAAAGTCCTTTTTCCCGAAATATCATTTTTATCTTAACTTCCAATATTAAATTTTGAACATGAACAATCTTTCTAATTGATGGGGAAGTTTGGACTTCAACAAGAAATTGATCTCTAACTTCAAACGAAATAGGAATTATAAAAGATAGACGAAACATGGTTTATTAAACTTTAAAAGTGTTTATTATACATTCAAAATTCTTATGAAACATTTCTGAAGCTTGTTAAATGCTTATTAAGCTATAATTTGCACTGATTTTTCACTTGGCACTTGGTAAATATGATTCATAATAACAAATAAATAAAAACACTTGAAAATTGTACAAAAAATTATTATTAAATTATTTCTCGACGACCGTTTCGGACAATAACTCCATTCTCAGGAATATAAAACAATTGCAGTATACTCGTATGTTTTATATTCCTGAGAATGCGGACTTATTGTCCGAAACGATCTTTGAGAAATAGTTTTTGTAGAATTTTCAAGTGTTCTTATTTATTTGTTATTATTACAAGCTAGGGATGTCGAAAAAATATCGATATATCGATATTTAATATTTCGATATATCAATATAAAATTCCGAGTATCAAAACCGATATTTTTTCCAGTAGCAACACTTGTATGTAGGTACTACCGCGACGGACTATGGCCGTCTAATTATTCCGAAAATATCGAAAACTCCACTGAAAAAGAAACATGTGTTTTTACATATGTTTTTGGAACATACTTTTAAGTGCGTTCCAAAAACAACGACAGTGAATAAAGCAAATATCAAACACGTTTCTTTCTCACCGGATTTTTCGATATTTTCGGAATAATAAACAGTCAAAATGTCTATTCATGCATTATTTCATTTCATTTCTACAACATCTAGAATATTTTTAATTATTTCGATTTACACCTCAATTCATGCTGTATCAACAATTTTCTGTCGAGTGTCACCTCTAGCACACATCCCATAGGTTCACCATCCCTGGCTTAGTTAATTGTTCGATTAATCTCTAAAATTATCTGCTCCTAAATGTATCAGACATTTAATTAATAAACAAAAAAGATCTTATCGTTGTTTTTGATTTCAGATAAATATTTATTAGTTGATTTATTAGAAATAATGTCCATTAATTTCTATTTGAGATTATATTAAGCTAGCCAATATGTATACTAAATTTCTTCAAGTGCCAATTTTCTCTTTCAAATTGGACCGATACATCGATATTTATTAAAAAATATATCGGTACCGATATCGATACGATATATCGATACTTTTTGGCACTTCCGACATCCCTATTACAAGCATTAATTTCTCAGCATTGCCCAGCTCTGGTTTCAACATATAATTTTTTTACAGTTATAATTCGTTGGTTCATCAATATTGCTCAATAGCCGTGCTGTGATAAGTCGAGTAATTAATATTAGGTATGATAAGTTCATTGCACGTTGAACTTTTTATATACGCAATGCTATACGCACAGCGTTGTCTCACGCACTCTTTCAGATTATAACGCCTCAATACATAACTGTTCATTTCTATGGTGACGCAACAAAAACTTTGACCGTGAACGCGAGTAACTTTTTGACTGTTAAAAATACAAGAACTATCTTTAGGTAGAAGAATATTACCACGCAACTAACCGGAAAAGTCAACAAGCGGCTCTAAGGTTCACAAAGTCAACTCTCCAGTTTAATGAATATTGAATATCTATCTAGATAAAAATCGATGTGTTCCCTTTGGACTCCAAAACGACTAGACCGATTTTGATAAAATTCTGAGGTAATCTTCAGATTAGCCCAACGGGCGATCCTGAGAAGTTTGATAGCAATCGGATCAACAGATTTTTTTTTGTTTTTAGGCAATTTTTATTGTTCTTCGTTTTTTTTTGGACATTCACAATTAAAGGTGATTGATTTCGCGCAAATTCAGTACATGTTGAGAATTTTATGATAATGATTCTCATCTTTTATGGCTATAGATAATTAGATAATTAGTGCTATCCTTGCGAAGCCGGACCGGGCCGTTAATACAGAACAGTGAGCATTTTAATCAATAAAAAGAAATTATTTACTGACTTTTTGCTTTTTTGTCCTTGGTAATTAATATAAAATTTATTTGTTGGGAAATGTTATAAGCATGAAAAAGTTCCAATAAAGGGACGAAACGTCGCAAATTAACAAATAAGTGTTTAAATAAGTGACCTTTTTTCCCAACAAATAAATTTTATAGAAATTATTTACTTTTGTCACCAGGACAAATCTTTGATATCGGGTATAAAGAAATCTAGTTTTTTAAGCGTTATACCAATCCAAATTTAGACAACAGTTTTTATACTTGCCACCAGAGAAATTAGATACAATAAATCTTTTTCGAGAAAACCATGACAAAATTCAGCACACTTTTATCCTAAATCCACTTTCAAAGTATTGCAAGAAATCGAAAATCAGTTTTGATGTTTTTTTTCAGTGAAACGAGTGATAAAAAAGCTATTTAACGTAATTTCTTCAAAATTTTTTTTGGTCGAGTCTCCAAAAAAGCGACTAGAATAATTCGGCCACCCACAAAAAAATGTATTTAACAATTATGTTGAGTGAACAATGTTTAAACCTTTTCAAAGCCTACTGAAGCATATGCAAAAGACATATGCTTTTTGAACATAATACACAAAATCTGTATATTATAAAAGGACGCTTGTGTCCCTTTTTTGAAGCAAAGGATTAACGCCTTTTTGTTCAATCGCGCGCGTTGGTCAAAGCCGCAGGACAATCCTGTGGTCACTTCGTTAAAACATCATTTACAAAGGATGCGCCTTACATGTTTTTATCCTTCAAATGAGCCATGAATTGGTTTTCAGCTGTACTTGTGTCGACAATACATCACCTGAGTATACAGTTAAGTTCCATCGAATGATTTCTCTAAATAATAATGAACGATTTTCTTTTATTAATAATATTGACTCTACCAACAGTAATATAATATTAAATCACTTTTTTTTAAATTCACCTTCTTTATTTAATTATTTTAATATTATTTTTTTACAGGATAGAAGGCCCAAAAAATAAAAACAAATCTTCTTATTAGTTTTTAATTAAGTCTAACGTTTCGGCATGTGTGAATAAAATACGCCATTAGTTAAGTTTGTAATGAGGTGGTTTAAGATTTATAAAAAAACTAAAAGCATAGTAGATAAAATTTGGTACATAAAAAAACAAAATAAAATAATAAGTTTAATTACTAAACAAGACCATATTGTATGGAATATGACAAGGATAATTTTAAAATGTCGACTTTATTAGAAATTAGGTCTCTGAGGATGGCTGTGATTAACAGCCGAAACGTTAGACTTAATTAAAAACTAATAAGAAGATTTGTTTTTATTTTTTGGGCCTTCTATCCTGTAAAAAATAATATTAATATAATATTAAATAAAACGAAACTACTTGCGATTACTGTTCGAAATATTTTTTTATTTATAAAACGTTTCTACCAAATTTTTTTGTTCCTTTTCAATTTATCAAAATACAAAATAAATTATAATTGTTTATATAAAAACAAAACAGTTAAGTACTTAACTGTTTTGTTTTTATATAAACAATTATAATTTATTTTATATTTTGATAAATTGAAAAGGACCAAAAAATTTGGTAGAAACGTTTTATAAATAAAAAAATATTTCGAACAGTAATCGCAAGTAGTTTCGTTTTATTTAATTTAAGATTTTCTTTTATTTTTAACCGACTTCAAAAAAACAAAAGATGTATATTTTTTGTGTATGCGAAATTTGACGCCTTGACTGGCTCTACAAATAAAAATTGTATTCTATCCGACTTCAAAAAACAAAAGATGTGTATTTTTTATGTGCGTGCGATACGACTTTGTTTATTTTAAACCGACTTCAAAAAACAAAATATGGTATTCACTTCGTCATGCGTTGTTTGTTCAGCCATAACTTTTCGGAGGGCTAACCGATTTGAAAATTTTTGACATCATTTTGTTCAGAATGTTTACCGTTTGGTACTCTGTAATTTTTTTTTAAATCGGTTGAGTCGTTGTTAAACTGACTTTATTTCTTTCTAGAGAAAATTAATTAAACCCGTTTTAACTCTCTACTAAAACTGGTGGATATGTTAAATGAATATTCAGTCTTATTAGAAATTATTTGTATATTAATTGAACTTAACTTCTGTATAATTCATTACAAAAAACAACTCTCGCAGTATGTAGACTTTGCAATCCGTTGCTATATATGGAAACACAGGGGAATTATATATTTTGTTATATGTATAAGCCGCACAGAAACGTAACATTTGTTCGTAACCGTAAATTATCGAATTGCTCCTAAAGAAGTTTCATTTCAAATAAAATTAGATACACATTAAGGCTGTCGGAACGCTCTGAGTTTAAGTCAAAAATAGAGCTTCGGCTGATTGTAGACTTATTCGTCAACATTCTGCAAACATTTTTTCTCTATAAGGAAGATAAAGGACAAATCTAGGTCTCTAATGAACTACTTTTGTAATTTATGTGCCATTTACTAGAAAAAAGTTGATATTAACTGTGCCAAAAAAAACACACGTTTTCAACGTCACACTAAGACCTTATTCGTACTTATTTCACAAAATTGTTTCATCACAAACCTAAAGTGACTCTTCCTTTTTCGGAAAAGTTTTTTAAATCTTCAAATTATTCCCAAAAATCAGAGTAATCAATTGACAGCGGCATCCTTGCCATAGCATATTTTAGCTTCGTAGTGTGGCACCAGCCAAAAATTGAAACGTGCTTTTGATTTGAACGAGACAGAGCTAACGAAGGTCACACTCACAATATGTCTTTTGCCTACCTTGTCTCTTACCGCTGGGCCTCAGCACAAACTGTGTGAAAGTGATCCAACACTGTTAATGTTTTATGGTCAAAGCTCGCATTACTGGAATCCCACTGTACAATCGGTTATTGCATTGGTCAACATCCAAGTTGGCTTTGGCCACTCGTGCTGTGTGGCTCGAGTCTTCAGCTGTCTCTCGATATGTCATACGCATGAATATGTCTAATATTTGATTGTTAAAACGACGCCACAACAATGCCGGACACAGTTGACGATCGTTCTGAGTCTGTATTCTTGTCTGAATATTTGTCGTCACTAATCCGTCTTAATTATGGACAAATCGCAGATGGCTGCAGTTGTTTGTTGCGACATATTTTTGTGTTCGTTTGATAAAGAAAACAGCTGAAAAGCGATCAGTTTTGGATGAAAAGTCAAAAACAGGCAGTCTGTCTTTTGCTCTGAAAAATACACTCACTCGGACCGAAAAAAGTGAGTGCGTGATTAAAAATCAATTTTTATTGTACATGCATTTCGAAATTTTATTTTGGTTTGTACTTTTATAATCAATCCGTTAAGTAATCAAAAATACGATATTATATGCCTCAGCCACACACTCGACGAGTGGCATGGGAAGTAGCGAGGAAAGGAGGCAGAGATGTTGTGTGGCCGCGTTACTCGTCGTGCCGCACGTCATGCTCCTCGTCATGCCCAGTGCTCCCTCGATTGTCGGTTTTTTGTGCGCGAGTCAAAGGACCGGCAATAAGAGCGCGAGTAAGCCGGCCACATACTCCCGCGCCACTCAGTACGCATCAAGCGGTC
The DNA here is from genome assembly GCA_034508555.1 of Venustoraphidia nigricollis. Lineage (NCBI taxonomy): Eukaryota > Metazoa > Arthropoda > Insecta > Raphidioptera > Raphidiidae > Venustoraphidia > Venustoraphidia nigricollis. The sequence goes on from JAVRKA010000110.1 coordinate 703,929, forward strand.
TAAGTGTAAAGGCATAGTGCGCACGCTGCCACAGTATCGACCTCCATTGCCGAAAGGCGAAAGCCGAGTGCGGAGCGTCGCGAGTACAGCAGTGTTTGGCCGCTTAGGGCAACATCGCGACAGCGCGATGAGCAGAGCGAGGAGCAGTGCGAGGAGCATAGTCTGGCAGTAGGGATAAATTCCGCAGGACGACTATAGGTTGTAATTATAGTTTCCAGATAACAGAAAGTGCATTAATTTCATCCATCTGTCATTTTAGTTTGAGCGTCTTGTGGTCAACTTCATACTGTCGAATTATTGTTATCAGTACGTGGGCAACTTCCGTTTCCTGCTAAAAGTTTACTCTCAACGCGCCAAAAGAAGGATAATTTCAATAAAAAGCAGAGGATCGCCGAGTAGAATGTATATTTTAAAAATGAATAATTTCTCCAAAACGAAGAGTATTTCTAAATTAATAATAATAATATTAACGTCCGTTTCTCGACTTTATGTCATAACAGACGCCATTCGCACCATTACTATTTTTTCATCTACCACTTCCCGTTATTTTCTACATTTTTTACAACTTCAACTTATGTAATAGCAATGGGCGAATGAAGGAATTGTAGGAAATTAGGATAAGGTAGGTAATTTTTGAACTAGGAGTTTGATAGGTAATCGGCCATGGCCTCAAATAAGGAACCATCTCGATATTTATCTGGAATTAATTGAGGGAAACCATGGAAAACCTCAATCAAGATGGCCGGTACAGGAATTACCGTTTCTCGGCGAGAGGCAGTAGGAAAAAGTCCCAGCCACATCTGCCTCCGCCGGGATTCGTACCCGGTACCTCCCGAATGCGAGTCTAGTGCTGTCACCACTACTCTACCCAGCTCGGTTAAGTTTATATCAATTTTCTAAAACTCGTCGTTAATATCTAATATTGTCAGTCACAAAATTATTAAATTATTACCCGAGTGTTATTTGTATTTGCAAATTACTTTTAACATTTTTTGTAAGATCTCTCCACGACTTAATTTCATTCAATTTGTAGATTTTGCGTCGTAAAACACAGAGTGAAATTGTCTAACGCAATGTTGTTGATCTTTATAATAGAAAACAGTGCACCAGAGACGAGTATTTTTACTTTTTAATCTGATAGTGAAAGCACTTTGGAGAAAGCAGTGAGAGTTGTGTGTTTAGAATTATACCTTGAATGACTAATGGGAATTTATTAAACCGAGGTCAGGTCTAAGTTTACAGATGTTTTGATATTTTTTAAGGTCACCTACCTCAATACATTTTTTATAGAGAATTCAATAAAAAATAAAGAAAAATAATGAAATTGGATATTTTTTTAACCACTTGGTGTTTATAATTTTTATAATTTTTTTATGTAAGGGGGCGTCCATTAATTACGTGAGGTGTTCAAGGGGGGGAGGGGGTCAAGCTTAATCTTTCTAAATCTCACTTAGGGGAGAGGGGGGTCTTAGCAAATATCACGTAATTTTTTTTCTAGTAGAAAACGGTGTAAAATTACGTGAAAGTAAAGTTAAATTAAAGTAAAAAATGTTGCTAGAGTGAAAATATGGCGAAATTTCACACAATAGTGTTTGTCATATTTATCCGAACCCCGCAGAGCAGTACAGTAGCCCTTCGATTTTTCAAGCAGTAATTCTGAACTACGGCAATACTCTCGAATCTTCAATATTAGTCATTGCTAGTTAAATAAAAGTAATCGAACAAATTATGTTTTTGTTTTTTTTTTATAATCCAACGCAATTACAGCCAGAACACAAATTTAAAAAAATCTCACGTGAGCTTTGGGGCGGGGGGAGGGAGTTGAGGAAAATCTTGCGAAATCTTACCAAGGGAGGCGGGGGGAGGGGTCAAAAAATCCTAAAAAATGCCTCACGTAATTTATGGACGCCCCCTAACTCGTATTTTGATACAGGGACTGATGGGATCCCGTTGGACTTCAATAAACTCTAGGCCCCAAAAGCCTAGAGTTTATTGAAGTCCAACGGGGTCTCATTGTTTGTTAGATAAAGAATCGTTATATTGGAGTTTAAAATTAATTTTTAATAATATAAAATCAAAGTTGAAATTTGGTAACCTGATCAAAGAAATTTTAGTACAAAGTCATGTAAATAATTTTCAAAATTTACCGAAATTGACCCAAGAATATGTTAAAATTCATCCAAAAAACTATCAAAATTTAACCAAAAAATTGTCAAAATTCACCCGAAAAATAACTGTCAAATTTCTCCCAAGAATATGTTAAAATTCACCCATGAAATGGTAATCATTAGTTTTACTATTTTTTACTATACGATAAGTGCCCATTGTTGATGAAAAATTATTAATAATTTATGATGATATATTCAATTTTTGTGGACCCTTGACACTGAGTCTAACAGAACCAGCTGGCTTTGTTTTGTAATTTCGTAATATTGTACAGCAAATGATCGGCCCCGTTATACGTACAAAAACATGACTTAAGAATGCGTGTACGCATGAACAGATTGTGCGTGACTTAAACATCACGCCCGCTGACCTGTCATGAAACACGTGTTTTGTTTGTTTGAGCAATCATTCTTATTTCTATTGTGTTTTCTTAACGATTGTAGCAAACTCTATAGCTATCCTAGTCTTTTTTTTCTTATTGGAGCCGGTCTGTTGCCGAGAGCACTGCAGCCTCTAGGGCTTATTGTGCTATCTCCCAATTTCTTTTTATCACCCGGTCCAGTATCCTCGTTCCTTGGCCTAACTTGCACAGCCCTTGATATAGTCTTCTGGACCCATTGCTGATTGTCCATAAATTATCTGTCTTCTGCGATCCAGAGCCTCGCACTATCACAGAATATGGTATGCTGTTTCCTTTCCCTTAAGTCCCCATTAAACAGTCCGATTTTTGGAGATGTCCTTTCAGGGCACAATGTCCTGTTAGGAGACTCACCACTAGTCGAAGATTGTTCCTACTAACAGTTGTAGTAGTTCTTCAATCCTTTTTCTTGATGGCCCTTTGATAAAGGTTTTTCCATGTTGCTGCCCGGAAATTTGATTCCAGTGTGTTTTATGCTGATTTATGATCCATTCCCTTATTTGACCTCGTACTGTGCTTTTAGACACTTAGTGCTGGGTAACTCATATCTGAACCGGTTCAAAGAGCCGACTCCGACAGAAGATCCGTGAGAGCCGACTCACTTTTTTTTGAGCCGACGGATTAACGGATCCGCATTACTCAGTCAAACAGAAGCACATTTTACACTTACGTATCAGTTCTTGCTTTGATGCATCTGTCAGCTCAAATGACTCATGCATCATATGTTTGGCTATGCATTCTTGATTCTATACAGGTCGTGATATGATTGACTGAACTAGGTAGCTCAGTGGCAGACTGCAGTAACATATTCAGAACTCGACTCTTTTTGAACCGGTTCGGTAAGCCGTCTCACATACGGGATCCAGATGCAAAGATGCAGATCACTAAAAAGACCCGTTTTTTCCATCTCTACTATATGTTCACTGCTTAACTCTCCCGAACTTTTTTTTGAGCCGACGGATCAACGGATCCGCATAACTCAGTGAAACACTCAACACACAGAAGCACATTTTACACTTACGTATCAGTTCTTGCTTTGATGCATCTGTCAGCTCAAATGACTCATGCATCAAATGTTTGGCTATGCATTCTTGATTCTATACAGGTCGTGATGTGATTGACTGAACTAGGTAGCTCAGTGGCAGACTGCAGTAACATATTCAGAACTCGACTCTTTTTGAACCGGTTCAGTGAGCCGGCTCACATACGGGATTCAGATGCAAAGATGCAGATCACTAAAAAGACCCGTTTTTCCCATCACTATAGACACTCCCAGAGCAGGTTCTGGGCCAATATATGGAGTTGACGATCCATTTCTCGCCAACTCATCGTCTTCTTCATTGCCTTTGGGTTCCTGAGTGTCCCGGAACCCAACACTAAGGTTGCTTTATTGTGTTCTGCCAGAACTTTTAGTTTTTTTATGCATTCCCATACCAGCTTCGTTGTCACTTTTGATAATATTTTATTTATTTCAAGAGTTACCAATGATTTCTAGATTTTGTGTTTTATTATGATTCCTCGTCACCGGAAGTCTTTTGAGTATCAAGTCTTGTTTAACTGAAAACTTTATCAGATGTAATAATTCTTTATTTTATTTATAACAATTAACTTTATGCTGGTTAATTTATTTAACTACCTTATCGCTAATTAAGTAGGTAAAGAATAATTAATTAATGAGTCGAATGTGTGACGAGTTTTATTAAGACATGTCGCATTTTCTCACCATTTCTTAAACGATTTAACCCTATACTGTCGCGCTGAAATATATTTTCCATTTAAAATACTTAATTTTTAGGCGACATGTAAATAAATGATTAAATACCAGCTATCCCGTTTTTTATTTTATATAAAATTCGAATATCACAAAAATCGCCTCTTTCGTCGTAACGTCACATCCGTCAAGAAGTAAATTTTAATAATAATGTTATTAATTTAAATGAGTTTTAACAATGAGATTTCGAGTCAGCTTTGACTTGCAAAGATAAAAATTCCAAAACTTTAAAGGCTAATTCATTGTATAATAAAGACAATTTTTACCGTGGAAGGGAAGTTTGGTTGAGGAACAGTTGAAAAAAAGAAGCTTTACCGATGTTTCGCTTGTGGCCTACGTTTCGGAAAATATATTTCCATCTCAGGCTAGTCAAAGGGTGGTACAATTTACCACCCTTTGACTAGCCTGAGACCCTGAAGATGGAAATATATTTTCCGAAACGTAGGCCATAAGCGAAACATCGGTAAAGCTTCTTTTTTTCAACTGTTCCTCAACCAAACTTTCCTTCCACGTTAAAAATATATATTGGAACAAAAAATATTAAAGACAATTTTTACATTACATAATTGAAATTTAACGACTAGGGTTGACAAAACACAAAAAATGTAAACATTACAATAACGTACGCTGCAATCTTCTTTCTTTATATATTTTGTCAGAGTATATAAATGAAAGAGTTTTAAAAAGCTTTGAAATTTTGGTTGCTGAAATGTAGCCTAAATTGATTTTTCATAATTTAACTGACAGCAGCGTGTCATTTTATGAGCGTTGGGCTACATGCTTTTCACCATATATTCACTTTTGAAGATCAATAAACTTGAATCAGTTTATCTATGTATATATGATATAAAAATAGATGTTCGTCTGAAATTAATAGACTTTGGCATCGTTTGACCGATGACCATGAAAGTTGGCACATATATGTATTTTTTCATGAAGAAGGTTCTTTTGCTATCCACTTTGCTGCAACTTGTCAAAAACGATAGAGCCGAAGGCTCCATTACTGTTGTCACTGCTATGTTTCAACTGCATCGCGTGGAGACCCACGGGTAGTGACTAGTTTTATATAAAGCATGAACGGCAATTTATCATTTTAAATTGAAAATTGATATTACGTTTTGTCTTATCATTTAAATATAAAGATTTTCTTTGGAAAGACAACTTAATACTGGTGCATTCTTATTGCTTTTTTCGTAACATCTGATTAGATTTTTCATTATAATTTTTTTTGAGGACTTTGAATTACTCATTATTCAAAAAGTGCGACAAATTTTAATCCTCTGTGTTCTCTCAATTTTTAATTTTTTTCTAAACAAATGATTTGCTTTTGTTGTTAATTTCTGCTTTCTCCATGATGAACGCTCAGCATCTGTTAATCATTTCTTTGTTTTGACAATCGCCTTTCAGTTATTTCAGCACCATTTGTTTTGACGTGCATCTTTTGTTACGAGATGTGATTATAATTTTGCTAGTGTTTGATTTCAATGCAGTGTTCGGTGTTTTTAATTTAATTATTGTGTAAACGATTGCACGCTGTTTCAACAAACAAACACGAGCATCGTGGAGACATTGTTGTGCAGCGTTCAGTGTATATATATAATATATATACGGGTTGAATCAGTTTGTTGGGAAGTCAGTTCAGGTTGTTGACTTGACCCAAACATGGTTCCATACTCTTTCTGCTCACAAGTCTCTTTCCATGTACACAATATACGAGTTGCCATTTGTGAACTGTCTCATCCAAAAAAACTATTTTGGAGTTCAAAGAAAACCCATTATACTGTAAGATCCCGCTTAACGCGGGAGATACAATAAGTTCCTGCGCTATACGAAACAGCGCTAATCGAGGTCATCTTAATACGTAGATAATAGGCATAAGTGACACAGAACCGAGAATAAGAAAATTTGTTAGTTTTTTTGTTTAATTCTGTAACATTTATTCTTAAGTACTTTTTTTATCACATTAATTATAGATTTATTAATCGCTAATATCGAATTTTGTTCATAAAACATTTATGAAAATCAAATTAAAGTTTGAGTGAGAAGTTATGTTTGTGATAAGGAAGATTCGTTATTTGACATATGTGTTTTGTTTCTTGTGAAGAAGTCATTTAATGTCGGTTGCCTTTTTTTGTTTCATTCAGGAAGCTGTAAGATATTGTATTAATAACACTTGCCTTGGAACTTCTATCAACATTTGAATTATTTTATATAAATTGAACCAGCGTTAAACGGAGCAGCGTTAAGCGAGTACTTATTGTATTCACAAAGCGTTATTATAGTTACGTCGCAGCCGAATACTTAAATTATCCAATTAATTAAACGGCTAGCCTGTTAGTTAAACGCAGGCAGTCAAAATCGAATCATTAGACAACTGTTTTGAATTTCAAATAAAATCCATCATTTTGGTAAGTGGCTTTTACAGCAACTAGACGAAAAAACTGTGACATCTATGAACTTGGGTTGTCAACGGTTTAGTAACAATTGCTTACATTATCTTTCTCTAATATTGCGTTGCTTAGCTACACAGGAAAATTGTAACAATCTAAAAAATAATATTGTTTCTATCGATGTATCAACACTTTTTTAGTATCCCAAGCCTCGCCAGGCTCTGGTGTTACTTGTTGCAAATTTTTGACCAAAACTGCACGTATTTGTCTATAGTATTTTTTTAAATATGTCTATAAAACCTCGATATGAGACGTGTACCCAGTATTTGGTTGAGACGAGCCATATTCATTGTCGGATCTCGTTCTTCTAGTGCCTATTATAATATGTATATAGACCGCCTTTATATAATATATATTTGCATTCCTGCTGAACTTAAAGTTGCAGACATACCTAAGCAATTTTCTCGACTTCAGAAGTTAAATTATTTACTCACATCTGGAATTACGCAATAGAACAGGTAATTAATAACTAAAACATATAAAATTATATGATCTATGATGAATTTAAAGGAATTTATTACTCATTATTATTATTATCAAGGTATCTTTATGTTAATTCAACTAGAAAATGGATGACCTTCATATGTGCGAGGTCATGTGGTTGAAAATTTAATTTTTAACGTACATATAACATAGGAACAGCGCTCAAAAATGTTACATTAATATATTTTTAATAAGAAAAAATAATTGTTGCAATGCTGTATCCAGCAATCCAGTTGGATCCAGCACATTTTTGGCCTTGCTGGATCCAGCTAAAAACAAGTAATTAACTGGATTTGAGAAGGATTATGATAAGATATTGAAGAAGTACTGTAAAGACTGTATTGTGTAATAATTATACTCCGGATACTCGTAACTATTAATAATAATAATAAAAAAATTTTATTGTCATAGTATAAGATATAAAATATTCAAAAAATTACATATTGGTTATTCAATGTTCCTTTATAAAATTACTTACTATTAGAGTACTTTACTAACGCCAAAAAAACGAGTATTTGATTTAAATATAGATAAATAGTTATTAAAGTTTTTAGAGTTAAAAAATTGTTACATTTATTTGAAAAATCGATTAATGCTGGATCCGCGCTGGATCCAGCTGGATTTGCTTTAATGCAGCATAAATCCAGTTGGATTGAAAGTGCCGCTGGATTACTATCCCTATTGTTGATATAGCCCAAGCGATCTCGGCAATATTGTATTGTAATGTGTAATCTGATAAAGTTTAAACAGATTTGACTGAAATTGTATTTTTTAAATTCACAAGTCATTTGAAAATTTTCATTTGAGGGAAAATATGAGCAGATTTTCGAGGGCACCGTCTTGATGTCTTCGGGTGTTGAACTCTCTGGTTAAGTTGCCGACGCGTCGTTCGTAATATTATGCATTAGTTCTCGCATATCGCGTCACGGCATCAAGTATACAGGCTGGTTCTAAAAAGCGCCAGTGAAAAAATTCAGTTTTAACCATTTATATCAGGCACTCGGCTTGCAATCGAGTGATTTGCGCAGTGAATAGATTTTTTTTATAATTATTGCAAAATAGGTGTCGACTGTCGTGTTAATTCTGTATTAGAAATACAAGTACGTATTCTTGCATTTATTGTTGCCGAGCGTCTATAATTTGCGGCGGTCTTAATAAAAAACGGATGCATGTACTTATGCATGCGCGGTAGAAGTTATACCTTACTCAATATTTGAAGCCTCTATTCTGTTGGTAGCCTTTTTCTGCCAGCAACTTTATCCTGTTAATTCTGATGTTACATCGTAAAAATACTTTTTATAACTGCGCCAAAAGAAGTACTTCAAAACAATATTAAGGAATAGTTCAAACGTTTCAAACTTTTTTTTGGCGCGATATCGTTAGCTGAATTGTTTATGTTAATCTCGGGATATTTCTTGACGATGCTCTGTTGTTTTGAGGACACTCTCTGTGCAGCATTCCATAGAGCAAAGTGTCGGAGCCCCCATATTTCTCAACACAAATACAGTCAAGCAGAATTCTCTTGGAGCTGCAGTGTGACATATGGTATTCATTTGTTCAGAAAACAACGCGCTTTTAAATGTGCTACAGCTAAGTTCCTCAAAAGAAACAACAATAAATTTCCACGGTTCTCTTGAAGACTGGTGGAACCTTTGGTGTTGTCACTAAATACTAAAAAAGTAACCACAAAACATCAAACTACTTAAAAATTACTTGCTTACGTACGTTTCGCTAACCATGGTAGCATCATCAGGAAACGCTAAACTTATCATCAAGTCTACTCTAATTATAACCATGCAGATTTTGGATTACAATTAATTACAACCAAACAAATGGAACGTGAAGTTAAATAAAACCGTTTAAAATGCAAATAACATCTTGTTCTTTTGTTTCAAATACAAAATGGCTAGTTATATTAGTATTTAATTAATAAACACAAAATACGTATTCACAAAATAAATAAATATAATTACTAATTATGCATGTTGTATCATTGGTTTTATTAAAACATCATCAACGAATGTGTAGCCAGACTCGTTGGGACATTGTCAAACAAGGCGGCTCATTTGACTCATGTTGGAATCTCGTCGGGATTTCCCCTCCAATACCTTCCAGCCTCAAATATGTAATGAAGTAGTCACATAATCGTTTTGGGACGATGTTGAGCCAAGCTCGTCTTAGCTTAACTCAAATAAACGAATTTTTGAAGTTTAACTTCTTTAGCGACGTATCTGTTTGAAAAATGTAAGAAATCGAGGGGAAGTAGAATAAACAAATAAAGGGGAAATTTGTTTGTCCCGTAAAATGCAATTATATTATTTTTGATAGACAAAATTTTGATATTTTCAACATTAATATCTCTTCATCTTTAAAGTTCAATTCCAAAATATGTAATAATATCTCTTATTACAATAATCAAAGTTGCTCAGTTATACACTTTTAGGGATTTGCATATCCTACAGAAAATAAACGTAATTTGTTAAGTATGTATAAATATTATTAATTAGAAATTTCACATATAAAAAAATTAAATTCGGGAATAATATTAAAAACTAAAGAAGCTAAACTTCTTATGTGATCTTATGAGGGTGAGGCTCAATGGTTTTTAAAGTACATTTGATGCACAGGATTAAAACTTGAAACGCTCTACGGCCGGACTTGTATTGTACATTCGTATATCTGTTATGGTCTATGCGAAAGAAATATATAAGGCATGTTGTTCCGAAGTAGGAAGTGAGTGTGTTCAAAAGAGGACTATCATTGAATAACCTTTAAAAGTACGCAGAAAGTCTGCGCGGTTTTCTCAATGAAACTTGCCATGCAGTCCGAGGATCGCGTCGTCATAACTCCTCAGGTTCGTGTCTTGATTGACCGTCGAAGTCTCCCGTCTCGATTCCTGTAAAACAAAACGCATTCGTCAGCGAAGTTGAAGTCTTTGACTTTTATATCGACTCGCTAGATTTTCTGGGCGATTGTTTTTATATTTGTGTGACTGTGTTTTGTTCAACTATCGGAATCTTCATGAACAATATTATTTATTAATGCAGATATAAAATATTTAAATCGAAATTTGTAGATACATGTTTTTTTTATTTGACTTATTGGTTTTTTGGATTTCTGCATTCGTTTGTTACATAAATATTTAGTCGACTGTTTCCTTTCGTGTTCACAAATTTATGATAAAATGTTAAACGGTCATAACTTCTGAATGAAAAGAGGTACCGACCTGCCGTGTGCTCGTTCGATTCAGCTTTTTTCTATCAAATCTGTTGATGTATATCTGAGAGATTTTTTCGTCGCAAAACAGCGCCTTTTTTGACACTAATAATAATAATAATAATAATAATGCGTTTAACGTCCGTTTCTCGACTTTATGTCATAACAGACGCCATTCGCACCATTACTATTTTCCATTTACCACTCCCGTTATTTTCTACATTTTTTAAAAGCTTCAACTTATGTAATAGCAATGGGCGAATGAAGGAATTATAGGAAATTAGGATAAAGTAGGTAATTTTTGAACTAGGAGTTTGATAGGTAATCGGCCATGGCCTCAAATAAGGAACCATCTCGATATTTATCTGGAATTAATTGAGGGAAACCATGGAAAACCTCAATCAAGATGGCCGGTACAGGAATTACCGTTTCTCGGCGAGAGGTAGTAGGAAAAAGTCCCAGCCACATCTGCCCCTGCCGGGAATCGAACCCGTACCTCCCGAATGCGAGTCCAGTGCTGTACCACTACTCTACCCAGCTCGGTCGTATCCTGTTAGTCATAGGTACTAGTAGAAAAAACAAACTAACAACTACAACCATTCGCAGCCCTCTATCCAGGAGATATGGACTTCCCAGTATTTTTTTTATTTTTAAGAAACTTTTATTGTAATATAATACGATATATTGGTTTTGGCGAGTTTTGTGTCGAACTGACTAAAATATAAATTTAAAGATTTCTATCTTCATTATTTATTCTCAAGCTTACGTATAGCTTTTTTTATTATTGTTTTATTGAATATAAATGAAAAATAAATTCTCAAACTGCATAGTTTTAAAATTTGCATGGACATAAGTTAGATTTCATAGCATGCGGCTTTGGATTTTATTTTTATCAACGCGGGGTTCAAAATTATAAAAAATATATGGTTCTCGCACGTATTAATCGTAGACTAAAGAAGAGTTGATTTATACATAAAAAATACAATATTTTACTGCAGTCTTGTATTGCATAAATGCTATTAACAACAGGTACCAACGCTATACTACAAAATGACCATTAATGTAGAGGAATGTATTTTTGTTATTATGCGTTTTATTACATCAGCTGGGCGCTTATATTGAAATTTATATAAATAATTAAGTAGTTGAAACCAATTTAATATTTATATCATGAACCGCTAATAATTATTTTTGTATACATATATTAATCTTACGCAATAACAAATTATCCGAATCTTGTTTTGGATGCAATCAAGAGTGAATCAAGACGGCCATGACATCTAAAGATTGCACAAGACGTACGATTATATATTTTTAAACTCATGCAAGCCTGAGAAACGTAACGATTCTAGATTTGATTCTGAGATAAAGTTGTGCAAGATATACTGCAGGAAACTAAACATCAAACATCTTCAAAAAATTTTACATTCGCCTACCAAAAATATTAAGAACATTTTAAACTTAAATAAAACTCAACGTTTAAAATTTTTTACATTAAGGCCCTCCGCATACGGGTCGACTGTTTCGCAGCCTGAGTTTCAAATTGGTTGAGGATGCGACTATTGTGCAATCGATTGACACATGAGCGCAACTGAATCTGAATTCGTAAAGATGGTTGCTACTACCTTACAGAAGAAACATTTCGCAACAACATGCAAGTAAAATTGCTTCTCGACCTGCAAGCACAGTCGCACACAACCAGTTTGAAACTAATTTCAAATCGGCTCCTCATACTCTAACGTACGAAAAGGTAACAGAACGATCGCATCGTAAACTGGTTTGAAACTTAAAACAGTCGACCCGTGTGCGAATGGCTTTACTTGCTTCTCCAGGCAAAGATTGAATTTCTTTTTTAGACACATATTTAGCGATCTTAAAAAAACATTGAAAATCGAATACGATAACAGTGTATAATCTTCTGCAAAAAATCTTGATTGCTCACAAAGAAGCCGTGACACAATTCTGTGACACTTTCGTGACATTTCTATCCAAAATTATGGTAACAATAAAAATGTTTACACATTTTGCAATTTTTTTAAAGGCTTACAAACTTTCGGAGTAGATATAGCACCAGCTTAATACATTTAAAATCCAGTTGATAATTTTACCAGTTCTGCGGATTGGAACCTGGAAATTGGATGCTTGTAATAGAGAAGCCATGGAAATGCAACACGCTCGGCTGTTCACAAGCATAAAGAAGTGTTCAGTCTTAATTTCGCATCCAAACTCGTCGTCGTTTATGCAAATTTTCGCTTCCGTTTAGTTTTCATCTTTTCTGACGTGTCTTATAATGAATCCAAACTGTCAGTTATTTTAGCTTCCAGCGTTTACTTGATAAATCACTTTGTTAATTCAGAATTGATTTTGTCATCTTCGGTATTTTCTTGTCAATAGCTAGGTCTTCGACCGAAGAGACTTTGTTTCCGGGGCCACCATCGACGGCCCTTAATACACAAGCCGCCAACAAGGACCGTATTACTGAGTCTTGTGGAACTGCCGATACAAAACAATCGCAGTGCCGCAGGTCTGTATACTATGGCCCTCGCTTCTATCTCAACACATGTACAGCTCACAGACACATGGCTGCAAAAGACTATACATCGCAAGCCCTGACCTACTAACTTTGCGAGGTCATTGATCTGCCATTCTATTTTCCCACCGCGTTTTATCTCACTTCTGCAAATTTATCTGTCTTCTCCGTCGTCTCACTCTTTGCTATTGAATGCATTTTAGTATATTGAAATCAATTTGTCTTGGTGTCTACGACATTTTTCTCAAAGATTTCTCGTTATTACCGAAAAACAATTTTTCTGTCGACTTCCGGTTTTGGGGAGTTAATGTCGTTTTTTGGCATGATAATTCATGTTATTTTATACAATACTTTTTTATAACTTGTTAATTTGAAATAGGTGTTATTTTTTATTTAAAAAAATGACGACGTTGCGATACCAAAATAAAACTTTAGAGTGTATTTTTTTTAAATGTGTCGTAATTGTTGACGTAAAATGGTTTGACTATGTAATTTTCTGGTTTATCTTGTTGACTGAGATGCTCGCTTCTATTTGTAATTAAAATCGACTTTAGATTTGTTTAATTTGCACTGTAAACAGTGCTTAAAATAACTAACTTATTTATAAGTAATTGATTGTGGACATTTAATTGATAATTGGAATCGGCTTTTAAAATAAATTTCAATACAGGTGGTCACTAGTTTAATTTTTACATGTTTTTTTTTAGAACGTGCATAGCTTATCAATTACTTAGCGTTGATATTTTTAGCGAATTCTTTAGATAAATGTATTATTTTTCATGATTTAATAATTGTCAGTTTCACAAATTATTAAATCATGAAAAACTCATGAAACTCAAGTAGTGACTCCAAAAATAGTCCGCTTAGAATTTTTAATTGATTTGTGTTTTAATCGGACCGACGTGATAAAACATTAATCACAAAAGGAAATTAATTTCACCTTAAGGTGGATCCCGTTGATTCATACTACGTCACGAGAGTTTGAATTACGGGAAGGCAAATTAACATTTTCAAGCTTTTTTTATAAACTTACATTAAAAATACTGGCAAATTTGGCTTGCTCAATAATTTTTTTAAATTCATTTTTTTTGTACAAAAATTTGGGTAAAAATTTCTCATTTTGATTTTACTTGAAATCGTTTATTTAGTTCTAATAAAGTGTAAAAAAACTTGGCTATAAGTCATATGCGAAGAATGGTACATTCTAATTTATTTTGAAGGATTAACAGCATAGATTGAATAAGATTTTTCTAAGAAATGAGAGATTTTTTACACGTGAGTAAGTGCATTTTACATGCACACATATTCAACTGCTCTTAAGATAGATCTTTCTTATGAGCAGTTGGTGAAAAAGGAAGTATATTGAACAATTATAATTATAAAGAAATAGATCCGTTTTGCTACTTCGTTAGTCTCCAGTAAAAAATACATGCTGAAAAATCTTGATAACCACTTTCTGACTTATGAGTTGTACTGACGTTTTTATAGATTGAGAACCACTGGTTTTAGAGATCATTGATCTATATAAGACAATGATACGGAATCGGCGAAGATATATTTATACTCGATTTAGCAACGTTCTTTTGAAGGCAACATACTCTGAAAGTTGCATTACATCCGGGGCAGAAACAGATGATGGTGTTCGAGAAAATACGAACCGTCAGTTCGATTTTTTTTATTTGACCAGTTGATAAGAATTATTTTGAATTTTTTCGATTATTTTTTTAATCTAAAAAATCCAGATTTTAATTGATAGAGTCGTTTCGCATTTGATCGGGCTTAATAAGAATTTTTAAAACTAGTATATTGTCTCCAAAGATGCTGTTTCAATTTAAATTTAAACTTGAAACCAGAATGTGGACAGTGAGCTAAATATTTATTGATAATGTATCATTTTCGTACGGAATATTGATCAAGGCATCTGTAAATTAAATTATAAGATTTAATAATTTGTACCACAATTTAGAAAGTTAATTATTTGACAAAAAAAATGTATATTACTGACGTATGGAGATAACTAGCGTGTAGTCCAAACGGTGAACGTAAAAAATGGTTCCGATTTTATAGAGAATGAAACTTCAGAAAAGTTAGTATCACATTTTGTTGTTCTCTTAGGATGAATGTAACAGTTTTCAGCTTGCTAGTTCCTGATGTCTGTTTGATTCAGTTAGTCCGAATAACTAATAATATTAATAATATTGACTCTACCAACAGTAATAGAATATTAAACAAAATGAAATTACTTGCAATTACTGTTCAAATTAATTTTTTATTTATTAGACGTTTCGACCAACCATTTTGGTCATTTTCAATTTTTTAAATATAAAATAAATTACAATTGTTTATATTATATTTAAAAAATTGAAAATGACCGAAATGCTTGGTCGAAACGTCTTATAAATAAAAAATTAATTTGAACAGTAATTGCAAGTAATTTCTTTTTGTTTAATTTAACTAATAATATTATTGCGCTCCGGACGAAGCTGGACCGGCAGCGAATACAGGATAATAAAAAATACTTAGAACGTGTCGCGGGACACGCGTTTGGAACGAAGTCCCTTTCGTATGCAGCGTTGGCATAATTAATACGCATACATAATATACATACACACATATATAAAACGCTTTTTCGTGACGCGTTACATTTTTTTTCGGCTAGGTTCCTTCGCCAACTCGCGATAAGGAACTTCGTTCCAAAAAAAATCCAAACTTGTAAACAGCGACGCCCGCTACATTTTTTCCACATACACATCTTTCGGCATATGAACTTACGGATACAAAATTTGCTTCAAATCGATGCAGCTTTCGGTTGCAGCAAAAACATGCGAAGAGAAGTTACACACACATGCAAACACACGCAAAACCTCAAAGATCTGGGTCGAGATTTGCCATTGAACTACGTGACGTCACAGCAGTCATTCACCCGGTCGACCTGCGACCGTAGTGACGTCACATAGTTGTCCTCTTCTTTTGCAATCGTCGCTCGTTTCGCGCGCGCTATACTTCGTTCTGTTGTTTTGTTTTGTTGTTGCGGCCAATCCCGTGCCGTGGCGCTTCTGTCGTCACGGTTTGTCGTCTGTTATGGAGATATTCATTTGTTTTTGTGTACGTTATCGCATGTGTGGTGATTTTTTTTTTGATTTGCATATCTTGAAGTCCGTCTTTTCAGCAACGCATTAGAAGAAAGCTTTTATATACATTGAAATGCTTTTATAACTTCTGAAAAGATAGCCATTTTTCTTCAGCTAAAAACCAGTAATTATTTTCTTTGTTAAAACATACAACTTTAACTTCATTTTATGTTGACTATCCTCCAAGATCTTTCAGTTTGTAAAATATGCTCTCGGGAAATATCGAACCGTGGTCGCAAAATTAATTTTATTTCTAACAAGAAATTAAAAAACCCTTGAAGATTCTACAAATAATTTTTTATTTCTCGACGATCCTCAGGAGTACAAAAACTTATATAAGTATAAGTTTTTGTACTCCTGAGGATGGACTTATTGTCCGAAACGATCGTCGAGAAATAAAGAATTATTTGTAGAATTTTCAAGAGTTTTTTTATTTCTTGTTATTATTAATCATGTTCTACCACGTGCCGAGTGAAAAATCAGTGCAAATTATAATTTTATTTCTGTGTAATTTATTAGCCGTGATTAAGCATTAAGCTTCACAGAATTTGACTTGTTGCTTAAAAACCACAATAAATACCTATATCTCTTTTCGCACTAAGAATTGAATAAAAAAACGTTATATTCGTCAATATTTTTTTTACAGCAAGTCACAAGATTTCGAATTACTGAAAGGCAAAGTAATATTTTGAAGTTTTTTCGTTACAAACTTACGTTAAAAATACTGGTAAACTTGATTTTTTTTTAAATTTAATTTTTTCTGAACTATAATTTGTGTAAAACTTTCTTATTTTTATCTGATTTGAAATCGTTTATTTAAATCGAATAAACTGTAAAAACTTGACTAAAACTCATATGGGAAAAATTTCTAGTTTATTGAAGCATTAATATCAAAGAATGAAGAAGATTTTTCATAGAAATTACATTTTTCGAAAATGCAATGCGAGTGAAAAAGTAGCCATATTGAACAGCTTGTACTCACTAATATTAAAGTTTATAACTAAACCAATGCATTAATTTTTAGCGTGAAAAAACCCGAGTATAAGTTTAAAGAATGTCTATTTATAGAAGTGAAACTACTTATGTCGCGTTTTGCACTTTCACGGCGTTACCCTAGACCGTTACGAATCACACGTAACCAGGTTAAGTTTCACGTAACCGCCTGTAACGGTTACATGCACTATTTTTTGTTTAATTTTGAGTTTTCAAAGGAAAATAAATGCGCAAATATCATATCAAAGTGATACAGTTTCATTTAAACGATATGATTTAATTGCGGATAATATTTGTAGAACATAATTGCCAATTAGGCGGTCAATAATAATTATTTTCCAATACCATTGACTTGAAATATTTATGTCAATGAACTTGGCGTTTCTAAACGTTGTCTGAAATCGTCATAAAAACTTCTTTAATTTTAATACTTGTATGTTAAATGCTATAGCATTCAGCGGAAATGTAGATGCGGCCGTAACAAAAATCAGCAGTTTTCAAACTTTAAATGGAAATTGTTGTTCTGTTTGTCAGTTTCCAATTGACACTAAATCGACTGAATCGATTTGAATGAACCTTACATAGTTTTGCAGAAAAAAATACGTGGAAGTAACCGGAATTCCGTTTCATCTCGATGTATTAACCGTTTCGCTTTGGATATTTTTGGATTTTTGTCATTTTTTAAATAATGAATGGTTTCATACATGCAACATGTTGCCACCTATTCCATGAACCATGATCAGCATCTGATTGGTTGCTTGAAACTCAACACAGCAGAACAAGCAATCAAATAACTGGATCTGTTGGCGGAATCCAGCCAGGAAAACGTGATTCAGAATTTTTGTCTGTCTGTCTGTTTGTTTGTACCAGTATTACTAGATCAGTTTCTTTATGAAGCTTTGTAGTTCATTACTGCTACTGAAATCTAAAATATAGCGTACTCTTTATCAGACATGAAAGCCAGCAAAGCCACGTGTAAAAACTAGTTGGAAAATATAAGTTTAAAAAAAAAATGACCGTTTTGCACTAGTGTGTAAAGAAAAACAAAAGTAATGCAATTTTATTAATTCAAGAGCTATTGCTCAGTCAGTTGCCATTTAAGTCCATATGAACAACAGAGAAGCAAAGTATGCTTTGTCTTCGTGAATTATCCAAATTTCCAATATATATAATTATTATGAAGTGAAAATCAGCAATTTGATAGGAGGTGCGTGCAAAAAATGTAGTATGTATCTTGTTCGTAATAATTTTATCACTCGAGTATGAACACTCGCTAAATCGCTCGTGTTAACATTCCGTCACCTCTCGTGATATACCTTTCATTACAAACGAAATACATAAACTACTATTACTGAATCTTCAAATTTAATTTTTTAGTAAAGTTCCTCAGATTCCAATTTTCTCTCCGACGTATTTTTAACTTGTAATTTATTTACTTTTTAACAGAATATAAAATTTATAAATTAAGTTTTAAATTTAAAAAACACGGGTCGCAGTGTCAAAACCCTGCCGACAATATAGTGTATTTGATAATACAGGCAGTGTGGCTTTATTATGTGAACTTATGTTGGTTTTTGGGCAAAATAAAAAATGTGACTCCTTAATACACCCCTTAAAACAACATTTATTTTCTTAATTGCAATATTATTATCAATCGAACTTCTATACCAAATTATATACAACTTTCGGTAAATAATTCACTATCTGCAAAGTAGTGTTTTCATAAAATTTGTAAGTCCGGTCCTGTCCGGCCGATTTTACTCAAATTTTAGGGACACTTTTTAATTACTACTGGAGGGTTAAATGTCAATTTTGAAACGATTCTAAGAATTTTTTCGGTATTTTGGGGCCCAAAAACGTTTTTCAACCCCTAAAAACTACCCTTAAAATGGCCCGATTACGCCCATTTTAAATAGGCTTCTTGCGGTGATGGATTTCAACACGTGGGCCAAATTTCGTTAAAATCAATTAACTCTTTCGAAAGTTATTGCCGCACACATATATATATATATATATATACGCTTATATATATATATATATATAAATATATATATAAATATATATATACATATATATATAAACATTTTTAAAAATGGTGCCAAAGTGTTTAGGAGGTTATGAAACGTCGAGAAATTTTGGTCCGACCCCTAGGTCCCGCCATCCGACCGACGCCAATAGTGTATGTTGCCATATGGCAAATACACTAATAAGGAAGTATCTTTTCCAATTTCTTTATTTTTCGTTTTAAATCTTCCAGCTTGGTTGTTTCGTCGAGAAAAAAATAAAAATTGTCTCCCAAATCACAATAGTTTTGGAAACAGTGTCAATATGCGCAACTTATTCCGGTACGAACAAAATAGCATCGTCTGCCTTTTTTTTGTTATTTAAAAGGTGAATAACACTGCAGTGAGTGGAAGACCATGCTCCGTTGTAGTTTACAAGAATCAGACGTTTCTTTACGAAACTAGCTAAAAATCACCAGAACTTTTATGCTAAAATATATGCATTATTACTAGGTTAATACTTAGCATACGTAATCTGTTTTTTATTGAATTATTCTAGTATCAAACATTGGAATATAATATTTTCTGTGAGCGATAGACTGTGCTTATCGAGCATCTATAATCTACAAAAGACTAGAAAAATCACTCGTTCTGTGCCTTTTAATTTCTACCTCGCTAATAACATCAATTATCGAGCGTCTATAATCTACAATCTCTGGTTCAACCTGAACTTAACAATCATCGTTTCGATCGTTCTTTGAACAGGGCTTTCTGCCTCGCTAATAATCTCAATTATCGAGCGTCTATAATCCCTACTCAACAATCATCGAATTGAGAATTTGAGGAGTTAGTTTCGATATCAAATTTTAATTTTCTGAGTTATCTAGGGGTAGGTTGGAATTTTTGAAAGAAAATTAAAGCTTTTTTTTTATTTAATGTAAATAAAAAAACCCTCTTCGCGTTTTTATTTCGCAGCACCGGGGTTATTCATAAATTTTCTAGTACCAAAAACCGATGTTAGATATAATTGTTAACGAAATCTAACAAAATAAAAAACACAATTAGAAATGTGAGTAAAACGTGTGTGTATTATTTTGCTGCAGGGAAAGGTAGTTTTTTTTCACCGCAAAAATTTACGCACATGAAACCACTATTAATAATACAATATTGAAGACCTTTATTTGGGTCGTTCATTGCACTTTGCGTATAGTGTGCCTCTTTTTTAATGGATACCAAAAATACAATAAGTTCTCGGAAAACTTTGGCATTTTATTATTGAAAGCAGGTCAGTTTGATTATAAAAGAAAGAACTTCTTAGAAAATTATCTGGTTTGGTTTGTGTGTCAAAAATTAGTAATTTTTTTGTATTAATGTATTTCCCAGAAAACATTTTCCTCAATAATGCAACTTGCGTGAATTACTAAGGGAATTTGAAAATAACTGTTGTTTTCTTGGTTTTCGAACTTGTAGGCCGTGATCCATAGCTATTTCTTCCTGACGTTCCGTCTACAGGTGGAATAGACATTATCAAAGACGATGTAGCCACATTGCCTTTGATAGTATCTACCGCAGTTGTAGACGAAATGTCAGGTAGAAACACTACTGGATCATGGCCCGGAAACCAAGGAGATTTGGAACAACACCGGGTGTGAAAGCCTTTACGCTTAGATTAATTTTTTAATCAGGACTCTGGACATATAAAATATCCGGAAAATTCAGTTCAGTCACAATGATCCTGCAACCCTTATATAAATAAAAAAAAAGAATCCGAATCAAGATGTGCACATTTTAGCAATACTACTTTTGGATCTTTTTGAGACATTAATACTCTGCATTGTCGACCGCAACAATGTTTTGTTTTGAGTTACTATTAGCTACGCATAAGAAACAGACAAGCATAATATAATTTTCAATCTCGTTGTGATCAGACGTATTTAAATTTCGTCTAGATCAAGTCAAATTTTATTGTGTTTTATTTATTTATTTTATATTAATTGATCAAACTGATTATTGTAGATCAAATAGATCATTATACTAGATCTCTTGATGACTCAGAAATGACCATAGTTCAGCGTCCTCTGTAATTCGATAATTCGCAACAATTTCCTGTCGACAGTGCTTTGTTATCGATACTGTTTTGTTTATCCGTTAGTATTGTAACCCTGTTTTGTTGTATATTATTAAATGCGTACAACTTTCTGCTAATGAATGGCCGAATATCTCCGACAATCCGTTCTCGGAAAACGGTAGATAATTGTAACTTGCATTGAACGATAAAACCTATCCGTCGTAATTTATTACTTGAGAGACTGGAGTAGCGTGATTTTCACAGATCCGGGTTTTAAAATGTGCAGTTATTTTTAACCGGTTATTTTAACAAAATATGCACTACAAAATTATTGTTCATGCCTGCATGATACATATTTACTGAATCCGGGTTTGTAAATATTAAATTACTCGAAATAACTTAATTACGATACACAAAAAAAAAATTAAGTAAAATAAATGCAAATTGTCATGATCGCCGCAGGGGGATGCAATGAATAGTGAATACGCATCCTGGCTTGAGAGAAAAATATAAAGTCGTACTTTATTAATGTCAAAAAACAGAAACATAATTCTTCGTGGTTTCTGTCCGTTCAATAGTTTATTTTATATTTTAATTAATATTTTTTTTCGTTCTCTATTTTCGTTGTTATTTTAATGAGTGACGGGCACAGTGGCATTTCACGACATTTGAACTTCATTGGAATGAATCCTATCGACGACGCCCATCCGATTAAATGTCAATTGATACAATAGATATTTATATTATTTTTTGACATTTTCTGTAACATTAAAGGGGAAATGATTCAATGGTCGAGAAATATAAGATAAACTTTGGCAATTCAACATAAATAACGCATCAATCAAACAAGTTCCTAGCTCTAAAGAAGTTTAACTTCCATCGTGAGCTTATGTGAGTGAAGTTTACACGTTTTTCTTTAACTTTCGGCCTCAATATTTACTATTTTTTCTTCACAACATAAAAAATAGTGATTTGATGAATATATGTTCTTCAAATCTTTCAGGTTAAGTTAAAATGCAATTTTATGGGTTATGATATAACCTTTGACATAATTTAGCTCAATTTACTAATTTTTGGGGGGCTACGCCTACATGTCGATATAATAAAGAAACAACGAAACAACAATTTGCTTAATGAAAAAGGTCATACACTTTTTTCATATTTTTTTTTTTGCAACACATAAAAATAATTTGCGTTGGAGACGTAATTTATTCTTTTTCAAAACCTATAAATTATTTATACTTTTCAACGACCACGTCTAAACTTAATGTGTTTTATATTTTATGTGTTTCGTACAGTGTAAATAGTATCGTCCTCGTATATTCTCCAAACGAGCGTTGAATGGGTGTTTTTACTATGCAATAATAGTCGAGTTTAACAAGTACACTCATTGACAAAGGGGCGTTCGTATTTTTGTTTTAAATAAATGGTGCAGAAAGTAATGAATAAATAAAAATTAGCCATGAAATCTACAGATAAATTCCAAAATATAATAGTGTCAGTCGTTTATCAGATACATTTGATATTAACTATCAGCCCTGGATCTACAATTTTTTCGAACCGGGACAGAAACTTGATAGTGGCGTTTGAGATAAATTGTTTAAAAAAAACTCAAAAATATGTAATGGGTGGCATTTTTTGTAACCGGGAGGAGGGAATAAGAAACATTTTTTTTAAATAATGTGTTATGAATTTTTAAACATATTATATTATGTAAAATTTATTTGTTGGGAAAAAGGACTTCTTTAAGTGAACACTTATTTGTTATATATTGCGCCGTTTCGTCCCTTTATTGGGACTTTTTTAAGCTTATAACCGTAATTCAAATATAAAATACAATTTGTAAATTTACAATTGAAATATAAAATATCAGATATTAATTATAAATTAACAAAACATTTAATGGTGTGTATAATTAATATCTGATATTTTATATTTCAATTGTAAATTTACAAATTGTATTTTATATTTAAATTACAGTTATAAGCTTGAAAAAGTCCCAATAAAGGGACGAAACGTCGCAATATATAACAAATAAGTGTTCACTAGAAGTCCTTTTTCCCAACAAATAAATTTTATATTAATTACCAAGGACAAAAAAGAAAAAAGTCAATATTATATTATGATTTTGGCGTCCCCTGAAACTACCGCCCGGGACAGGTGCCCTGGTTTGCTCCCCTAGATCCGGGGTTGTTAACTAAACACTTCTGCAGCTCTATCTCTTTTAGTTTAGGAGATAGGAACTTTTATATTTTTGAAGTAATATACTTCTTTTGGCACGCACAGTGAGATAAAATTAATAGTATGAAGTTGCCGATTGTAACATCGAATTTAACAGGATGAGGTTGCTCACTAAACCATACGCTTTGGACATTTTGTTAAATATTTTGATATTAAGCACGTTTACACAAAAAATTCGACTGATAGCGCAGCGATCGAAAATATAAAATAGTGAATATGACAGGTGCTGATGTTTTATTTCAACACGAATAAAAATTATATGTAAGTCATTTCGTTTTGAATATATATAAGCGTTTTTAGTTTGTCACTTGTTATAACTTCAAACCTTAAAGAGATATTGATCTGCACTTTAAAAAATATATGGGAGTTTCTTCATCAAAAAAGTAACAGAAATTTAAACTATGAAAAATCGTAAATCAGTTTTACGCAGGTAATATTTTTGGTTTAATATGTTTAAAATTGTATACAGAATTTTTGTTTTATTTTTAAAACATAGTTTATCTGATTATAAGTTTACTGGAAGTCTTTATAATGGAATTGAGCTGTTATTGTATATTTTATGAATGAAAACGCATGATGTATTTTATTTTTCAAGGTTATTCTACGCGTTTGTAGTACTTGTATTGCACAAATACATATAATATCTTTTATAAATATATTGTTATGATCCCAGCAGCGTTCAATCTTGTTACTTTTTTTCTAATAAAAATCGTGAATAAATTATAATAATTGATTTAGAATTGGATTTTTACTCATCTGTTGCTCTCACAGCGTGCGGTCATTCAATTATTTTTGCAAAGAATTGCTTAACTGTCGCTACTTTAATACTTTATTCTTGATTTTATTTTTTAAATTTGACATTAATCTGATCGATATAATACAGTTTTAGGTCGACATTTCGGATTTAATATACAAACGCTATAGTTTCTGTTATTAAAGATGTTGCACATATACTTCAGGAATTTTCTAAACATGTTATTTCTGTTTTTCAGAACACGGGCTGGTTCTTGAAAAAATATGCGTCAACTGCAAGGTAAGATCCTACAAAATCTTTAAATTAATTTAAGTGAGTTTCTGTTGAAATTTTACCAGCAGGCAGGGCCGGCCTTAGCGCGTCTGATGCCTCGGGTGAGATTTGACCCCCACCAATTATTTTTATATAAAATATTCTTGTTAATTTTAATAATTTGACGAGTCTATGAGAGTCAACTGTCATAATCTCATTAACATAGGTGTTTTGTTCTGTGGCTTAAAAAAAATCTAGCCTTTCGCCAACCTTCTCAACCTTTCTTCTACTTTTAGAGCCAACACTGCTTATATCTCTTCGGTTGTATTTAAAAATTGTTTAACTTGAAAACACAAAACTTGGCCGCTACGTTTTCTTTAACTAACGAAAAATATATTTCATTCAAATCGGTCCATTGGCTTCTGTTATGTCTCAGCAATTTGTGAGGTTATAATACAACGTTCTGCCCCCCCTCGTCGCATTTGAAAACTTGGAAACATTTGATAAATACATTTTCTTCACGATTACAGCTAAAATAAGTTTCATCAAAATTAGTTCCTTAAACAAGCGCCGAAAATACGAAATTCCCTACAGACGACGTTTATGCTTGGTCGACTTTTTTGGAGTGTTTTGAAATGTTGATAATAATACTAATAATAATGCGTTTAACGTCCGTTTCTCGACTTTGTCATAACAGACGCCATTCGCACCATTACTATTTTTTCATCTACCACTTCCCGTTATTTTCTACATTTTTTACAACTTCAACTTATGTAATAGCAATGGGCGGATGAAGGAATTATAGGAAATTTGGATAAGGCAGGTAATTTTTGAACTAGGAGTTTGATAGGTAATCGGCCATGGCCTCAAATAAGGAACCATCTCGATATTTATCTGGAATTAAATTATTGAGGGAAGCCATGGAAAACCTCAATCAAGATGTCCGGTACAGGAATTACCGTTTCTCGGCGAGAGGCAGTAGGAAAAAGTCCCAGCCACATCTGCCCCCGCTGGGATTCGAACCCAGTACCTCCCGAATGCTGGTCTAGTGCTGTCACCACTACTCTACACAGCTCGGTGAAATGTTGATAAGCTATATTAATATTGTAAGTTTGGATTAGGAGGTAATCTCTGAAACTATTAATCCGATTTCAAATTTTTTTTCACCAATATTTAGAATGAACCTTCTGGATGGACATAAACTATATAATATTTATGTAAAATAAAAGCGCTTTTCGTAGACAACTTTTTCAACGTAAGTCGACGAAAAAACTGTTGTTAATATCGAGCGGGGCGCATCCTCGCAAGTTCAGATTGTAAAACGATGGAGCTAAAAGCTCCACTACTGTTGTTTATGCCGAACGAGCTACAAAACATTGTTTATCTTAATCGCGTGTGGAGCTGCGAGTAGCGGCTAGTCTAATAATAAACCAGAATTTTTTCTTTCAATTGCATAGCACATGACACGTGTAGGTGTCGATGTTGGAGTCAGTAAAAATCTGTAGACTATATAATATCCTTAGACACCTACAGTCTGCGGCTCAAAACCTCCATATCCAGGATATTGAATGGTAATGTCTATTGAACAGAGATGGAAAGCGGAACAAATGACTAATTTGCGTGTATTTAGATTTAAGTGTTATCGTTCTTTCTCTGTCTTATATATGCAAATACATTTACCACCTTTGGTTTTTGTTTCTATACAGGGTCTTCATTTTTGAATCGTATTTTGGCGTATCTATTACTAAAGTTATAAAGAGGTAAAGTTTGTAAGTTAATCTCCGAAATTACTCATCCGATTTCAACATTTTTTCACCAATATTTAGAATGGACCTTCAAGATGAACAAAGGCTATATATTATCGCGTTAAAATAAAAACGCTTTTCTTGGGGACCAATTTTGCAAATATCGAGCAGCGAGATTGTAAAACGGTGGAGCTACTGTTGTTGCTGTTGAGCGAGCTGCTATAAAATGTTGAGAGACATTGAATGATTCATTGAAACTCAATAATTTATTAAAATTGCAGCGCGATTTAATATGTAACGTTTATTTTTAGTGTAATAAAGGTTTGATTGTATTTCACATATCAATTATTCATTGAAACTTATGGTTTCCGAAATGTTGTTGACTTGTTCATAAAATAAACATGAAATATTAAAATTAGAGTGCCATAATGCATTTACAGGCACGAATTGCAATTCAAATCAAAATGAATTATTTCAGCACTACTTTTATTGATGTATAAACATTTGCATCGGCGCCTCCCCCGATTTTCTGGTACAGTGCCTTGCAAGTGATTTGTCGTAGAAGTTACGGTGGTTGGTTCTTCAGATTGTAACATGTAATCTCGGGAAATTTTGAACTATGATCACAGAATTCATTTAATATATTGTTTTTATTAAGCATTAAGGCTGTCGGAACGCTCTGAATTTAAGCCAAAAATAGGGCTTCGGCTAATAGCTGATTCTAGACTTATTCGTCAACATTTTGCAAAAGAAAAAGTACAAATCTAGGTCTCTAATGGACTACTTTTGTAATTTATGTACGATGTACTAGAAAAAAGTTGGCATTAATTGTGCCAAAAAACACATGTTTTGAATGTAACACTACGACCTTATTTATACTTATTTCACAAAATTAAGCCATCACAAACCTAAAGTAACTCTTCCTTTTTCGGAAAATTTTTTTTAAATCTTCCCAAATTTAGAGTAATCAACTGACAGCGGCACCCTTGCAACAGCATTTTTTAGGCTCGTATAGTGTGGTTTAAATTCAGAGCATTCCGACAGCCTTAAGCTTCACAAAATTTGGTTTACTGCTTAAAAACTTATATTTTCGCCTTAAAAATTGAATCAAAAACGTGATATTCGTCAGTATTTTTTTACATGTCACGAGATTTCGAATTACGGGAAGGCAAATTAATATTTTAAAATTTTTTTACACACTTATGTTAAAAATACTCACAAATTTGACTTGCTCAATAATTTTTTTTTCAAATATTTTTTTGTACAAAAGTTGTCGTAAAACTTGCTAATTTTTTCGTTTATTTAGATCAAATAAACTGTAAAAACTTGGCAAAAAGTCACATGGGAACAATTATGCATATTTCTAATTTATTTTGTTACCATTACCAAACACATTCGACTGCTCATAAGAAAGATCTATGCGGATGAAAAAGGGAGTATATTGAATAGCTTGTACTCAGTGACCTTAAATTTAAACGTTGTTTTATTAAATTTTAATTGTCTTTTTAAAACAGCCAATTGTTTGTTACTTTTATTTTTCACATAAAAATACATTTTTTTGTCATCTGTACATCTTAATTAACCCGTGGAGTAATTAAAATATTTTATACGAGTATTCATTTAAAGAGCATTTAATTGACAGTAATAAATACGTTGGTTGCACTTTTACACTCTGAAAGATTTCGACGCACACGCAGGCGAGTAACCTGTGAATGTGTATTCTATAATTACTAGTTTATTTGTTCACACATACTTAGCGACCGTTTTTTAATTTATTTACATGTGTTATGCAATTTGTTTACATTTTTTTTGAATCGTAAATTTGTTACTGAAATTCATTTATATTCACACGACTGATTTAACGATTTTTAAATAACATTTGTGATCAAACAATTTGATAATGTTTGTTTGTTCTGGCATCGTCCGAGAATGGCTTGATCGATTTTCATGAAATTTAGTACTCAGCTGGTAAATATCCAAACATGAGCTAGGTAGTTTGTCTCTTGACAATTCTGTCAAAACCGATGTTAACAGGATGGAAGCTGCGGGAAAGGAGCCATGAACCGTATTTATGATACAGAACTTTCGTTGGTGCCTGTAAGATGTCAAGAATAATTTAATGCTTCCATATTATACTTACTACTAGTCATTACCCGCGGCCCTGCACGCGATTGAGGTGAAAAATGGCAGCGACAACGGTAGTGAAACCTTCGGCTCCACCCGGCACCATGTAGTGGCGAGATTTCAAAGATGGTCTACTCAGGGCCGTCTTTAAACTATTGGAGGCCCAGGGCACTTTAGGATAATGGAGTCCCTATGACTATTACGGGAGACTATTTTTTCTTAAAAAAAAATGATTAATTACTAAGCAAATCAATAATTAACAAATACATCATTAAAAAATTTAACGATATATATCTGAGGACAGTATCAGTTATGGAATGTTGATCTGGCTAGAACTAGGGAGTCCCATCGATCGCGGGGCCCTGGGTCTACTACATGTTATCGCTACGATCAGATAATGCCACTAAATCGATAATGGAATGGTCCTTATTAGTGGATTTGCCATATGGCAACATACACTATTGGCGTCGGTCGGATGGCGGGACCTAGGGGTCGGACCAAAATTTCTCGACGTTTCATAACCTCCTAAACACTTTGGCACTATTTTTGAAAATGTTTATATATATATGTATGTATATATATATATATATATATATATATATATATATATTTATATATATATATATATATATATATATATATAGGTATATATATATATATATATATATATAGGTATATATGTGTACGGGCAATAACTTTCGAAAGAATTAATTCATTTTAACGAAATTTGGCACACATGCTGGAATCCATCACCGCACGAAGCCTATTTAAAATAGGCCCAATCGGGTCATTTTAAGGGTGGTTTTTAGGGGTTGAAAAAAGTTTTTGGGCCCAAAAATACCTAAAAAATTCTCAGATTCGTTTCAAAATTGAAATTTAACCCTTTAGTAGCAATTAAAAAGTGCTCTTAAAATTTTAATAAAATCGGCCCGACAGGACCGGATTTTCAAATTTTCTGAAAACACTAGTTTGCAGATAGTGAGTTATTTACTGAAAGGTGTTTTTAATTTTGGTGTAGACGTTCGATCGACAATAATAATGTAATTAAGAAAAAAATGTAATTTTAAGGGGTGTATTAAGGACTTATTTTTTTTTATTTTGCCCAGCAATCACCTTAAGTTCACATAATAAAGCCACAAGGCCTGTATTAGCAAATACACTATATTGTCGGCAGGGTTTTGGCACTGCGACCCGGGTTTTTATTCCTGCAATAACTTAAGTTTTGTTTAAGCTAAGTTGTCGAGTGTCTATAATCTAATGTCGGTCCTGATTGTAATAATGATTATGTATCGGCCATAGATCCTCTGTTGTTATCGACTGATCCCAGAGATCGAAGTTAGCTGATACATACCACGTTAGTCGTTTGTTTATTTTCACACATGCGTATGCGGTGTCAACAACTCGTACGCCGGTCACATCGCGATTGACCGGCGTGTGTTTGAACTAAAATTGGGTCAACCAGGTCAGTATCTGCCTCCGCTAAGACTGTGTACAGGTGATTGCTAATTTAATTGCCTATTAGTAGAATACGAGTTGTATAAACTCGTTTGCTACTGATAGGCAAGTAGACTCGTATTCGGTCTACTTGTCTATCAGTAGCAAGCGAGTTTATACAACTCGTATTCTACTAATAGGCAAGTAGACTCGTATTCGGAACTAAAAATTGTATCAATGGTCAACCAGTAGAAAATGAGGCGTATATAGGTTCGCTTTCTACTGGTAAACAAGTAGACTCGTATTCGAAACCAGAACTTGTATCTAAATGATTCCTAATTCAGTGGCCCACCAGACAAAAAGGAGTCGTATATAAACTCATTTTCTACTCGTAGGCAAGTAGATTCGTAACGAAGACTTGAATTCAAATGCGATTGCTAAGTCAATGGCCTACCAGTAGAAAACAAGTTGTATAGATTCGTTTTCTACTAGTAGACAAGTATACTCGTATTCGGAACCAGAACTTGTATCTAAATGATTCCTAATTCAATGGTCCACCAGTCAAAAACAAGTCGTATACTAATTTTCTACTGGTAGGCAAGTAGATTCATAATCACGACTTGAATTCAAATGATTGCTAATTTATTGGCTTACCAGTAGAAAACGAGTTGTATAAACTCGTTTTCTACTGGTGGGTAGACTCGTAACCAAAACTTGAATCCAAATGATAGATATTAATGTTCTTAGTTGTTAAGCGTCTGTAATCTCCGTATTTGTGTCCGAATGAGGCAAAGAATTTTTTTCTACTCATAAACGATCTTTCGTGTACTAGCTATTTTGAAGACGTTTTCTATATTTCCTCAGTAATTCCTGAGAAATCTCTGGATGGTTCTAAGTTGTCGAGTGTTTATCATCTAAAAGTTCGCTGTGCGAAATGTTGTTTGAGACAAAGCTTTTATCTATGCGTAGCTCAAAAAGCGGTCTAGTGGTTCCCTTAACAAAAAATTATAGTTAAAAAATGATAGGATAACGTGATTAAACTAGGGGAGTAATCGTATTCAGTAAAACTTGTTGCGTTAGAACATGTCCGCAGAAATTCATTAATATTAAATTATTTCTTTTTTTAAGGCCGCCAACAGCTAGGATTATTTGGGCCTCATATATTCAATTTATTATTTTTTCATAATTTAGAAATACTTTTACCAGTTCGGGAATTAAATCCTGAGAACTGGGTGCTTGTAATAGAACGCCATATTAATGGCGTGAGTAGTGGTAACAGCACTAGACTCGCATTCGGGAGGTTCGGGTTCGAATCCCGGCGGGGGCAGATGTGGCTGGGAGTTTTTCGTACTGCCTCTCGCCAAGAAACGGTAATCCTGCACCGGCCATCTTGATTGAGGTTTTCCATGGTTTCTCTCAATTAATTCCAGATAAATATCGAGATGGTTCCTTATTCTAGGCCATGGCCGATTACCTATCAAATTCCTAGTTCAAAAATTACCTATCCTATCCTAATTTCCTATAATTCCTTCATTTGCCCATTGCTATTAGTTAAATTGAAATTTCAGAAATGTAGAAAATAACGGGAAGTGGTAAAATGGAAAATAGTAATGGTGCGAATGGCGTCTGTTATGACATAAAAGTCGACAAACGGACGTTAAACGCATTATTATTATTATTATATTAATGGCGTCGCTACATGCCTTAAGCCTAAAAGCCTAAAACTAATTAATATCAAAATTATACATATTATACATATTGCGAATAAAAATCGAATTATTTTTTTTATATTTCTCTTTTTTTAACGTGAGCTGTAAGACAGTATTTAATATTTTATGATCGTTTATATTATGTAGGTACTTAATTTGTATTTAGATAACAGTTAGTACTTTTATGAACATTTCCGCATTTTTATACATCTGATGTGTTTTGTACAACCAGTGCCCTGTGATTACTAAAACTGGCCGCACAACGCATAAGCGAAAAAAAGAGGTGCGTTGGTTCGTGAATACACAACGGAAACTATGCTCCTTACGCATTCTATATTAATATTTAATTTACGTATAACACAAAATAACATCACGCGAGTCTATGCCATTGTATAATCAAAATCTAAAGTCATAGTCAAACCAGATTTTTGGTAATGCGTTCAGAAATTCATCATGAAAAACCGGTCAAGTGCGAGCTAAAAATAATCATTTTCAACCGACTTTCAAAAAAGGAAGAGAGGTTCTCAATTCGGTTGTGTTTTTTTTGTATGTTTATTACGCGATTTATTATGAACCGATTTGAAAAATTTCAACGCCATTTTGTTTAGAATGCTACTGGATTGGTACCATATAGTTTTTGTTAAAATCGGTTCATTCGTTTTCAAATTACATCAAAAAAACATATTTTTTATATGAATGCGACCTCATATCGCCAGCATTTGTAAACCAATTTTGATGATGATTCTTTTCTTATTTAATAGTGCATTCCTTCAGGATGATCCCACATAAATTTTACTTAAATCGTTTCAGAAGTTTTTTTTATTATAATTTATAAACAAAGCAACTACGAAATATTATTAATAAAAATGTGCGAAATCAAATCCACTTAAAAGTAAAAAATAAAAAAAATTTTAAAAGAAATATTAACCTCCTTCAAAAAAATCACTAAAAAGATGAAAATAATGAAATTTCACTACTAAAACTTTTAATTACATATCTACTTTTATTAAATTGGCGCCGACCTCAAAATTTCATTATTTTCATCTTTTCAGTGACTTTTTTGATGGATATTTTTTTAAGTTTTTTTTTGACACTTTTGTGTGCTATAAAACTTTTTTGGAAAGTATCTTTTAGTTACAATTTTTTGGTTTATTTATCATGTTGTTCGGTAAGCTTTAGGCCCTTCGAGTTATTGACCAACGTGTGGTACTCACAGCGACGTCTGAAACGCTCGAGGCGTCGTTGCAAACGTTGTTACCCAACATGCAATTGGCTCCGGCACCGCGTCGTGAACTTGCTTCTTATAACTTTTTGGTTATGGCAATCACGTATAGGTTACCAAATGCAGCGCTACGAACTTTGCATATCAATTAAACAAAACGACCGAAATTCACGATCGATTGTTTTCGTTCGTCTATTTTTTATTTCGCCTGATGTGATACGATCGAAGAACTCCTGGAAAATAAATAAAAAAGATTTGTGACGCTTAGTACTACGAAAAATAGTTATTTAATACTAGGCGCTACCCACGGGTTCGCGCCCTATTGAGATCAATAATGCCATAAAACTTTTTCCTGCGGCAATTTAATTTTGCTAATATAATATAATTTTGAATTTTATATATTACCTACTTGCCGCTACTCGCTACAACAGTAGTGGAGCCTTTGGCTCCACCTGGCGCTGTCTAGTGGCGAGTTTCAACAAAGTGGATAGCATAAAAACCTTCTCCATAAAAAATACAAATATGTTCCAACTTTCATGGTGATTGGTCAAATGGTGTCGAAGTTTATTAATCTCAATGAATATTTTACTTACTTACCTTGTCCAAAATTGAGCAATGATTATACTGAAATTATCCTGAATCTTCTATAGATTGGTATTTAGGGGCCGGTGTATTCGAATGGAATCGGGTGAACTCGGTTTCTCATAGTCATCTTTGTGGATATCCGAATGGAATCGGATTCACTCGAGTACCAATTGTCATCCCTAATAGTCACTATCATTGTGAACTTGTACGTCTTCTTTCAGTTGTGAAACGTTTTATAACCTATTGATGTGTTGAGAAAGATTTCGTCAGAATCTTGTCTGCTTGCATTTCTTCGTTTAGGTTCTGACAGTTAAACATTGGGAGTTATAAGTTATCTTCAAAACATATTGCTTAACTTTTGGACCACACAAATATAACTTTGGCAAGCTTGGAATACCAATGTTTCATCTTTTACTTTTTGACACCGAATGCATTCACAGATCCTTTGAACATTTTCATTTAACGTGACTGATCGCTCAGATTGTAAACAATGTTCTCGGGAAATTACGAACTGTGGTCGCAAAATTCATTTTATTACTGTTTTTGTTAGCTGCGATTTAACATTGATCTTAACAAAATTTGGCTTACTGCTTAAAAATTTCAAGAAACACGTATTTTTGTCGTAAAAATGGACTGAAAAAACGTAGTATTCGTCAATATTTCCTTACAGCTCGTCACGGGAAGGTAATCGAACATTTTGAAGTTTTTTTCTTAACACACTTAATTATGTTAAAAATACTGCCAAATTTGGTTTGTTCAGTAATTTTTGTCAAATTTAATTTTTTTTGTAAAAAAATTAATTGTTAATTTTCTCGTTTTTATCTGATTTTAAATCATTCATTTAGATCAATTGTACTGATTGAAATAATTATCCGGATAGATTCATATGATTCTTGGAAATCTACGATAATTTTGCATTGTTAATGACAAAAAGTAATTAAATGCCAGTCACTTGTTTAATGTCGAGGTCCTTAGTTAAGAATCTGATATCGTTGAGAAAAAAATGTCAGGTCCGTTTTCGCGAACAAAAACTAATTCGTCATCATTTCAGCCACAGAGTGACCTTAAAATCGTAACTATTTTTACATCCTTTAATAATGATAATATTTTAAATATCATTAATTTCAGCCTTGCATTTTTAATCGAAATATGCATTTGGGCTTTGGTTTTCTACGCGATGATTTGCGTTTTTTCTTTTTTTGGCACAAGGTTATTTTCAGTTACAATACAAAACGTTTTACAAATTGATTGCATTATAATAGTTTGAAAAATGTTACTCTAATCGTTCTGTTTTTGTAACATTCAAATATTTTTAAATAATTCGTCACTTGAAGTACAGAAATTTGAACAAGTCAGTAAATTCTACACAAATATTTGTACAGAAAAAAATAAATTTGAAAAAAATTATTGAGCTAGCCAAATTGGCAGTATTTTCAACATAAGTTTGTAAAGAGACAATTTCAAAATGTTAATTTGCCTTCCTATAATTTGAAATCTTGTGACGTGTTCTTATTCAATTTTTAGGACAAGAATGTCTGTTTTTTGAAATGTTTAAGTAGCAAGCGAAAATTTGCGAAGCTTAATGCTTAATCACAGTTAATAAACACAGAAATGAAATTAATTTTGAGAGATTTCTCGAGAGCATATTTTACGATTTGATGGAGCAGTCTAAAAATAATTCATCAATTTAAATTAAGGTACCGAGATTTACTAACCAGCCTGTACGATATGTCAATAACCTGAATGCATCTTATTTCTCATAATATTAATGAAAAATAATTTCTAGTAATAAAAATAATTTTGAAATCATTGTAGTATTAGAACCACACGTATAAATACTATTGCAATCATAAAATGTTGTCAAAGAATTTTTATACAAAACGTCATTTTAATTTGGATGTTGCTGTAAAAGATTTCATTTAGCGATACCATTACCTAACAGATACTTCTATATAAAAAATTAGAGTTTAAAAACACTAAAACAACACGCTTTTATGAACTAAAAAATACAAAATATTAGCAAAATTAGCTTTACTGTAAAAAGCGTGGAATGCTATCTCTTAAATGTTCATAATAGTTTTTTACGTTTACAATTTCAGGTTTTTTTATTCTGAATGTCCTGGTCAACTTATTAAATTATCGTATTGTCATCGGTCCTTGATAAGTATGCAAAGTTTCAGTTTAATCTGACGTTTTGAAGTGGGTGAATTTCACGTTCAAAGATTTTTTTACAAACAAAACAGGTGAAGCGTGTTAAAAATGAATGTTTGTCTGTATGTTTGTCTGTCCGTTTCCTATGCGTTCCTATACTATTCGTCCGATTACGATGAAATTTTGCTGAGTTGGTGTAAGCGCGCCTGCGAAAGTTTCTGATTCAAAAAATCTTATTCTTATTAATGTTCGTTCGATCCAATATTATTGTCGCTGCTGCAAGGCAAGACTATAATAATAATAAATAATAACAATAATGCGTTTAACGTCCGTTTCTCGACTTTATGTCATAACAGACGCCATTCGCACCATTACTATTTTTTCATCTACCACTTCCCATTATTTTCTACATTTTTTACAACTTCAACTTATGTAATAGCAATGGGCGAATGAAGGAATTATAGAAAATTAGGATAAGGTAGGTAATTTTTGAACTAGGAATTTGATAGGTAATCGGCCATGGCCTCAAATAAGTAACCATCTCGGTATTTATCTAGAATTAATTAAGGGAAACCATGGAAAACCTCAATCAAGATGGCCGGTACAGGAATTATCGTTTCTCGGCGAGAGGCAGTAGGAAAAAGTCCCAGCCACATCTGCCCCCGCCGGGATTCGAACCCGGTACCTCTCGAATGCGAGTCTAGTGCTGTCACCACTACTCTACCCAGCTCTAAATTCGAAAAATTAACTGTTTGGAAAGTTTATGATTGTTGTCAGTTATTATTTACCATAGCAGTTTAATCGTAAATTATAAGAGATTTGTAGACTTTTTTTATCTCTGTAATTTCAATTTAAAAAATAATACGGTAATCATTGTTTCGTTCATTCGAGCAGTAAATACGTTTCCTGATATTGACAACAAGCAGTTCAGTTACCTTTTTCGTCAGATATCAGCTGAGTTTCTGTCTATCTTTGTCTAATAGGCAGCATCCCATAATAGACTGATCACGATTCGGATTTTGTGATTTTTGCATGAAACAGAAACAACACCGTATACAGAGACGGATCTAGGTTTTTCCGGGCCTAGGGCTTACATATAATTCCCACATGGCCCGACTGAACTGTCAAAAATATTACAAGTATACTTATTATGTATGTATCTCGATTGTAATGCTTTTATGACTCATGTGACTGTTAAAACTCGCTAATCGTTCGATAAAAAAACAAATGTCATTAAATAATGCATTACAGACTAGATACATAAACTTTAATTCAAGGAATATTATGAGTGGGTGTAGCCTTTTTTAATTTTTCGGAATCTTGTGATCGGAAAATGTTTTTCATATCGTTTTTGCATCTCTAAGTACCTATATGTATATTTCGGCGGCGATTACTTATCATATCATGGATATGAATGCTTGCATCAAGTCGCACGTGACTCAGTGTCATCGAACCCATGCTCTCTTGTGTTGCCAAAACACATACAAATACATGGGCCACGCTGTATACAGGGTGTCCTGTAACTGTTGACATTTTCGAACCCATAAATTGAGCACCGAGCTATAGGTTTTATAGCTCTTTGAGCTTATAAAGAAAATGTTATTGTACAAGATTTTAAATAGAGTTGGCTAACTCAGATCTGAACAGCTTCAAAGAGCCGAGTCCGACAGAAGATCCGTGAGAGCCGACTCACTTTTTTTTGAGCCGACGAATCAACGGATCCGAATAACTCAGTGAAACACTTAACACACAGAAGCACATTTTACACTTACGTATCAGTTCTTGCTTTGATGCATCTGTTAGCTCAAATGACTCATGCATTACATGTTTGGCTATGCATTCTTGATTCTATACAGGTCGTGATATGATTGACTGAACTAGGTAACTCAGTGGTAGACTGTAGTAACATATTCATAACTCGGCTTTTTTTGAACCGGTTTAGTGAGCCGGCTCACATACGGGATCTTGATGCAAAGATGCAGCTCACTAAAAAGATCCGTTTTTCCCATCTCTAATTTCAAATAAAATATTATACTGAAACAAGAAATGTTGAGAAAGATAATAAACAGGGGTGCCCACAGTGGTCGCGCAAGACCTAAATTCGGTGTGGGCAAGGTACATCTTGCGAAGCCCTCTGGAGACACAAGAAGACGAATTTTATGAAATAAAAAAACAGTTGAAACTATATCAAATTTTTATTTATAAAAATGCAAACTATATTTTTAGGGGGCGTATTACGGGAGGTGTTCAGGGGGGCAGGGAGGGGGTCAAACCGAATCTTGCCCAATCTCACGTTGGGAAGAGGAGGGGGAGCGGGGTCTCGGCAAATATCACGTAATTTTTTTCTTATCAAAAACAGTATGAAATTGCAAGAAAATTGAGTTGAATTAAAGTTAAACATGTTTCTTGACTAAAATACGGCAAAATAGGCTATATTTATTGCTATAAAATATTAGGGATTCTAACTAAAACTTTAGTAACGTAACTCAAGATGTAAAAAAATGCCATAAAACATCTTTCGTCGCATGCGATGCAGAAACTATTGATGATAGAACAAAAGTATGTTCTACAATATTAAAGATCAATAACTACAAAAAACTTCCCGATACTATATGTCCAACTATTATCGTTATGTCACAATAACCACTTTTTACATTTTAATAATCTGTATAGATAAAAGACGATGTATATGTAATCTATGGACTCCAAACGGGTAGACCATTTTTGATGAAATTTTCAGACAATCTTTAGATGAGCCCAGCGGGTGATCTTCTGAAGTTTGGTAACGATCGGATCAACAGAATTTTTTAAATTTCTTTTTGGGAAATAAGATTTTTCTTCGATTTTTGAACATTCACAAATAAAAGCGATTGAATTCGCGCAAATTCAATACACGTTAAGAATTTAATGATAATGATTCTCATCTTTTATATCCTATATATTACATTTACACCCGGGCGAAGCCGGACTGGGCCGCTAGTATTTTATTATTTGAAACAATTTTGCACACACTGCAATGAGCTATTCACAGACTGAGGTCATTATATAGCTGGCGCCTCTGGCGGTAAAGTTTGGCAGCGATCGTCTCCATTGTTCGCCATCGTAGGAATCGGATCAAAGAGGACATCCAGTAGTAAAATTCACGTGTGTGTTCACCCGTAGTCGGGCCAGGCCGTCATTTCCTTCTTGTCCAAATGAATGGCGTAGCATTTATACAAGAATATTTTATGACTCTTGTACACCAATCATTGCAAGTATTGCCGTATAAGAGATAGTTGCATAATGTTTTAAAAACCTTTTATCATTTGTTTTCTTGTTTCGATGTGCATTTGTCTGCAACTGTCATTCATTGCTAATCGTTTGTTGTTTTCATTAATATCGACTTTATTAGGTGAATGAAATTCGGAATTTCATTAAAGAATTACTTGACTGCATATCTGATTTTAAGAATTTCAATTTTAGGATCTTTGAACGACTGTCCGTATTAATATTAAGGCTCAGCAAGCACATTCTACTTTTTGTATCGATAACGCGCGACTTAGGATATTATATCGCGGTTTGTTGATTACTCAGTTACTCGAAAGTTCGTGATACATCAGTTGCGTATTTCAGCGAAGAATGTGTGACCTTTCGTTAGGGATGTCAGAAGTGCCGAAAAGTATCGATATATATCGTATCGATATTTTTAAAAAATATCGATATATCGGTACGATTTTAAAGAGAACATTGACACTTGAAGAAATTTAGTATACATATTGGCTAGCTTAATATAATCTTAAATAGCAATTAACGGACATTATTTCTAATAAATCAACTAATAAATATTTATCTGAAATCAAAAACAATGATAATATTTTTTTTGTTTATTAATTAAATGTCTAATACATTTAGAAGCAGATAATTTTCGAGATTAATCGAACAATTAATAAAGTCAGGGATGGTGAACCTATGGGATGCGTGCCAGTGGTGACATTCGACAGAAAATTGGTGATACAGCATGAATTGAGCTGTAAATCGAAATAATTAAAAATATTCTAGATGCTGTAGAAATGAAATGAAATATTGCATAAATAGCTATTTTGACTGTTTATTATTCCGAAAATATCGAAAAACTCGGTGAAAAAGAAACGTGTTTTACATGTGCTTTGTGTTGTTGTTTTTGAAACGCACTTAAAAGTATGTTCCAAAAACATATTTAAAAACACATGTTTCTTTTTCAGTGGAGTTTCCTATATTTTCGGAATAATTAAATGGCCATAGTCAGTCGCGGTAGTACATACAAGTGTTGCTACTGGAAAAAAATATCGGTTTCGATACTCGGAATTTTATATCGATATATCGAAATATTAAATATTGCCCAAAAATATCAATATATCAAATGAAAAATATCGATATATCGATATTTTTTCGACATCCCTACCTTACGTTAAGTCTCTAGATTTACTAAGTACTGCAATCGTTCACCATTTTGGAGCATACGATCCAATTAAAATATATAAAAGCTTTCGTAATTAAGGAAAAAATAGTAAACAACTTCTAAAATAAATTTCTATGACAGAAAATCATTTTCATATTTAAAAATACGTACATAAATTATACAAATTTAAAATTGTGTAAATGTTATTGTAATGTAAGCTGTGATTTTTTGAATTGCAACCTAAAGTAAATGCATATAAAACTTAAAATCATTTTCGATCAGTCAGCCATCTTGGGTCGATATTATTGTTATCTCTCTTTGGTAACACTTGATTGACGTACTTGATAAATCAAGTAGCATTAAACTTACGCTGTTAGTAAACTTATTTGCCGATCTTCAAATGTTTTAATCGCAAAATTGTTCGACAGAAAATTATTTGTGTTCGCTGACCCTTAGATTATCCTTCCTATTTTTAAAGCAACATCAGAAAAAAGTCGTTGAAATCATTTTTTCTTTGTTTTATAACCAGTTTATGAACCCATATTCAGTTAGAAGTCGATGGAATAATTGCGTTGATATCTGAAGGTGATTGCAAAAATAAAGGAAAAATTGTTTTATCCTTTTTCGAGGCATTCTGATTCCAGCCTAATGCTTTTAGTTGCTGAGAGTCCATAATCTACAATCTCCCTCATTTGTATTTTGTTTGTTAAATATTTATTATATATATATTATGCGCGCCACTGTTAAAAGTCGACGGCCGTTCGATGCAGTAAATTTGCAAGTTCTTTTGCACGTAGCGAAAATACTAGAATCAAATTTATACATCCAGTTTTTTTTGTTTCGCCTTTCTAATCTGTAAAATTGTAACGAAGCTCAGATCAATCCATGTTTAAATTAAGCATTATTAGGGCACCTAATTGACTCGATTCAAATAAATAATTCAGTCCAGAGCTGTGTCAGTTTAATATCTGAGATTTTTTTTAAATATGGCAAATGTTTTCTTATTTTTATGCTTTTTGCAAATCTGCTATTTTTTATGGCACTAAACGCTTTTTAAACCGTTCGATTTTAAACGAACTTACAGACAAAGTCAGTCTGAATAAATTCCTACCATCCGCAATTCGGTATCTCCTTTGGTTTCGTAGCTATAGCCGTTTTAAACTATTAATCGATTCAGCGCACTTTTTCATATCTGAAATATAATAATAATAATAATGCGTTTAACGTCCGTTTATCGACTTTCATGTCATAACAGACGCCATTCGCACCATTACTATTTTCCATTTTACCACTTACCGTTATTTTCTACATTTCTAAAACTTAACTAATAGCAATGGGCGAATGAAAGAATTATAGGAAATTAGGATAGGATAGGTAATTTTTGAACTGGGAGTTTGATAGGTAATCGGCCATAGCCTTGAATAAGGAACCATCTCGATATTTATCTGGAATTAATTGAGGAAAACCATGGAAAACCTCAATCAAGATGGCCGGTACAGGAATTATCGTTTCTCGGCGAGAGGCACTAGGAAAACGTCCCAGCTACATCTGCGAGTCTAGTGCTGTCACCACTACTCTACCCAGCTGAGATATTTTTATATTTTTCCAAATGAATCGACGTTCACGGAAGCGCAACCACGGACTAAATGTTATATAAATGTATAAATTAATAAAATACCAGCTTCATATAAATTCTTCAAGTTAACAATGCTGCTGATTTTAGAAAAATAATTACAATGAAGATTTATTCATAGATATGAATCTACAGTAAAAAGGTGTAACTTGATAAATCTTTAGCACAGGAATGTAATTTATGCATTTTATAATGGATTCTGACTTAAGATAATTCATTAACAATTATTATTCTTTCCGTCAACTTTACTTTTTGATTTATGCAAGATTAAATTAACAATAAATATGATGCAAGTAAAATTTTTCATACCATTTGCAGTGAAAGATAGTAGTTAACAAACCTTAATTTTAAGTTAATCGGTTGTATTGTACAATCGGATATGAACCATAATTGTGTGGGTCACCAATCTGGGGCTTTGATCAAACTAAAATATAGTGCGCTGCATAAAGTAGAACTCTTTCATTTGTTTGAGTTTGGAAATCATATACCCAATCAACAATTAATTAATGAAAAACTGCTGAAATCGATTTCAGTTAGGGTTGGGTAACTCAGATCTGAACTGGTTCAAAGAGCTGACTCCGACAGAAGATCCGTGAGAGCCGACTCACTTTTTCTTGAGCCGACGGATCAACGGATCCGCATAGCTCAGTGAAACAGTTACGTATCAGTTCTTTCTTTGATGCATTTCAGCTCAAATGACTCATGCATCACATGTAGGGTTGGGTAACTCAGATCTGAACCGGTTCAAAAAGAGCCGACGGATCACGGATCCACATAGCTCAGTGAAACACTTACGTATCAGTTCTTTCTTTGATGCATGTCAGCTCAAATGACTCATGCATCACATGTAGGGTTGGGTAACTCAGATCTGAACCGGTTCAAAAAGAGCCGACGGATCACGGATCCACATAGCTCAGTGAAACACTTACGTATCAGTTCTTTCTTTGATGCATGGCAGCTCAAATGACTCATGCATCACATGTTTGGCTATGCATTCTATACAGGTATACATTATACAATCAACAACTATACAGTGTACGCACTAGGCGGCACAATTATTACAGTGTCTCGCTTAAGTCACAACTATTTAAAGTATTGTATTGCATATTGTAGTATGCTTTCTGTTTAAAAAATCACTAAATGTAAAAAAAAATGAAAATAAGTTTTTTCTCATAAACAGTGTCTTTTAATTAAAAATAATTAATACCTTTTTCAAATCATTAAAATGTAAAAACAAAATGCAAATAAGTCATTTAAATACTAATTACCAAATTCTATAAATTTCCATTTAAGAACAAAACTTGAGACACTTTTGAGGTTGACATTCGTGAACGCTTTTCTGTAAATATTTTTGTCCAGCCTTTGAAAATAGTCTTTCACAGGGGACCGGTGTGGCTCTTTTTGAACCGGTTCAGTGAGCCAGATCCAGATGCAAAGATGCAGATCACTAAAAAGACCCGTTTTCCCATCTCTAATTTCAGTAAAATTTATGTGAGATCAGCCTGTAGGTATGCCTCACTTCAAAAAGAGACATGTTATATTATAACATGTCTCTTTTTGAAGTGAGTTAAAAACGACTGGGCCGATTTGTCAAAAAATTATACGATAGCAATCTGTAAGCATTCTGAACAAAATGGTGTCGAAATTTTATAAATCAGCTAGCCCCTCGAAAAGTTATGGCTGAACAAACAATAGAGTATGATGAATTGAGCATCTTTTGTTATTTGAAGTCAGAAATAAACAAAATTGTAACGTAGGACCTCGTTTGTTTTCTGTTTCAGGTTAACCTATCCGTGCTATTTTTATTTTTATTTTTTTTGAGATTTTTATAAATTATTCTGATTCGTCCCTGATTGAGAGATAAAAAAATAAAGTTAAGTTTGTTTTTGACATGTATTTTCATCATTCAGTTGCATTAAACAGTAGGTATAAAACATACGTGATTTTTTAATCAGATGCTATTTTTACAAGTTATTTACATAAATTTAAATAATTTCCTAATTCGTGAAATGGTTTCCGTCAATAAAGAGCGTACATTGTGTTCTCTCTTGAATGTACTTTGCTGGTGATCACCCATTAGCATTTGTTGATAGCTAATTTGTTTTTTTCCTTTCAACAGATTTTCTATACTATTTGTGTATTTTTTTAATTTGCATGTCTGGTGATTAAGTTTTTTAGAGCTTGAAATCTCACAATTAGTTAAACTTGTTTATAGCTTATGTATATATTAAGGGGGTATTCTTATGTGACCACTTCGAAAAATCGATTTTTTTTTCATATTTCAATAGTAAAACCTATCGAAAATATGCTGTG
Organism: Venustoraphidia nigricollis; assembly: GCA_034508555.1. Taxonomy (NCBI): domain Eukaryota; kingdom Metazoa; phylum Arthropoda; class Insecta; order Raphidioptera; family Raphidiidae; genus Venustoraphidia; species Venustoraphidia nigricollis. The sequence goes on from JAVRKA010000110.1 coordinate 747,738, forward strand.
AAAAATAGAGACCGAAATTCCTAGTTTTAAATAAACTACAACTCATATAGTGGCCGACGCGCCGTAAGCGACTTGTTGGCTCTTGAAACTTTAAACGCATTTTTCTGGAAACATTATTTTCTAAAACTGTCATGGTCCTAAAAAAAAAGTATTCAACCGATTGCTTTGAAATTTATATATGTTCTTCTACTTCTTGATGGTTATCGTCCGTACTAAAATTGCTTATTTTCGAAAAAATTTTCTTATTTTTTTTAAACGATTTTTAACAAAAAAACTTTTTTTCTACGGTCCGCCATTTTTTTTTTTAATGAAATTGATTAATTTTAGTAGGAACGATAGCGACATCCCTACTGAACAATGATCCATTCGATTTTTTTATTTCAGACAACATGAACAGCCGCTATTACCATGACCAGTGACCTGCTTTTTTTTAGTGTCTAATTTAATTTGAAAATATATATATATAAAAAATGTAAAATAAGAGAAAAAAAATTTTTTTATACAGTTTAAGATACAAACAAAAACATATAAAAAAATTAAAATGATTGAATGTTATTGTCGTCTAAAAAAAAATTCCCTAAAAAGAGGTAAAATTTATGCGTTCACATAAGAATACCCCCTTAAGGCTTTAATAAAAGCGATAGTTATTTTACAAGTTCATAATTTACTCCCGAGATAGCAGTACGAGTTTTCAGTTTTTTGTTTAGACTCCTAGGTCGGTTTCAGATTACAACTAGCTCGAGTTTTCAACTTCGATCAAAGCCGAAGTTTAACTACAACCTAAAATTGATCTTGGGTCGGACTTTAATTAAAACCTATGAATTGAGATGTTATATTCATTGAATATTAAAAAAAAAACAAGAAGTGTCATGGGACACCCGGTAGGAACGAAGTTCCTTTCGCTATATATTATGCATTATTAGACAACAAGCACAATGAAGGAATGGTAAAAATGCATTTATTTCTAGTTTGCATAATAAATACATTTAATAAATAAAATAGCTTATTTATTTTGCTACCTAAAATATCGATAATTTCGGACATCGATATTTTTCGACACTTTGGAATCGATGTTAACATCGATATGTTTCCAATATCGGTCATCCCTAAACCGCACGTCTATATTGCCTATATACCTATACATAGACATACACTTGTAAACAAGCTATAATATAGTAGAAGGATCTAGAGGAGCAGTATACGTCTACTCCCCTCTCTCTCCTTCGTTTCTCTGTCTCTTTCTAATATATAACCGCACTATACTAATGCATAGCTGTAACGTAGTAACGTACTATAGCAAAGTGTCGGACACTTTTCCCGCGATAAGGAACTTCGTGCAAAAAATAGTAGGGTTGAGGTTAAGTATCATTGTTAATAAGCATTTGCCTCAAGCGACATGCAGATGACTCTGTCTTTTATAGGTTCTCCAAGGCATAGCCAATTAAGCTATTGAGTAGAATTGTTTCTTAAGCCGCGGTTCTGAAGATGGTATATTTTACCTTGACAATAATTGCTTCTATTTTGTTTTCTGTATACGACTAGTAAGCGACTAAGCGAGTGTATAAAACAAGTGAGAATGCATTTCGGATCGTGCCTTGACGGTATGCAAGGCAAACCCACGCTTAGTAACTTAGTACTATTAGTACTTCACGACTAGTTTACAAGCCATGTTCTTGTCCACATATATCATCAGAACGCGTGGACACCTTTTTAACTTGCACGTTATTTTATATACAGAATGAAACATCAAAATACAAGTAATAGTTAACAAAACTAAAAAAATGCGCTTTATCAGCAAACCGAACCAAAAAGTAAAAAATATCTTTTATTGTTAAAAAGCGTCGGGTGCTTGATACCAACTGGTATAAATATTTCATTGGTAGTTGTCGTGGTTAAGGCACACCGTCAGAAAATTCTTAATTTTTGTATACTTATTAAGGATATGATAATACAATTACCCTGAAAATTTGAAGTCGATCGACCGTGTATAATCCGAGATAAATTCAATTAAAATTTGGATAATTAACATTGATAGTATACGATCTCTGTAGTTCTGAACCAGTTTCTTATTTATAAAAAAAGAACTAACTGTCAGAAACTTTCCAAAAACTTTCAATGCATTTGTTATGAGTTTAAAAAAATAAGAACATTTTTTTGATCGTCTAATTATTTATAAATGACGGTTTAAAGTTCAACAATTTATAGAAAAGTATACATGCATATGAATACTGTATGGGTTACGTTTCCACGGGTACAGTCTTGCGTACAAATTATGGATCACTTAGCTACAAGCTAGTATATTTTTGTGGCGCGTATAATCTATAACTTTTTGACAATATTGTACCACGACAACTACCTTAAGGTAGAGTTAGTATTAAAATAGTAATAAGCACTCCTCGGTTTTTACAATAAAAAAAATATTTTTTATTTTTAGTTCGGTTTTCTATTATAAAGCGTGTTATTTTAGTTTTTTTAAACTATTATTTATGTCTTAGTTTTATTTTTAAATCTTGATGATCCTGAACAGAATAATTAAAATTAAAAAATTATTGTATTGTCATCGGTCCTTGGTAGGTGTGCAAAGTTTCAGTTCAATTTGGCGTTTTGAAGTGGGTTAATTTCAAGTTCAAAGATTCTGCTACAAACAAACATACATGTGAAGCTAATAAAAGCGTGTTAAAATAAATAAAATCGTGACTTTATCTACCGTGACTTCACTTAGACTACCTATTATTCAGAAATTTCAACCACTTACTTAAGGTGACATCTCTCAGATTGTAAAATATGCTCTCGGAAAATTGTGAACTGTGATCGCAAAATTCATTTTATTATTTTATTATTTATTATTTATTATTTATTTTATTATTGTTTTTATTAGCTGCAATTAAGCATTAAGATTCACACAATTTCGATTGCTGCTTAAAAACTACATACTCGTACATTTTTGCCTTTAAAAAATTGAATAAAAAAACGTCAATATTTCATTACACCACACGTGTAGATTTCGAATTACGCGAAAGCAAAATTAAATTTTGAAGTTTTTTTTTAACGAACTTATACTGAAGATACTTGCAAATTTCGCTTTCTCAATATTTTTTTTCAAATTTAATTTTTTCTGTACAACTGTGTAAAACTTGTACTAATTTTTAAATCGCTGTAAAAATGTACAAAACTTGGTTAAAAGTGATATGGGAAGAATGGTACGTATTTCTAGTTTATTTTGAAGCATTAACATCAAAGATTGAATAAGATTTTTCATAGGAATGAGAGAAAGGGGGCATATTGAAAAGCTGGTAACCATTTGCCTTAAGGAAGAAAAAGCTCATCCATGGGAATGAAATCGCGGGCAAAGGCTAGTAACGTACGAACATCGTTGATTCCCCGAGCTGTTACAAGATCAGGTCGTCAACACCGTCCACAATATTCGGTTTTTACGTCCCATTGTTAATGAAACACTTCGTATATATATTGTATACATATGCATTATATAAGTAGCCAAGGTTAGGGTCATGATTGCATCTTGGACTGAAGAATAATCATATGGAATAAACTTAGTAATGCTGAATTATTGTACATTTTATATTAGTTTTACATTTGTAATCTATTGTGTCAAAAAATCAGACAGCCAGACAAACGAGTGTTCCTATAAGAGTTTCGTTTTTTCATCGGTTGTACGGAATCCTAAAAAAACGGTTGAAGCTCGTTCGATACTAAAGAAATGAAATCGATTCCTGTAAAAAGTAGGGTATAATAATTTTCTAAATTATCTTGACATACGTGTTAAGGCTGTCGGAACGCTCTGAATTTAACCCAGAAATATGGCTTCGGCTCATAGCTGATTGTAGACTTATTCGTCAACATTTTGCAAAAACTTTTCTCCATAAGGAAGATAAAAAACAAATCTAGGTCTCTAATGAACTACTTTTGTAATTTATGTACGATTTACTAGAAAATTGTGCCAAAAAACACACGTTTTCAATGTCACACTACGACCTTATTCGCACCTATTTCACAAAATTGTTCCATCACGAACCTAAAGTGACTCTTCCTTTTCCGCAAAAATATTTTAAATCTTAAAAATATTTCCAAAATTAGAGTAATCAACTGACAGCGGTACCCTTGCAACAGCATTTTTTTGCCTCGTAGTGTAGCTTCAATACAGAGCGTTCCGACAGCCTTAAGAACGCCACGTAAATATACCCGTTACATCACGTCTGCCATCCGTTTCCCTCACAGAAAATTCTGCGTTTCCGTGAGCAAGTTTTATTTAAAAAAAAAACACGAGTTTGGAATAGTGAAACTGAAAATCAGAAGCACGCCTTTAACAATATCTCTTCATTCTTGTTTTGAAGATAAAATTGCGAAAGTGACAAGAACATAACACTTTCATAGCTACCTTTGATAACGTATTGTCAAGAAATATGAACATTTGTGATGTTGCAGAAGATTGGAATTCCTTTGATGATTGTAGAAGTATTCTATGAATAGTTTAGACTACAACCTCAGCAGGAGTAACGCTCTATAGAGGAAGAGGAAGTTGATTTACCTCGTGTGTTGCGCTCAAGAGTTTAATGGCCGACCTAGAGAACGCCGGTGCTGCTGTCGATCCGACAGTCGTTTGTCTCACTCGTTTCCATGGCCATCTCTGCGGCGTTCCGCGGTCACTGGGCGACTGCCCCGACAGGTTCACTGGGCTAAGGGTGAGTGAACGTTCACAAACAACATGTCGCTCCCCCTCCCCTTTCGATTCTTAATCATCATTGTATATATACATGTTTCTCCCTCCTTATATTCTTGTATGTGTTTCTCAGAAGAAATCTCCGGATGTTGAGATTTACAGACAGCTACGTAAAAACTGGACGTATATGCCTTGGTGAGTTTTATTACGCCGCACGAAGTAATAAAACTTAAGGGGGTCGTCTTATGTGAGGGGTCAAAAAAACCGAAAAAATTTTTTTTGCTTAAATTGCCTTTTTAGGATCTGCAGATTATGTTTGTGAAAGAGTTTTTCGAAATTCGAAGTCGTTGGAAAGTTACAGAGGTTGATGGAGAGTCAAGTGCTTCAATCTGTTACGCATATTTGATTTTTCAAACGCGTTTTTCTCGAAACTGTATTTTTTAAAATGATTGCCACGATATCTCAAAAACTAATGATCCGATTGCGTTGAAATTTTTATGGTATCTATGGTTCTAGCCCGAACCAAAATCATTGTAATAACTGTAATAGTTTTGTTATTCTTCAAGCTGGAATAGTAAAAAAATACGATGAAAATCGTAAATTTTTTTTCAAATCTTCGCCAAACATGAATTTTTCAATATTTCGACTTAATTCTGGTTCCGGCTGTTGTCACAGGCCTACCAATTAAAACGCAATTTGATTTGTTGATTTTACATAAGCAGAACAGTATTTATCGTGGCAACCGTCAGCCGACTTTTTTTTTACATGGGCGTCATCCCGGAGATCTACAGTCGGTTCAACTGTACATTTCAACATGAAAAATTTGGAAAGGTTGGTGAAATGTCAATAAATACATGATGAAAATATTAAGGTAGTATACATTCATTGTTCGCCACAAAAAATTCCCAAAAAAGCGTGAAAAAAACAGTTGTCACATAAGACGACCCCCTTAAATGAAAAATTGAAAAAACCCCCAACACAAAAGAAAATCCTTAAAAAGTAAAAAAATGTATTGGCCCTTTAAGTAGTCGTCGCGTCGGAGGACCAGTACAACGACGATGAATAGTACATATTTATATTAAACTTAAAGGACTAATTACAAGTCACTTTTTACTTTTTAGAGGTTTTTTTGTCGTAGTTTTGAAATTTTTAATTTGTTTTATTTCATGCTTTTTAAACTTTCTGTATATTACTAAGGATCCGAACAACAGGATACCAAATTTCGAATCGATCAAACCCGTGGAAGTTGCTCTCATTCCCTCATCAACTAGAAAAGAGCTGATGATCTTCAAACGGCTGAAGAGATTTTCTTGAATCATAGCTAAGAACACTCTCGATCAAGCTACTTTTGAAACAAAAAATCGGTTCAGCCGTTGGGAGCTACGATGCCACAGACAGATACACACATTAAACTTATAATTAAAATCGAACGATCATTGAATTTTGGTTATTTGAATATGTCTTGCAGGAGAAAATATTACAGACTTCTACATTATCAAAACGAGGAACTACATGCACGTTAATGATCTTAGTTCTTGGGCGTAATTAATCTGCAATATTATATTTAAGTTTATTTTTGAGGTCCTTTTTGTAAACCAATTTTGAATGAAATCGAACATTTAGTTGCATTTTATTATGAAATAGAAAATACTCGAATTTGATCGGCATACAAAAACCCTTCTGGCGTCATTAAATTTACGCAATTTATTGGGTTTGGCAAATTTCATCTGGCTACGTCGTTCCCTTCTCGTAAGCAGGACCGGGCTACTAGTTTCGCATATTATGATGGTGAAAAAATTGACACCATTCAAGAATGTACAAAAATCTCATTTTTGATTTTTTTAAGTGACGAACTATCTTGGTTTTCTGACTTATTTAACTTTTCGGAAAGACCGAGCTGGGTGGGCTAGTGGTGACAGCACTAGACTCGCATTCGGGAGGTCCGGGTTCGAATCCCGACGGCGGCAGATGTGGCTGGGACTTTTTCCTACTGCCTCTCGCCGAGAAACGGTAATTCCTGTACCGGCCATCTTGATTGAGGTTTTCCATGGTTTCCCTCAATGAATTCCAGATAAATATCGAGATGGTTCCTTATTGGAGCCCATGGCCGATTACCTATCAAACTCCTAGTTCAAAAATTACCTACCTTATCCTAATTCCCTATAATTCCTTCATTCGCACATTGCTATTACATAAGTTGAAGTTTTAAAAATGTAGAAAAATAACGGGAAGTGTAATAGATGGAAAATAGTAATGGTGCGAATGGCGTCTGTTATGACATAAAGTCGAGAAACGGACATTATATATTATTATTATTATTATTAACTTTTCGGAAAGAAAAAATCTAATTAAGAGGATACAAACAGTGCCATTTGCTGTGTACTATAAAAAGTTTCGTGATTTTATCTCAGAGAAGATTTAAATTAAAAAACCCGGGTCGCAGTGCCCAAACCCTGCCGACAATATAGTGTATTTGCTAATACAGGCAGTCTGGTTTTATTACATGAACTTAAGTTTTTTGGTAAAAATAAACAAATTTACCCCTTAATACACCCCTTAAATTAACAGTTTTTTTCTTAATTTCAAGATTACTATCATCGAACATCTACACCAAATTAAATATACCTTTCAGTAAATAACTCACTATCTGCAAACTAGTGTTTTCAGAAAATTTGTAAATCCGGTCCTGTCGGGCTGATTTTATTAAAATTTTAGGAGCACTTTTAAATTGCTATTAAAGGGTTAAATTTCAATTTTGAAACGATTCTGAGAATTTTTTAGGTATTTTTGGGCCCAAAAACTTTTTTCAACCTCTAAAAACTACCCTTAAAATGGTCCGATTGGGTCCATTTTAAATAGGGTTCTTGCGGTGGTGGATTCCAAGATGTGTACCAAATTTCGTTAAAATCAATTAACTCTTTCGGAAGTTATTGCCCGCACACACACATATATATATATATATATATATATATATATATATATATATATATATACATATATATATAAACATTTTTAAAAATGGTGCCAAAGTGTTTAGGAGGTTATGAAACGTCGAGAAATTTTGGTCCGACCCCTAGGTCCCGCCATCCGACCAACGCCAATAGTGTATGTTGCCATATGGCAAATACACTAAACAACTACTTATTTTAAAAATTATAAATAGCTCTGAAACCCACTTGACTTACGTTTTCTATCGGTATCTACAGCAAATGCCTTCGTATTTTAGCCAAAAAAGCTTATTGGAATGCAGGTATTTTTATAACCGCTTTATTAAAGTGTACTTAGCGGTGCGCTGCGTAATGTTTTAATAATAAGATATGTCTAAGTACAAATTCACGTGTTAAATCACGAGATTCGAGTATATTATGAAATAGGTATTCTTTATCCATGAGTGCCAAACCGTTGTTCGACTACAAACGTTTTATAGCATTGACTTTATATGAAAAATAGATAGACCTTAACTAATAAAAACCCGGGTCGCAGTGCCAAAACCCTGCCGACAATATAGTGTATTTGCTTATACAGGCAGTGTGGCTTTATTTTGCGAGCTTTAGTTGGTTTTTGGGCAAAATAAAAAATTTGACTCCTTAATACACCCCTTAAAATAACATTTTTTTTCTTAATTGCAATATTATTATAAATCGAACCTCTATACCAAATTATATACAACTTTTAGTAAATAATTCAATATTTGTAAACTAGTGTTTTCATAAAATTTGTAAGTCCGGTCCTGTCGGGCCGATTTTATTTAAATTTTAGGGACACCTTTTAATTACTACTAAAGGGATAAATGTCTATTTTGAAACGATTCTGATAATTTTTTCGGTATTTTGGGGCTCAAAAACATTTTTCAACCCCTAAAAACTACCCTTAAAATGCCCCGATTACGCCCATTTTAAATAGGCTTCTTGCGGTGATGGATTTCAATACGTGGACCAAATTTCGTTAAAATCAATTAACTCTTTCGGAAGTTATTGCCCGCACACATATATATATATATATATATATATAAACATTTTCAAAAATGGTGCCAAAGTGTTTAGGAGGTTATGAAACGTCGAGAAATTTTGGTCCGACCCCTAGGTCCCGCCATCCGACCAACGCCAATAGTGTATGTTGCCATATGGCAAATACACTAATAATGGTTTATTAAGTTTTTTAATAGCGAAATACAGCGGTACTTCGACATGTGTCTTAACATACGAGTTTTTTGTATAGAAATGGGAAAAACGGGTCTTTTTAGTGATCTGCATCTTTGCATCTGGATCCCGTATGTGAGCCGGCTCACTGAACCGGTTCAAAAAGAGCCGAGTTCTGAATATGTTACTGCAGTCTGCCACTGAGTTACCTAGTTCAGTCAATCATATCACGACCTGTATAGAATCAAGAATGCATAGCCAAACATGTGATGCATGAGTCATTTGAGCTAACAGGTGCATCAAAGCAAGAACTGATACGTAAGTGTAAAACGTGCTTCTGTGTGTTAAGTGTTTCACTGAGTTATGTGGTTCCGTTGATCCGTCGGCTCAAAAAAAGTGAGTCGGCTCTCACGGATCTTCTGTCGGAGTCGGCTCTTTGAACCGGTTCAGATCTGAGTTACCCAACTCTATATGTCACTGTAGAATAACGGGTAAAACTATTATTTTTAGATTAAAAAAACGTAACGCTTACAGGATCACTCTCGTGCCTGTCATAGCTTATTTTTTCCGAATCTACTGGACGAAAAGGTGGAAATTTGATACATATTTAGAGTTGAATGATCCAATTACGGACGTATGGCGTAAATAAACGAATTTCGATTTTGGGGCTTCATTTTGGGGGCCAAATTAGAAAATGTTCTTTATTGTCCATAGCCCACTGCTCAAATTTTTATATACAAATCGAAGATATATCTACGTTCTACAAGATTCAAAGTTCAATGGTTAAAACTACTGCAGAAAAACAGGTGTATCGATTATTACGATATCGCTAAAATACCGTAAGGTCACGTGATATAATAATCAGTCATCGTAGGATGCTTGATTAGGCAATGCATTATTAATAGTAAAATCTTTTATGAGATGGATTCAGAAGGTCAAAGTTGACTTAGCTGCACCAATGACTCACTCAATATGATAATTTTGTATCTCTATTCATTTGTTTTTCATTGCAATGGAAAGAGACAGTGCTGCTTTTCACATTCTGGTACGGTGAGAAATGATCGACAGTTTCGAAATGTTTTTAAAATTCATTTTAAAGACAAAAATTGGAATAAGAAGAAGTCTTCATATAAAACTAATAAAAACTATATATTTGCGTGCGTGGGTAATATTGGAGGCTATCATTGTACGAAGCCTATTTAAAATGAGACAATTTTGAGGGATGTATTTAGGGGTTGAAAATTGCTTTGGGACCCAAACACACCGAAAATATTCTCGGACTTTATTCAAATTTGAAATTTAACCTTTTACTATCAATTATAAGATGCTCCTAAAATTTTAATAAAATCGGCTCGACAGGACTGGACTTATAAATTTTATTAAAACACTTGTTTGCAGATAGAGATTTATAGTCACTGAAGCCTGTATGTAATTTTGTGCAGTTGATGATTTGATAAAACAGAGGCGAAATATTGATTTTAAAAGAAATAAATTTTTAAGAGGTATATTAAGGGGTTAAGGTTTGTATTTTGCCCAAAAACAAACATAAATTCAAGTAATAGTATATAATGTCGGCAAGGTTTTGGCACTGCAACTCGCGTTTTCAAGGCTGTCGGAACGCTCTGAATTTAAGCTAAAAATAGGGTTTCGGCTCATAGCTGATTGTAGACTGATTCGTCAACATTTAGCAAAGATGCTTTCTCTATAAGAAAGATAAAGGACAAATCTAGGTCTCTAATGGACTACTTTTGTAATTTATGTACGATTTATTAGGTTTGTATGCTTTGTTCAAGCCGCGTATTGAATTTATTCGACTCTTTAAGACAAAGGTAATATAACTTTTACTATCACATGCACCTAGATTAAAATTTTCGTTTTCATTGCGTTGTTAAGTTTTAAAAGTGTACGCACCAAAAATCACGTTCCTGCTGCCTGCAGCACGCTGCAATGCCGGCATGGATTACAAATTACACAACCTGTTCCTGCTAGGAATTCAAATAAAATCATAGGAACTGGTTCTAAAAAGAATCTCCTTAACGCCTTCTTATTGTGTTTGCCATACGGCACATACACTATTGGCGTCGGTCGGATGGCAGATTACTAACATTTCTCGACGTTTCATAGCCTCCTGAACATTTTGACAGCGTTTTTTGAGAATGTTTATACTGTGTGGTGTTTGTGTGTGGAAAGAGGTAATTGATTGTAACGAAATTTGGCCCAGATGTTAAAATTCTTCACCGCACGAAGCCTATTCAAAATGGGCTCAATCGCACCATTTTAAGGATATTTTTAAAGGTTGAAAAATGTGTTTAAGCCCGAAAATACCGAAAGAATTCTTAGAATCGTTTCAAAATTGAAACGTAACTCTTTAGTAGCAATTAAAAATTTTAATAAAATCGAGTCAACTTGACCGGACTTAAAAATTTGATGAAAACATTAGAGATAGTGGTATTTACTGAAAGGTGTATTTAATTTAGTGTAAATGTTCGATTGATAATAATATTGCAATTAACAACAAAAAAATATTATTAACGTGGAGGGAAAGTTTGGTTGAGGAACAGTTGAAAAAAAGAAGCTTTACCGATGTTTCGCTTGTGGCGTCCGTTTTTTCAAGCGAAACATCGGTAAAGCTTCTTTTTTTCAACTGTTCCACAACCAAACTTTCCCTACACGTTAAAAATATATATTGGAACAAAAAATATAAAAAAAAAAATTATTTCAAGGGGTGTATTAAGGTGTTAACATTTTTATTTCGCCCAAAAACTAACTTAAGTTCGCATAATAGAGCCACACTGCCTGTATTAGCAAATACACTATATTGTCGATAGTCTTTTGGCACTGCGACCCGAGTTTTTTTTACTTTGTTTACACCACACACACGCACACATTTGGAGAGAGACAGAGAGAAGCGTAGGAAGGGCGTTAACTAGAAAAAAAACTTACCTTGTAGCGGGTTGAAATTTATTTTTATTTTTTTTATCGTGTGACTGCATACAGAAAATAAACAAAACTGTAGGTCCTAGTAACACATCTTCGAGTACATAACATGCATTTTAATGTTGAATATACGAGTATATATATACATAATTATATTTTTTTTTATCCAGTCAGGAATGTGTTAATTAAACAAGTTGAATATTTTTAAGGCCATGTTTTTCCAGGCTTCGTTACGGTTTAATTTTTCGGTTCATTATTAATTTTAATGAATTGAAAATATCACTTGATTTGTGCCTAAAACCAATTCATATTTTCAGATTTTTTTTTTTAAATTCAATTGATACATTCGAGTTGTTATCGTCCATGTTGTTATATATTTATGGATAGTGGGTAATTGGACACAAATAAATGAAAATTCTAAGTTTTCTAAATTTGCTACGTTTCGTAGGTTAGTTTCCTACTTCTTCAGGCAAGCTTTATTTAAAATAGGATACAATTAGTATGTATAATTAGGCTTTTAATTTACAATATATAATAAAATTTATCAAGCTACTAACTTTATAGTTTATAATCTTTATAATAAATAAAGCTTGCCTGAAGAAGTAGGAAACTAACCTACGAAACGTAGCAAATTTAGAAAACTTAGAATTTTCATTTATTTGTGTCCAATTACCCACTATCCATAAATATTCAATTGATACTTTTATCAGTTCTTGAATTAGAACCTTGGAACTGGGGATTTGTTATAGAGAAGTCAAGTTTTTATCATTTTGTGTTTACAAAACCAGATATAGAAACTGAAAATCACGCATAAATCTATAAGAACATTTCTAACATCTCAATTTTGATTTACTCGGTAAATTATAAAACCAGATTGATATCGCTGCAAGCTAATTTCTTAGTCCGAGAGCTTTTTGGGTAGATATTTGAGGCACTGTGAAAATTTGTACAATACCTCTTTAGTAATATCCGAATACAAAAACACATACCTGGCTGAAGGGTAGCGGGACTCAACCGACCCTCAAATTTTTAATCACCAGGTAGGTAGAATGTCCTACCGAAACGACCTGTTTTTTTTTTGAAAATATATCTATTTTTAGTTACCAGTTATTCTGTTTAAATTTCAACGTGTCTCAAATATGTTTTTTAACTTTATATAATTTTGTAAACACCTGACTAAGTTTTTGACCCGATTAAGAAATCTAGTTTTTTTTTATATTTCAACTCCTTAAATACTAAATTTCAGTATATTAAAATTTCAAAATTCCTCAAGGGCTTTTTATTGCAAAAAAAAATTTGCTTATTTAATAATTTGAGGATCGGTTAAGCCCCGCTACCCTTTAGCCAGGTCTGTGTTTTTGTATTCGGATATTACTAAAGAGGTACTGGACAAATTTTCACAGTACCTCAAATACCTACCCAAAAATGTCTAACAGCTTTCCTACTATCTGTTATAAGAACAGAAAGGACTCACTGTAACGAAACCTAATGTACCTATGTCTTCTTATTCTTCCTATATACTGGGTGTCTTTGCGTTCCATTTTTAGTCATTTCGTAGGTCGACAATTTTGTTGACCGATTTAGTTTTCTGGCCGATAATATATTTATGACGTGTGGTTTACCATTGTTTTATCACGCAGTGGGTTTTGGAGGAAATGTAAGGTATTTTGCATTGGCGCAAGTTAATTAATTTTCTTGTTGTATAGGTACTTAGTTGCCTCTGATAAACGTATTGTATATGGCGTAAGGTTAATGCCCTCCGTGAGAGGTGATCTGTGCGCATTGATGTATTCTTTCTCTTCAACTCTGGAGCATACAATATATATATAAATAATCGATTGATTAATTACGATTAATATTTTTCCATTGAGATTAATATATTTATTGAACTGTAATTATTATGATTTGATCCACAGCAGTGGCGTATGCACCAAAAGGCCGAGTAGGCCAAGACCTAGGGCGGCAGTTTTGAGAAAAATTATCGCGATACAAAATTATGTTTTTGTAAGTTCAATAGGGATGTTGACTATTTTTGGGAAAGTGTTTTAAATCGTGCATAAGTACCTAATATAGCCACAAATATTTATTATTTTTATTTAAATACAACTCAAGCCTTAAAAATCATGTATTTTAAATCCCGTTTCAAATTTCGGTCCAAAACGCCAATACTAGTCGCGTGACGTGACCTGTTCATACCAAAGGAGGCTCAAAAGTTTACACAGGAGCTACCATTCTATAGATGCGGTCACAAAGTAGGAGGCTGTGCTCAGAAGCGCTAGTAAATTAATGAAGTTATGAAAAGTGTTTTCGTAATTCTTGCTATAAAAGATGAATTCTAAGTTTTCGAACTATTAGCCTTAATAAATACACTTTCCATGACGTTAAAACTCCTTGCAGTGTTTTTTTAAAGAAATTTTCGAATAAATTACACACTAAATATTAACCAAGCAATGAAGTTTTTTGACAGCGGCTGAACATATGACGTCATGCGCTCTGATTGGTGTCTGTTGTCACGTGACTTGAGAGTGATTTTATTAGGTTTTATTTATTAAATATTAATTAAATCCCTTAAAAATAAGGAAAAATATAGTGTTTTTTGGTATTTCTATCATAGAAACTACCACTTAACGTAAAAATTATGTTTTTATTTGAACACAGTCAACATCCCTATTAAGAAAATAAATCACGAACTTTTCTCTCGAAACGAAACAGTATTTGATAATTAATGACTGATTTGTTCGAACTTTAAAACGTAACTAGTTTTGTTTTTATTGCATTACGCGGCTACGCCAAACGAAAGATTTTCTTCGGAAACTCACCTCAGAATTGTTTCGAAACTTTCATGGTGATTTAACTTAGTTGTTATAGTTTTTTATAAAAGAACAATTACTACTTTTACCGGTTTTCGTACTTTAAGAACCTCGTTCGTATCCCGGCGGGGGCAGATGTGGCTTGGGACTTTTTCCCAATGCCTCTCGCCGAGAAACGGTAATTCCTGTACCGGCCATCTTGATTGAGGTTTTCCATGGTTTCCCTCAATTAATTCCAGATAAATATCGAGATAGTTCCTTATTTGAGGCCATGCCCGATTACCTATCAAACTCCTAGTTATCCTATAATTCCTTCATTCGCCCATTGCTATTACTACATAAGTTGAAGTTTTAATAATGTAGAAAAATAACTGGAAGTGTGGTAGATAGAAAATAGTAATGGTGCGAATGGCGTCTGTTATGACATAAAGTCCAGAAATGGACGTTAAACGCATTATTATATTATTATTATTATTACTTTAAGAACCTCGAGGAACCTATGAAAGCTATTCTCAAGTTCAAACTAAAGTTCTTTCAGAAATTGTATTATTTTTAATTAGTTTTCTGATCAACATCGTTTTTATTAATTGTTTCGGATAATATTTCCAGAATCATTTCCTAATAACATATATACATCAAATAAATAGAAAAAAAATGAATTGCATTTTAAAAAGAAATCGGGAAGTGAATTGTGCATTTTATTCCATTCTTGTCTTGTAAATAAGAAATTATTTTATCTAAAATAGTAAAAACTCGGTATAATTTACTCATTACATCAATTTTACACGATGTAAAATTTTATACAGAGTTTATTCAGCCATGTAACATTGGATTTCAAACGTACAGTCGGACTAATCTTAACCACATATTTTCAAGTTCTTAGCCTCTACTCCTCTCGCAAAATGTCTCTTCCTACGCTGATCAACCAGTGTCAAAATACGTTTAGAAATGTTTAACCTCAAATTAATAATGTTTTTTTTTCCGACTGATCTATGACAGCCACGAAGTGAGGATGAAGGAGAAGTTGAAAATACAGGAGTCGATTACTCTCGAGAGGTTGAAAATACACGAGTTCTATGATTAAAAATAGCAGTTTGTGTATCTGGATTGTAATGCATTTTTGTATGTATCGGTGTGTTATTATGTTGAAACGAGCGAGTAACGAGTTTTGACAGTCACACTAGTCATAAAACATTACAATCGAGGTACATACTACTTTTTTGCATGTACCTCCTGTAAAAAACTAATTTTTGCTTTATAATAAGTGCATCTGTAATATTTTTGACGGTTCTTTCGGCCATATTGAAATTATATGTGGACTGTTCACGACGGCAACGTCGACTATGCTTGTCTCTGTTGCTTATATGGATATAAACGAGAAAGATACTATTGGATTGATAAAATCGATGTACTTTTGTTTTACTTTATACGCATTAGTGTGCAAAATGGATCATTTTACACCCCCTATATAGGCATGAAACGCAGCTATTGAGTCGATCAATAAGTACACGTGTTTGAAATAATAGCGCAATATCTTTCAGCAATTTCTTTTTAATTCTCAACGTAGTCTCCTTTCAGGTCTTACGCACTTTTCCCAACGTCCGTTCCATTTGTTTAACCCGTTGAAAAAATATGATTCTTCAAACCCTGCAAAATACGTTTCTGTCTCGGGGATTAAACCTTCATTTGAGCTGAATTTTTTTCCTCCGAGCCATGTCTTCAAGTTAGGGAACAAGAAAAAGTCGCTGGGTGCCATGTCGGGCGAGTAAACTGGGTGCGAAAACAATTCGTAATGCAGTTCGCGCAATTTGGCCGCGACAATCAAAGACGAATGTGCTGGTGCGTTGTCGTGATGAAAGAGTACTTTTTTCTTCGCCATATGGGACCGTGTCTCCTTCAATTTTTCATTGAATCTGTTCAACAACTCGCTGTAGTACTGCCCGGTAATTGTTTTTCCTTTCTGCAGAAAGTCGATGAGGATGATTCCTTTGGAATCTAAAAAAATCGTTGCCATAACCTTATTGATCAACCGATTATATTTCAAGTTTTTGTTTGTAAAAAATCATGCATTTTTAAATAACATATCTAATTGATTTCTATATTAAATTTGTGTGGTATTTTGTATAGTGTAAAACCAACTTCAAGGAGATTTCTAAAGAATCCAGAAGCAGTAATATACTGATAGAAAAGAATACATCTTTTTTTTCTTTCTTGCAGAAAAAAAAACTGCAATTTAATAGTAACACTAACATAAATTTGTATATCTGCATTATCATTAAAAAATTCTTATAACAAACTACGTTCCAAAATCATCGCACTTTTTATTTTAGGACTTATGAAATCTATTCAACCCACAAATGGTTCCACTTTATAGAACAGAATGTCCTCTTTTTAAATAAACTCGAATTAACTCTTTAATTCCCATGTCCAAGTTAATAAAGATTTTTGGTTTCTTTTTAAATAAAATACCTTATATACATTTGGTTATGACAAGAAAAAATATAAATAAAAAATAAACTACCCCAATTTTCTTTTATGGGGGTGTCACCTATAGGTGACACTGGGCGTTGTGAAATTAGGACTTTGAAGCAGACACAGATTGTTTCTTATTGTTACGGTAAGAATAAAACGTTAGAATTTATAATGGTATTTATTTATTTATATTTAGATATATCAGTTTCTTTATAATAAAAATAGTTTATCTGAAAGAAACAAAACACTTATCTATTCTAATATCATAAAGCTGAAGAGTTTGTTTGTTTGTTTGGTTGTTTGAGCGCGGTAATCTCAGGAAATACTGGTTTGAATTGAAAAATTATTTTTTTGTTGGATAGTCCATTTATCGAGGAAGGCTATAGGCTACATAATATCAAGCTACGACCTGTAGGAACGGAGCATCAATGAAAAATGTTGCAAAAGCGGGAAAAATTATTCCTTTTGAGAGCTTCCGTTGCGGCATAAACGGTTATTATAATGCCCAGTGTCACCCGTAGGTGACACGGCGTATTCCAACGTCGTAAAAAACGTGTTCAAAGTTATTTTTACTAATAAAAAAATTTGTGCAATAGCTTATTTATTTATTTATTACACCCAATAAGAAAAAATAACAATAGCTAGGGTTTAGGCATTTTTATTTCACTTTTTATCGCAAGAGATTACACAAACATCTGATTATATTTGACAGATGACATTTGGCTAGTGTTGTCAGAAAAAAAATAATTAATAGTTTTACTTATTGGCTTTGCAACAATGGTAGTGAAATTAAATAATAAAATCTCCGTGTGGTAGAAAAAAAAATATTAAACTTCTGTCAGCTACAAGTGACACTGGGAATTGAAGAGTTAACTTAGATATCTTCTTGTATGAACGAAACTCAGCTCTGACGCGTAAAGAGATGATAGCAAAATATGTTTAATATTTATTAAATTAACAGTTTTTTTTTGAAACGCAGTTCAGTTTGTGCGAGACAAATGAGCAACGTGGTTTTTGTTTGAGGTATTGGAGAAAGCGACTGTTGGTGAAAGCGCTTCTTCATATCCACTCTCTCGCGTTTTGTCAGTGGGAAAGTCCAAGTCCAATCGTTAGTTTGTTGGGGTCTTTGATATACGCAAAACGAGACAGCCATCTCAGACCTTCATCACTCGACTAATTATTCACCGATTGTAGCGCATTGCTTGAATCGCGACCGTTGCACCACCACGAAGTGCACGGCGATCAACTCAGTGGCGTAGTCGAGCTATAATTAATCGTTGGTTTTTTATTAACGGACTTTAATAAGTCACGTAACTAAACAATATTTTATTTATACCTAGTGAAAATAATTGGCACCTTGCTAATGAAAACTGAAAAAAAGCGATCACAAAAATATTAAAATGACCTAACTAAATAGACATATTCTGTGACTTAGGACACATTAATGAATGGAAATATTTTCATCTTTGATTCATTCTTAACTCTCACTGTTGTGAAGGTTTAATGGCTAGCGCTAAAATTAGCTCTCGCATGATGTGAATTTAGTGTTGCAGTTAGCTTTATTATGAGAGATTAACTGTTGAGATATGGCACCGTAGAGTAACTGATAACTCATTTCGCCGCAAAAGTGGAAAGATTCCCGACGGTGACATGAAAATATTTTTTTCTAATTGTAACAATGGATGTTTCTTAACAATTATAGCGAACGATAGCTATTATACTGTTCATTAAAAGAAACATTTTAAAGAGTATATATGTAAGTACATGTCAAGTGGAATTATATGGAATAAATGGAAGAAAAATGTTTTAAAGATATCGACAATCTTCTCTATACTAAGCAAGAGCGTTGATCATTACTCTACGGGTTTAGCAATATATCACTTAATTGTTCTACTATAATTATTACTGTACAACAGAGGCTCTAAACGTTTTTGTGGACCACGAACTTCTTCAGAAGAAAAAAAATCCAGAATCCTGGTAGTTATATACGTAGTAGATTTTATTTCAATATTTATATAATTTTACATATCTGTATAATTATAATTATAATAATTATAATTCATCTATTAAAAAAGTCATTAAGCCCTCTTGGAAGGTTCCAGTGCCTACTGGGGGGCGGTACCGCTCTTGTTTGGAATCTGTGCTATATGCAATAATATATTATTACGTTTTATTTGAAACTATTAGCTGTCAAACATTTTTTAAGTGTTTATAAAAATTAAACTACTCAACTCATTTCAGAGTAGGTATTAAATGAGGTCCCAATCTGATATAGTAAAAAGAGCGGATAAAATATAAACCAAGGCGAATCGTCAAAAATAATAACCTGTAGAGGTCGGACGTACGTATGTACAGATAAACCGTTAGTGTTCGCGATTTTCAATTTAAAATTTTTGAAATAATTATGAACTCGAAGCAATGTAATCGTTCTATTTTATAAAAAAAGAGTCTCTCTTTTCCGAGAAGCTATAATTTGATTCGATTTCGTGCGAAATTAACCTAGATATAATTATTTGTATGAGCTACCGATGTAGAGGTGTGTGCAATATAAAATATTTTTTAGAGCGTGCATATAATTTTTTTGCGTGCGCTACTGAAGTTCATACATTCACATGGAAGACATCGATTCATAGTAATTTAATATCTTTGCTCTATTTATTGTAATTTTTTATTATTTTGCAGTCGTTAAAAAAGAGAAGGTGTGGTTAAGAAATAAGGTCATTTAGCTTAAAATTACTGCTTGTTTTTAGTTGAATATTAAATTACAGGGTTTCAGCAAAACTGTAGTTTTATTTCATTAAAAATAAAACACGGATGCAAAATCTTACATCAGATTTTTTGTCGGTACATATAATTATTTTTGTATTAACATTTTACAGCACATATTGCATGTCATCGTTTCATTAAAAAAATAATGCACCATTTTTTTTAATCTCGTGACGGTGCTGCAAAGAAATATTGACGAATATCACGGTTTTTAATTTGATTTTTGGGGCAAAAGTATGTGGTTTTTTAAATTTTTAAGCAGCAAACTAAATTTTGTGAAGCTTAAGGCTGTCGGAACGCTCTGAATTTAAGCCACACTGCGAGGCTAAAAAATGCTGTTGCAAGGGTGTCGTCAGTTGATTACTCTAAATTTTGGAATTTTTTTAAAGATTTAGAAAATTTTTCCGAAAAAGGAAGAGTCACTTTACGTTTGTGATGTAACAATTTTGTGAAACAAGTACGAATAAGGTCGTAATGTGACATTAAAAACGTGTGTTTTTTTGGCACAATTAATGCCAACTTTTTTCTAGTACATAAATTACAAAAGTAGTCCATTAGAGACCTAAATTTGTCCTTTATCTTCCTTATAGAGAAAGAATTTTTGCAAAATGTTGACGAATAAGTCTACAATCAGCTATCAGCCGAAACCCTATTTTTAGCTTTAATTCAGAGCGTTCCGACAGCTAATAAAAACAGTAGTAAAATGAATTCTGTAACCACCTTAAGGGGGTCGTCTGGTGTGACAACTGTTTTTTTCACGCTTTTTTGGGAATTTTTCGTGGCGAACAATGAATGTATACTACCTTAATATTTTCGTCATGTATTTATTGACATTTCACCAATCTGTCCAAATTTTTTCACGTTGAAATGTACAGTTGAACCGACTGTAGATCTCCGGGATGACGCCCATGTAAAAAAAAGTTGACCGACGGTTCCCACGATATATACTGTTCTGCTTATCTAAAATCAACAAATCAAATTGCGTTTTAATTGGTAGGCCTGTGACTACAGCCGGTACCAGAATTAAGTCGAAATATTGAAAACTTCATGTTTGGTGAAGATTTGAAAAAAAATTTACGATTTTCATCGTTTTTTTTACTATTCCAGCTTGAAGAATAAAAAACTATTACAGTTATCACAACGATTTTGGTTCGGGCTAGAACTATAGATGTACTGAAGATACCATAAAAATTTCAAAGCAATCGGATCATTAGTTTTTGAGATATCGTGGCAACCATTTTAAGAAATATAGTTTCGAGAAAAACGCGTTTGAAAAATCAAGTATGCGTAACAGAAAATAGCACTTGACTCACCATCAACCTCTGTAACTTTCCAACGATTTCGAATTTCGAAAAACTCTTTCACAAACATAATCTGGAGATCCTAAAAAGGCGATTTAAGCAAAAAAAAATTTTTCGGTTTTTTTGACCCGTCATACCAGACGACCCCCTTAATTTACTACTGAGAATGTAGTCATCGATTTTCAACCGCGAAAGTTTGCAAGAAATTACTTTTGTATACTTTTTAATTTTTGGGACAGTCTCTGTATGTTTACATTTTTTTTTTGCAAACAGCACGTGTTTTCCTGACAATATTTACATATGTATTTAAACATAACATTGCTAAATACATCTTCTGAATATTTTGTTACCTGTAGTAATGTATTTGCCAACCAGAGGTACATGCGGTAAAACAACCATTTTTCATTTTTAAAATAAACTGTGCCAAAACATTAATCTTGTAAAGGCAAGAGACCGCTGTGTGTGCCGAAAGGGTTAACTTCTAGGAACATTATTACTCGGTTTTAACAGTAGCCGACGTCACTCGTAAAATTTATTGATTCATTTTCTTTTTCGTAATATATCACAGAATTTTGCAGCTCTGTATACGTGTACAAACCAAATATCGAGAAAATTTGACAGTAAATACCAAATTTTCTATTTTTGGCCGACGTGTTACTTTTTAGTGGCTTTCCATCGCGAAACGCTGCTAATAAGCTACAGACAGAAATGTATTCGTAGCTTTAACCTTGAATTTGTATTAAGGTAGTTGTCGTGGTACAATATTGTCAAAAAGTTATAGATTATACGCGCCACTAATAATTTGTACGCAAGACTGTACCCGTGGAAACGTAACCCATACAGTATTCATATGCATGTATGCTTTTCTATAAATTCTTGTACTTTAAACCGTTATTTATAAATAATTAGACGGTCAAAAATGTTTTCTTATTTTTTTTTAAACTCATAACAAATGCATTGAAAGACTGGCAGTTTTTGAAAAGTTTCTGACAGTTAGTTCTTTTTTTATAAATAAGAAACTGGTTCAGAACTACAGAGATCGTATACAATCAATGTTAATTATCCAATTTTTAATTGAATTTATCTCGGATTATATACGGTCGATCGACTTCAAATTTTCAGGGTAATTGTATTATCATGTCCTTAATAAGTATACAATAATTAAGTATTTTCTGACGGTGTGCCACGACAACTACCTTAAGCACAAGAATTCGTACGTGACGTGTCTATAAATCGATGTGTCAATAGATGTTCCCTATGAACTCCAAAACGGCTGGACCGATTTTGATGAAATTTTCACGCAATCTTCAGATTAGCCCAGCGGATGATCTTGGAAAGTCTGGATTTTTGTCCGATTTTTGAGCATTCACAATTAAATCGATGGAATTTGCGCAAATTCTATACACGTTGAGAGTTTTATGGTAATGATTCTCATCTTTTATGGCTATAGAAAATTAGTGCTATCCGTGTGAATCTGAACCGGGCTGCTATAACATTTAAATATCAATGAAAATAGGCTATTATAATTAGGCAACTTTGAAATTTTGGCCACCATATTGAATTTTAAGGGTCCCTGGTTAAATTTTGAAGTGACTCAATATCTTAAAATGATTTTTAAAATATATCCAATGACCACTCCAAATTTACCCCAAATTATTATATTGTAATTAACCAAAACGAGTAAAGTAAAAACATTTTTTTTTCTTAAAAATGGATACGTGACACCCGCGATTGACATATCAAATTTAATTGGTGAAAATTTTATTAAATTACATTTTTCTGTAGTTAAAATCTATAAGAAAGTTATTTGAAAGTAAATTTTTAACAAATTTAGCGTATTTTTATCAGCACGTGCATGCTAGCGTTGCTTTGCTTATTTCATAATTATTTTTGCGAATGCATCAATTTTTATATGCAATTATTTAATAGTTTTTGCAAGCAAAGACGCATACGCTATTAAAATGCTTGATTTGCGGTTTTTGTTTAATTTTTAATTTATTTTTACCAAATAATAGGGTCGTCCCACATATCAAAAATTTATCATTTTGAACAGTATTCCTCCAACATACATTTTTAGTGTATTTGCCATAAGGCAACATACACTATTGGCGTCGGTCGGATGGCGGGACCTAGGGGTCGGACCAAAATTTCTCGACGTTTCATAACCTCCTAAACACTTTGGCACCATTTTTGAAAATGTTTATATATATATGTATATATATATATATATATATATATATATATATATATATATATATATATATATATATATATATATATGTGTGCGGGCAATAACTTTCGAAAGAGTTAATTGATTTTAACGAAATTTGGTCCACGTGTTGAAATCCATCACCGCAAGAAGCCTATTTAAAATGGGTGTAATCGGGGCATTTTAAGGGTAGTTTTTAGGGGTTGAAAAATGTTTTTGGGTCCCAAAATACCGAAAAAATTCTCAGAATCGTTTCAAAATTGACATTTAACCCTTTAGTAGTAATTAAAAGGTGTCCCTAAAATTTAAATAAAATCAGCCCGACAGGACCGGACTTACAAATTTTATGAAAACACTAGTTTACAAACAGTGAATTATTTACTGAAAGTTGTATATAATTTGATATAGAGGTTCGATTTATAATAATATTGCAATTAAGAAAAAAAATGTTATTTTAAGGGGTGTATTAAGGAGTAAAATTTTTTATTTTGCCCAAAAACCAACTTAAGCTCGCAAAATAAAGCCACACTGCCTGTATAAGCAAATACACTATATTGTCGGCAGGGTTTTGGCACTGCGACCCGGGTTTTTTTAGTTCTTATAACCGTCGTTTTAATTGCAAACAAGAATTGAAGAAATTTGTATATGCATATGGCGTAAGAAACAGCCAGACATCTTTATCTATAGAAAGAGATGTATATAAATTATCTTCCTCGTTGTTTGCTTTCAATTTGACCCGATCAGAGCCGAGTGTTGTCTACCTCATTTCTGTATTAGCATAACTTTAAGTTCAATTGAAAAATGCACACTTTTGGGATCTTTTTATTACAGAAAAAGCATCTGAAAAATTCTCAAAAAAAAATTCATCGTCAATTTCTCATGTAGATTCTTACAAAATAATGTGCGATAATCCTATTTTATTACTTTTTATAGATATTCTTTTAACGTCATCAAAAAAAAAACCCGGGTCGCAGTGCCAAAACCCTGCCGACAATATAGTGTATTTGCTTGTGTAGGGCCGTGTGGTTTTATACTTTTATTATGTGAAATTAAGTTTGTTTTTGGGCAAAAAAAAAATTTAACCCCTTAATACACCCCCTAAAATAACATTTTTTTCTTAATTGTAATATTATTATCAATCTAACGTCTACACCGAATTAAATACACCCTTCAATAAATAAGTCACTATCTGCAAACTAGTGTTTTCATAAAATTTGTAAATCCGGTCCTGTCGGGCCGATTTTATTAAAATTATGGGGACACTTTTTAATCACTACCAGAGGGTTAAATTGCAATTTTGAAACGATTCGGAGAATTTTTTCGGTATTTTGGGGCCCAAAAACAGTTTTCAACCCCTAAAAACTACCCTTAAAATAGCCCGATTAGGCCCATTTTAAATAGGCTTCTTGCGGTGATGGGTTTCAACACGTGGCTCAAATTTCGTTGAAATCAATTAACTCTTTCGAAAGTTATCGCGCGTACACACACACACACACACACACACACACACACATATATATATATATATATATATATATATATATATATATATATACATATATATATAAACATTTTTAAAAATGGTGCCAACGTGTTTAGGAGGTTATGAAACGTCGAGAAATTTTGGTCCGACCCCTAGGTCCCGCCATCCGACCGACGCCAATAGTGTATGTTGCCTTATGGCAAATACACTAAAAATGAATCCAAAGTGAGAATACTTTTTTAAATAAATATATTTTGAAATGTTTTTTGACAATACTTTTTTTGTGGTTGTATTATCAGGGGTCTCATTCGTATTCGTAATTTTATGAAAAAATACGTAACCAAAAAAGGGATTTTTTCTTGCATTATATTTTTTGACATTACTCATAGAAAAATGACAATAAATTTTGTTTCTAACAAGCTGTAATTTTGTACCAAATCTTTGCAATATTTTATGACAATGGTAACTACATTTCAATAGCTCTTTAACCCTTTTACAACTTAATCTCTTTAGTTAAGAAGTGACATTTTACCATTTCCAAATTAGCAAAATGACAATAAAACTCTATGACTCCTTTATGAATATATTCTTACTTTTTTGGTCAGAAAGATTAAAGTATCATTTTCTTCGGTGCCTCCTTTCAATGCAGAAATGGTTTTTTAACAGAGACAAATTACATTTTTGTATACTTCTTTAAATCACATATTGCTTCATTCCCTGGAGGACAACACTAACGACCTCAGTTGTCGAGCATCTATAATCTACAATCTGTCTCTTTGTTGGAGATCATGACCTTTGAAGAAATTTCCAGCTATTACTGATACAACTAATATAATTAGATTTTCTATTTTAATTCAACGTAAAAAATTGGAACTAGGCCCAGATAACTATAACAGTTGGCTATATTAAAAAAGTAATAAGGCAGAAATTTTATAAACTTTGTAATAAAAGTGTGTCTACAGAAATATTGACAATAAACTTGGCAAAGTATATGAAAAAGTAGGAAACTAGGTTACTTATGTAAATGTTTGTAGTGTTTTAGTCGCAAATATGATTCACAGACTTGAATGCAGGATGCAGCTACTAGAAAAAGACAAACATAACTTGACAGAGAAAAATAGTTTATATATCTAGATTGTAATGCAATATTTTATTGTCGAGTCGTGACGTTATGTTAATAACGAGTGTCCAGTGAGTTTCGACAATCACACGAGTGTATTCGTAATACATGCTACATTTTTTGCACGTACCTTCTATAAAATAGCTGCTTTTTACTCAAAATAAATACCTATATAAAATATTATTTGGCAGTTGTGTTCGGCCACTGAGTTTTGTATTACAAAAACAAGACTTGTTTTGTTTTCTGAGTTATTTGTGATAAATGTCAAATGACAGATCGCTTTTGGAAATTATTGTGGGTTGGTAGAATCGCATTGTATGTGTTTTACTTTACGCACTAGTGCGAAAAGTATTATTTTTTTTGTAGAGCCCGATATAAGAATTTTTTATGACTTCCTAATAGGGATGTTGACTATTTTTGGGAAAGTGTTTTAAATCATGCATAAGTACCTAATATTGCCACAAATATTTATTATTTTTATTTAAATACAACTCAAGCCTTAAAAATCATGTATTTTAAATCCCGTTTCAAATTTCGGTCCAAAACGCCAATACTAGTCGCGTGACGTCACCTGTTCATACCAAAGGAGGCTCAAAAGTTTACACGGGAGCTACCATCCTATAGATGCGTATTCTGTGCTTGCATAAACGTTAGTAAACTGAGATGATGAAAAGTTGTTTCGTAGTCGTTGCTATAGTTATATGTAATTTGACGTTTCCTATAAACAAATAATAATAAATTACACACTAAATATGAACCAAACTATAAAGTTTTTTGACAGCAGCTGAACATATGACGTTATGCGCTCTGATTGGTGTCTGTTGTCACGTGACTTGAGAGTGATTTTAATAGGTTTTATTTATTAAATATTAATTAAATTCCTTAAAAATAAGGAAAAATATAGTGTTTTTTAGTATTTCTATCATAGAAACTACTACTTTTCGTTAAAATTATGTTTTTATTTGAATACAGTCAACATCCCTATTGCCAATTGGGAAACTTCCTCTATCGCCCTGGAATAGTCTACGCGATTGTTTAAAACTAATTTGACCCAAGAACACGTACGCATGTAAATATTCAGGCCTTGTAACATCCACTTTTACTTCTAATTTCTTAGAAGCTACTGCGTAAAATATATATTGCAAACCATTAATCATAAATAGGAGTGCTAGACGTTTGACATTATTTTGTCTGTCAGTAAATTGCTCAAGACAAGCTAATTTGTATTAGAAAATCATCTAGGAAATAGGAATTTTCCCTAACTTCTTGAGAATCACCTTTGTAATAGGTATTGCTAACTGATTTTTTGCGACTATCCGCACCTTTGCATCTCTTTTAGATTTATCCACTTATATTTTTCAAAAAAAAATATAAAATTTTCGAGTATTGCCTGTTTTGTAATTTAGAACCCTTTTTTACCACTAAGAGCTTTCAGACATGGTTAACATTAACCATGCGTATAGAAAAAATCACGCTGAATCCAGTTGTGTATATCTTTTATTTTAGGATGCGTTTTGAATTTATTATTTTTTAGACCGTCGTATCTTCTAAACTTCTGAGCTTGTGTTCATTCGAACACTTATAGCGGATTAGATAGACTTTTGCCTTACATAAAAATAATGCACTTTATTGGCAAGAAGCCATAAAACGCCTACTGATGCGGTACTCAAGCGGTCAGTGGGGCGTAACCTATTATAAAGTTATTGTAATATGACGTCATTTGTCAATGATAAAGTTTTATAGTGATTCGGAAAGGTCACAGACATTATAGAGATGGGAAAAACGGGTCTTTTTAGTGATCTGCATCTTTGCTTCTGGATCCCGTATGTGAGCCGGCTCACTGAACCGGTTCAAAAAGAGCCGAGTTCCGAATATGTTACTGCAGTCTGCCACTGAGTTACCTAGTTCAGTCAATCATATCACTACCTGTATAGAATCAAGAATGCATAGCCAAACATGTGATGCATGAGTCATTTGACCTGACAGATGCATCAAAGTAAGAACTGATACGTAAGTGTAAAATGTGCTTCTGTGTGTTAAGTGTTTCACTGAGTTATGCGGATCCGTTGATCCGTCGGCACAAAAAAAAGTGAGTCGGCTTTCACGAATCTTCTGTCGGAGTCGGCTCTTTCAACCGGTTCAAATCTGAGTTACCCAACTCTAAGACATTATTATTTTTATATTTTCACAAATTATTATAGTGCAGGCAGTTCTTGCTTTACTAGTAATGTTTTCTTAACTGTAATGAAAATAAAACTTTCGCTATTAAAATGCTAAACGTCTGTGGGAAATAAATTTATGCTTTATAACTCCCATGATTAGGGAAAGGCGACATATAGATGTTCCCGCATAAAGTCTAACATGATTTTCGAGGAAAACAATATTTTTAAAGATGGGCTATTTCATGTGAAAATTGTCGATTATTAAAGTATTTCGAGATGTCTCGAGGGGTTATTCAAAATCATTCATTTTTTTATACCTACGAGTTGCGACTTATAATACAATTTCCAGTAATAAATTATTATATTACGCTCTTTCTTTGACTCTTTTAAACACTGCATGCCATTGTCTCTTTTAGATTGCATTTCACAGTATATTATCTGTCACTGCATGCAAATAACTCTCTCAAATTTAATAATCGAAAATTCATTCGTTATAATAATCATATCGAATGCATAAACAGATAGAATGAATAGTGTTTTCACTCGCATCATAACCACTCGAGATGCTTATATGCATTGCACAATACTGAATACGATCACTGTATGTAGGGGACTCTCAAGACTGACAATCGAAACCAGACCAAAAATCGAGACTTGAAACATTCATTCATTCACGCATTGTACCAACACACCTATTATTATGATACATCTGGTTGAAGAAATCATTTCGAATGAATCGTTCGAATAGCAACTTTTCGGTTAAAAAAATCATTCGATTATCCCCAGGACTAAATAATTTGTAGGCATGCAGAGTTTCAATTACAGTTTTCGTAAATTTCATAAATTTTATTTTGTCACTTTGTAAATAAGTGTTGGGTCAACATGATAATAAAACTTCCAGACTTGGTATTGTGTCTCCCATTGTTAACCCTTTTACGATAATCTTTCACGGTGAAAATAGATTACCTTTACAAAAGTAACCGATTATTTTCGAAGAAAATCTTCCAGTTTTGGTAGCCCTTTTTTTTACTCGAGTCGTATTTAAATAATCTTGTTTTGGCATGTTTTGCAGATTTGCCATTTTTATTGGTGGTGTAAAATTAAGTATTCTTTCAAGAATGACGCCAGTATCATTTTAATCCGGGATCATCCAGGTAAAGGATTAGATAATAATTATTTAATCAAATTCTTTTCAGTACAATTTTACCACAACCATTATCATTTTTAACATCAAAATTCAGAAATTTACGACAACCCTTAAACAACTTCTTTCTTATTTCATTTTCAATGTCCTTAGTTGTCGAGCGTTTATAATATTCTATTTCTTTTTCAGTTTCAAGACTATGTTGTCATTTAAGCTTCTGTACAATGATTATATTTTTTTTCCATATGGGCTTTAATGATGATATCCTGAAGTTTATAATTTTTCTTTTTTGGAAATTTTCAGGGACTAGACATTTTAGAATAGAAACAATGTGAGCGACACAAAATATTTTAATCGGCGTCTTTACTTAAATGTTTGTGAGTTTTTGAGGATGTCTAAAATTCGGGCGAAATGTCGTGAGTTGGACCTCATGATTTCAGCGATTAACCCATCTGGCTGAATCTTACTCCCTACTGGCGGTCTGGCCCAGCTTCGCACGAGTAGCACTAATTATCTATAGCCATAAAAGATGCGAAACATTATCGTACAATTCTCAACGTGTATTGAATTTGCGCGAATTCAATCGCTTTTAATTGTGAATATTTAAAAAACGAAGAAAATGTCAAAATTGCCAGAAAACAAAAAAAGAAATTCCGCTAATCTGATCGCTACCAAACTTTACAGAATCACCCGCTGGGCTAATCTGAAGTTTGCCTGAAAATTTCATCAAAATCGGTCCAGACTTTTTGGAGTCCATAGGGAACATACATATACACATCGATTTTTATATAGATAGATAGATAATCGATTTAATGGATTTAAGATGATGGGCAAGGAAAGCACTAGTGACTAGATTATTAACTAAATATAGTTTGTTTTTGACCACTCTTCCATCGAACTTATTAATCAATGTACCGAGCTGGGTAGAGTAGTGGTGACAGGAAGGTACCGGGTTCGAATCCCGGCAGGGGCAGATGTGGTTGGGACTTTTTCCTAATGCCTCTCGCCGAGAAACGGTAATTCCTGTACCGGCCATCTTAATTGAGGTTTTCCATGGTTTCCCTCAATTAATTCCAGATAAATATCGAGATGGTTCCTTATTTGAGGCCATGGCCGATTTACCTATCAAACTCCTAGTTCAAAAATTACCTACCTTATCCTAATTTCCTATAATTCCTTCATTCGCCCATTGCTATTATATAATTTGAAGTTTTAAAACTGTAGAAAAATAACGGGAAGTGTGGTAGATGGAAAATAGTAATGGTGCGAATGGCTTCTGTTATGACATAAAGTCGAAAAACGGACGTTAAACGCATTATTATTATTATTAATCAATGTGGACGCGATTAAAATAAATTGTGATAGATAATAAATAATTACAGTGATTGTATAATTTTTCTAGTCTTGTGACGACCTCAAAGAAATTACTTTTATGTTTGGAAATCCACAGTCGGATAATTAAGCCATATAAAGTGTGAGACAAGTTTATTAATAATGTATGATCACATTTTGTCCTTTCTCCAATATTTAGATCCTTTTAGAAGTACCTTGATGATTGTCACATCCTTTAAAATAATTTACCACTGTATTTTTTGTTCGTTTATCTTACGTAATCTTTGGCGTATTTTATGCGTGGCTTTGCATTGTTCTTATTTATAGGTCACTTTATTAACGACAAACTACAGTAGCTGACTCATTGCTAATAATTCTGATAGAGTAAGTTAAATTCTGGGTTGCGTATCTAGGAAATCTGGGTTGACAAGTGGCTTGCGCGAAACACTTTCCAAAGATGTAACATTTTCTTTGTTGAACGGAACTAGTTCACGAAACCCTGTCCACGGAACTATCGAGTTTCATAGGTATCTAGAGTTGGGTAACTCAGATCTGAACCGTTTCAAAGAGCCGACTCCGACAGAAGATCCGTGAGAGCCGACTCACTTTTTTTTGAGCCGACGGATCAACGGACCCGCATAACTCAGTGAAACACTTAACACACAGAAGCACATTTTACACTTACGTACCAGTTCTCGCTTTGGTGCATCAGCTCAAATGACTCATGCATCACATGTTTGGCTATGCATTCTTGATTCTATACAAGTCGTGATATGATTGACTGAACTAGATAACTCAGTGGCAGACTGCAGTAACATATTTAGAATTCGGCTCTTTTTGAACCGGTTCAGTGAGCCGGCTCACATGCGGGATCCAGATACAAAGATGCAGATCACTAAAAAGACCCGTTTTTTCCATCTTTAATTCGACCAACGCCAATATGAATTTGTATTGGCTGTCGGACTAGTTCGGCTATTGACTCAACCAGTTGAACATACATTGCACTGTACTGTTTTTTAATTTTTCGAGGCGACATGAACAATGTATAGGTATATATTTATAGTCTACAACTTTAGTTTGACATTAATATATAATAGGCATCATAATACCACAGGTGTAATCAAAATACGTATGTCTGCTGATTTGCAATTCAGCATTTTTACAACACTTACGTCGTGGCCGAGTGTCATTTCAATGTCTGTCGCTCCATGATATTAAGTAATCTATTTGGTGTTTGTAGTACTGATTTTTTTTTGGTCGTCTGTGAGATTATTTTAGATCTCCGTAAAATGTATTCAGTGGCGTAGCTATCGGAGCGCAAGGTGAGGCAGTGCCCCGGGGCCCCCGACCTCAGGGAGCTGCTAGGCCTCCTGAGCGACGTTCGAAAACGTTATTTAAATATCCTAGATAGATAGATAAGAAAAGAGGGCGAGAGGATCTTATTCCTCATCAACACCGCGACCTTGATACATCTATTATGTAGCCCTGACTCATTTATATCTCTATGAGATTAAGTCTTTTGATAAAGCCTAGAATTGCTTTGAGATCTGTGTCCCATACCTGATCAGATGTTGGGAATGGATTATTGAGGTGACGGAGTCTTCGCCTCATGACTGCTTCACATTTACAAAGCAGATGCTCCGATGTTTCAGGAGCCTCCAGACAGAAGCGACATGACTCGATGTCTATTACGCCAATTTTTTTAAGGTGATACCTCAAAGGGCAGTGATCTGAAAAGAGCCCTGCAATTATTCTGAGCTCAGATTTCTTTAAGCATAGAATTTTATCCGCTTTGTCATTATTAGGTTTAATGACGATCTTCGCTTGACGAAGACCTTGGGAGCTTTCCCGGAACAGGGAATATTGTTTATTTTCCGATGTGGCAAGAGCCGTTCTAAGGTAACATTTTGATGTACCACAGTAGGGCTTCGGCCCTATAAAGGGCATTTCCGAACCCTTTTTGGCTAGACTGTCGGCAATTTCATTGCCTTGATGACCCTCGTGTCCCGGGATCCATCTAAGAGTAACTTTGTTACTTTCTGACAATTGTTTTAACAGTTGTATGCATTCCCAGACTACTTTAAATATCCTAATCAAATAAAGAATTTTTGAGTTTTGAGGCTTTGGCCCCTGTAGTCTGGTTTACAAGTTGAAAAACGTGTTAATTTTTGCTACTGCGAGTTAAAATACGGATCATAGCTCATTGGGTTCGTAATCACCCCTGGAAAAATTCACATTGACAGTTGCAAAAGTTATTAATAACAATATAGAAATCCCAATAAAGGGGGCCTGTTTTTTGCAAATATCTCGAAAACTATTAATGCTAATGAAAAAAAAAATCCTAAAGAAGAGAAAATAATCCGAAAAAAATGTCGTTCCCGGAATTTGATTTCTATTATTAATATTTTTTATTTAGTGTTTGATAATAGGGCTCCGCGTGGTCGGCGCTGTGTCGATAAATCTTAACTAATTTAGATAAGGCCCCAATTTCATTTTTGCACCGGGCCCCTTGGTTACGTAGCTACATCACTGAATGTATTCAGAAGTATATTGAAAATTGTAAGCTATCTCGGATCGCAGAAAAACAGAAATGTTTTAGAAGTTAGAACAAATCTATTTTTATTAGAAATATAAATACAATTCAATTGTTATTGTAAACAAATAACGCGGAAGTGCACGGCAAATGAAAAGAGTAAACATTCGTCTAGTAAACAAAGATAGAAAATAGATACATGTTTTTACTGGGTGTAATAGTTAGCATAGTGTTGAAAAAACATTGACGTGGGGATTGCGAAAATTATTGGGCGCAGAAAAATTCGAAACGTTTAAGAAAAAATCCTGGATCCGTACAGTTTTTTTGCGGCTTTCGGGGAAGAAAACGGTGATTTGATGAGCGACCTTTCTCTTTCTACCAAATTCGTACAGGAGTGGGGGTTCATAATGGTTGAAAACGTTAAAGCACACACAGAAAAGCGCTTGAAGTATCATAAAATAATAGCTTAAAACTCTTGTTCGCGATTTCATTTGAGTGAACGTCGTTTTTTCCCGCTGATTCGACCGTGTTGGTGTCAGTTTTGAGAGAAGTTGCAATTTTATCCAAGCGTAGTTCCGTAAGTTTCGTCACAATTGATAGTCTTATCACGGAATCAAGCAGTGGGAATGCTTAACGGTTGAAAATAGTAGGGAAAGTGCTAGAAACAAGCAAGTACTTAAAGAGAGGGTAATTGTATTGCTATTTATTAACAACAGATGAAACTTTTTTTCTAAAAAAATAATATATAGCTTCAGCGTAGTGGCATCCGGTTTGGTATTACGAGTACTCCTTTGGGAGACAGTTGCGTACGCCACTGAAGTGACGTGTCTTGTGTATAAATGTTGATATCAAATGCGTGAAGACTAAGGATTGCATAAGGAGACTAGAGATAATGGGAATTATATGCAAAATAGCTATGCGTATTGTGTGATGCATCCAAGACATTGCATATGTCAACTACAGGCGAATCTTCTTACAGAAAGTGGTGCCAACGTTGCTGCCCGAAAAGTAACCAACGTTTTGTTACGTTGCAGAAAAAAACATTGTCAAAAAATATTATTTGACAACGACTTTAGATTAAGTGACGGCACGTAAGAAAAAAGCAGAGTAGAATTTTTTTAAATCGATTCCTCAAGTAAAATAAATGATTGAATGAAATGATTTTTTTTTTACCCGATTACAGTCAAAAGGAGGGTATATGGTTTTAACCGGTATGTATTTTATTGTGTACATATTATGTATTTAATATAGTTTTTTGTATTGCGCATTTTGATACAAAAACGTGAAAAAGCAATATTTTTATGTTGATCAGTCATTGGTTTTTCTGCGACTATAATCTAATGTCACTAAAAACAAAAGATTGTTCCTGCATAAGAATAAAATGTGAATATATGATCACAATTTAAGGTCATTGTCAAATCAGATGCTTTCTGCTATCCATCATTAGACTTTCGTTAATACCTTGAATGGATAATAAGAAGCAGAAAGAGTTTCGTTTTTTATTTAAACGTGAATGGTTCGAAGCGCTGATTTATAGAGAGGCTACTGTATTTATTGTACTTAACAAAAAATATGGAAGCAATCAAAGATTGAAGGACATTTTGAATTTAAATACATTTGATTCAATGCTAAGTTCCAAAAAGATCACGTTTTTTAAATAACAAAAAAAAATATTGTCGGCTACAGATCGATACATGTTCATAGACCCTGAACATGAAATAGAATATTTCGAAACGTTGGCCACAAGCGAAACATCGGTAAAGTTTTTCTCTTTTTATTGTTCCTCATCCAAACTTCCATTCAACGATTACATTATTGGAACAAAACAAATAATAATAGATCGATAAGGTTTACAAATCTGACTTCAAACAAGTAGATTTCATTGTGTTTGGTTAATATTATTAACGCAGTTTTGTAGCGCTGCATAAATGTGATTGTTTTACAATACCGAAGTTAAACAATTAGAGTTTTTAATTCACTAAATTTGAAATCGTCAATGGCATTATGTCAGTTGAATATGATTTATTGTTATGTAAAAATAGCACTTGTATTGTTGGTCATGGTATACGTCAAATGCATAAATGGAATGCAACTTCTTTAGCCAATTGTTTACACTATGCATGTAAGCAACCCATTTCAACCCAAAAATACATCGTGTTTTTTAAAACCTTATCCATAGCTTGACTAGCGTTCTGGTTGTTGGATCAGACTGTCGTAAGTTCGAATCCCAACTCTGTTCAGGATATTTTGCGATGGCGTTTTGACCCAGCTTTGATGATACCTTATAATATGTTTAAAGTCACCCCCAAGTGATTATCCTCTTATATGGACATAGATTTACAGTTGGTTTTAGATACCTTTAGAAACCCGTATTCGTCATTGAAAAGTCGAAAAAACTGAACTCGCGCGGAGTGGGTTCCGTACCATTATGTTTCCATGAAAATTGTAAAACTTAGGATTTTCGTTTAGGTTTTTCTGTAAATTATGATTGAGGCCCTACATTCCCTATTTCTTTCAAAATTTTATAGACTCTCTAGTTTCGTATATAAAATCAGCTCTTAGACGCTGCGGACATGTGAACATAGTCTCTATCATACTCTATTCTTCTCACTTAGTGAAGACATCCACCAATGTAAGTCAATGGTCTCACTACTTCTATTCTGTTCGTAGCATTTTTCTGCGAGCAACTTCATCCTGTTAAATTTGGTGTTACAAAGAGCACGTACTTTTTGCAAGCGACTTCATTCTGTTAATTTTAATGTTACAATGTGTGTAAAAAATCACTCATCATTTTTTCTTAAGATAGTTGTCGTGGTACAATATTGTCAAAAAGTTATAGATTATACGCGTCACAAAAGTATACTAGCTTGTAGCTAAGTGATCCATAATTTGTACGCAAGACTGTACCCGTGGAAACGTAACCCATACAGTGTTCATAAGCATGTATACTTTTCTATAAATTGTTGAACATTAAACCGTTATTTATAAATAATTAGACGGTAAAAATGTTTTCTTATTTTTTTTAAACTCATAACAAATGCATTGAAAGACTGTCAGTTTTTGGAAAGTTTCTGACAGTTAGTTCTTTTTTTATAAATAAGAAACTGGTTCAGAACTACAGAGATCGTATACAATCAATGTTAATTATCCAATTTTTAATTGAATTTATCTCGGAATATATACGGTCGATCGACTTCAAATTTTCAGGGTAATTGTATTATCATGTTTTTAATAAGTATACAAAATTAAGAATTTTCTGACGGTGTGCCTTAACCACGACAACTACCTTAATGCGCCAAAAGGAGTATAAAAAAATGTTATAATAATCGGTTTAAAATTCAACATGGTGGTTACATTCTAAGATCATTGTTACATCTGATTAAGAATATTATTTTGCCGAACAGACGGTATGACTGTGATACTCGCGGAGTATTCTAGGTGCATGGTATTACAGTAGCGTTGATTATACAAAGTCGTCGCCTTGACCGAGACCCTAACTTACATGTACGCGCATGCGTGTAAATGTGTATTTGTTTGAAAATGAAACTGGCGGTACGGTTTCGATTTCAACGACCGATAATGTTTTATTATCGATAAAGAAAATTAACGACTTTAACGCAAAATGTGCGAATTGTAAAATCGAGCCCGTTAAACCAGAATAACAGCTTATAATTTTTCGCACGCTTATGACCTATGTTGCCGAGCGTCTATAATTTACAATGTTGGCATATTTTGTAATTTTTCACATGAATATGGTACATATCTGAGGTCTTGTGGGATTACTCGAACGATAAGTGCTTGTAAACATTAGTTATCGTTTTTGTAGAATAATTCGAATTAAATTATTTGTACATTAATACTCCGTACTATAATATTAATTTTTTATTTTGTTGCAGGTTTTTCGCTGAGCAACTCGAAGATTGGTGAGTCAAATTTTATTAAAATTGTCTTAAAGTACTTTTTGACAACTTTGCCCACCCAACCACAGATAGCAGCTCCATCCAAACGCGTTGTGTATTTCATAAATTGTGCGTGAAATCCTGATTGTACTCTATCACTCTCTTTCTCAATGGTGTCGATTTTTTGTTTCATCGTCTCACGAACTTACCTCACTTCAAAAAGGATTACGCGTCGGGGGATGTCCGTCAGAAGCGAAGCTTCCGCCCATTTTTAGTAGTGACGGCGACTTTTTTTCACGGTTTATTCTCCAGCAGTCGAACGTTTTTTTTAGCTGCCACACAGTTGTTGAACAATTATCTCGTGGGCAGCCATTTGCTTGAGCAAATAACCCAAACGTCAATTTTCACATTCTGCGTATCGCTAATTTGTTTATTTATTTATGTGTGTATTTTTAGCAACAATTTGAACAGGGAATTTAGGTTGAAAGTTCATATTTACATACGGTTTATTATAATAGTTCATTGATGGCCATTTTAGACTCGAAATAATAATAAAAAAATACACCAACTATTGTCATTATTTGAATAGCCAATGTGTCATGTGAATGATTATATGTCGCTTAACCGTTACATACTGTATGCATACGGCAAACGAGGTGCGACTCAAAAGTGATAGTGCACTGTTTATAAATTGCAGTCAAAAATGACTTACATATTTTTAAGGTTAGCATTTATTTAGTTATTTAATTATAGCAGACTGATAGAATTATTGCATACGGAAAACGAGGCGCGACCCAAAAGCCGTATGAGTTTCTGTGGTCCAAACACGGACGCATAACGTAAATAAATTAATTTTGAACATGGGGGACAAATTAGGAAATTATAAAAAAAGTTTTGCAAATTGTACCCTGTGACATATCAAATGAAAGGGCTTGTAGTAACGCTCTCAAATATATATTTTTTATAGTTTTAAAAGGAATAGTTTTAAAGTTTTTTAAGAAAATAAATAAAACTTGACCATTACCTCTATCTCCGAAACTAAGCCTGAAATTTTGAAAAAAAAATACACAAAATAATTCTTTACTTATAGATTACAGACAAACCTGCAATAAGTCTATGGTCTGAACGTAGGGTTGCCATCCGTCCGGGTTTCCCCGGATTTGTCCTAGTTTAGAGGGCATCCGGGGAGCGTCCGGGCGGGGCTTCATTTGTAGTCTTAAAGTCTTGGGCCGCCCGCGACACATTAAAACAATTTGTAACAAACTGTAATAAGATTCTGTTTTGTTAGGTACATTTAAAATGATAATAGAAGGTGACTAAATTTAATTTTAAGGTCTGAAAATAAATAGAAAGGTGATTTATGACATTTTCAACTGTTTTTTAGTACACTGACAATGTTTAAAAAAACCTGTTGACATGTCCGGGTTCTGGACTCTAAAATCCGGGGTTTTCACGCGTCTTGTCCGGGTTGCCAAATTTTAGAGATGGAAATCTGAACGTAACGTGGTAAATCTTTCAGTACGTACGGAACCCTCTCCCCGCGAGGTCAACTCGTACTTGTCTTTTTTTAAAATGATTTTCATTACTATTATTCAATGAATTTAAGTTTCAATAGTGCTTTGCATGAATATTTTTTTTTTAATTGAATTATAAAAATCAGGAATTTTTGAGACAAATAATAGACATCCTCATTTTAAAATTGCTGGTCCTGTAGGAAATCATTTTACCAACACGAAGAAGCTTGTGATTTCTCCGAAGGTATGCGGTTTCTGGAGCAACCCTCGTAGAGCATACATTATTTTAAAGCAATTCTTGTTACTTGTGAGCAAAATCTGGGTTAAAAGTTCATATGTACATTTTTATTATTATCGCTAATATATGTCTGTAGAATAACTATATCCCAGTTTATTTAACACCTCCATCAATAATAACAGTGTTACTTGCGCTCCTCGCTCGCTAATTATAATGCTTAAAACGTTTTGTGTGGTTGTTTGAAAGATGGCGAAAAAATACACGACGCATTGTCCATTATTTTGTTTATTGCTTT
The DNA here is from genome assembly GCA_034508555.1 of Venustoraphidia nigricollis. Lineage (NCBI taxonomy): Eukaryota > Metazoa > Arthropoda > Insecta > Raphidioptera > Raphidiidae > Venustoraphidia > Venustoraphidia nigricollis. The sequence continues at coordinate 786,770 of JAVRKA010000110.1, forward strand.
CAATGCTTGATCAAGCTAACGGTCTAATACTTTGTTTTAATTGCCGAACGACACGTGCGTTTACTGAGAAAAACTCTTGCTTTACTTTGCATTGAAGTTACTAGAAAAATTGTTCAGTGGATCCTTAGGTTGAACTAAAAAATCGCTATCTATTTGCACAATTAGTGTTCCGTGCCAACAGCTCTCCATTTGTGTGTTTTTTAGCCAAATTTTGGTTCTGCACTTATAAAGACATGAACAATTTATTAGAGTGTCTATAACAATTGAACACGCTAGAATTTTTCATTTGTGATATTTTTTTCTGTTTAACCTTTCAATTTTTTTTTATCAAAACAAGAAATTAATGTAAGAAAAGAAACAAAAATATATTTTCGCTCAAAATGGAGCTCGAACCAACGACCCTGTGGTTACGAAGCATATATGTATTGTTCGATATACTATATACGAGTTCAACGTGCATTCATTAATTAGAAATATAATGTTAATTAAATTGCTTATAACAATTTATTGCGCTTGAATTTTTCAATGATTGGATAATAGTAGAAGTAAAACTCTCTGACTCACTACACATAAATCTAAAATTCTCAACTCTCGTGTCTTCTTTTACTTTTCACTCGCCACGCGGTAGAAATTAAACTCTCTTACTCTCGCTCACTTACGACACGTAGATCGAAAATTGACAACTCTCGTTACTTTTCACTCGCAGCGCGGTAGAAACAAAACTCTCTCACTCCCTTCACTTACTGCATGTGAATCGAAAATTGACAATTCTCTTCTTGTTATTTTTCAGTCATTTCCATTTCCATCACTATAGAAACGGTTACTTCCGTTGCATTTTATCTATATCCGTTTAAAATCACAGCGACTAAAGGAATTTTACTTCAGTGAATACAAGGTAGTGTTGGGTAACTCAGATCTGAACCGGTTCAAAGAGCCGAGTCCGACAGAAGATCCGTGAGAGCCGACTCACTTTTTTTTGAGCCGACGGATCAACGGATCCGCATAACTCAGTGAAACACTTAACATACAGAAGCACATTTTACACTTACGTATCAGTTCTTGCTTTGATGCATCTGTCAGCTCAAATGACTCATGCATCACATGTTTGGCTATGCATTCTTGATTCTATACAGGTCGTGATATGATTGATTGAACTAGGTAACTCAGTGGCAGACTGCAGTAACATATTCGGAACTCGGCTCTTTTTGAACCGGTTCAGTGAGCCGGCTCACATACGGGATCCGGATGCAAAGATGCAGATCACTAAAAAGACCCGTTTTTCCCATCTCTAATACAAGGTATTGTTATGGTGCTCGAACAGAATGTGAAGCAGTGTGTTAACAGACATTTGTCTCCGATTTCATGTAATTGCTGAATGATATATTCAATTGCTCTTTCAACATTGTAAATTACACATTGTTTATAACTGATGTCTGTTCTTTTGTTATTAACGCTCATATTCAATTGCTTCATTTAATATGGGCGCGTAAAATGACATAATTCATTTTTTGGAATTTTTTTATAATGTAAATACGTTGTGCACTTTTTTACTAAAGTGCGTATAAAAAGCCCGGTTTAACTTAAGGTAGTTGTCGTGGTACAATATTGTCAAAAAGTTATAGATTATACGCGCCACAAAAGTATACTAGCTTGTAGCTAAGTGATCCATAATTTGTACGCAAGACTGTACCCGTGGAAACGTAACCCATACAGTATTCATATGCATGTATATACTTTTCTATAAATTGTTGAACCTTAAACCGTTATTTATAAATAATTAGATGGTCAAAAATGTTTTCTTATTTTTTTTTAAACTCATAACAAATGCATTGAAAGACTGTCAGTTTTTGGAAAGTTTCTGACAGTTAGTTCTTTTTTTATAAATAAGAAACTGGTTCAGAACTACAAAGATCGTATACAATCAATGTTAATTATCCAATTTTTAATTGAATTTATCTCGGATTATATATGGTCGATCGACTTCAAATTTTCAGGGTAATTGTATTATCATGTCATAAGTATACAAAATCATGTCATAAGTATACAAAAATTAGGAATTTTCTGACGGTGTGCCTTAACCACGACAACTACCTTAAGCTTATACTAAAAACATGTGGGTGCGTTTGAAGTTATACTTCTTTGGCGTAATTTGAAACTAATTTTTAATATACATGGACATGATTTATTGAAATCAAATAATCAGAAAGTTTTAGAATGATGCTTACGAAAAATTCACCTCAAATAAGTATTTAAAAACACTTTCAAAATTTTATTTTGGTTTTTACTTTTATAACTAATCCATTGAGTAATCAAAAATGGATATTATAAGTTTCACTGGATGACACTTAAAACGACTATTGGTTGTAATCAAAGATTATAGTCGTCTAGTATATTATGTAGTTTCTAGATGACAGAAAGTTCCTGGTTCAGTCTGAGCCTCTTATGTCCAGCTTCATACTGCCGAATTTATATTAACGCAGCCAACTTCATACAGTCGAATATTCGTTAACTGTGTCCGCGTAACTTCCGTTGCTGCTAAAATTTTACTTTCAGCGCGTCATAACTTCAAACATAATTTAAAAATTACTTAAAATGACTATAAAAAAGTATCTGCCGTTGTTAAACTAGAGCTAGAGTCCAGGGCGGCAAAATTTTGGGGGGTAAAATTAAAACATGACTTTCATCAACCCTAATTTAAAGATATAGAAAACAATAATATATAATAATGAGCGATTTGTTTCTTCTCGATATCTTAAACGGTTCCGGAAAAAACAGAACGTTTCTTTTTTTAGCGATTGCGAAGGTCAATGTTTGAATGACGCGACATTTGAATATTGTAAAAAATACTTAAATCTCCAAGAAAACAAAATTACAAATCCAGTTAAAATACTATTGTTATTATTTTAAGTCCAAAAATTGATCCTAAAACATGCTTTTCCAAAGAACTTTTTTGACAATCTAATTTCGCGTTTAGTGATTGATATTTCCGTAAAAAACAATACAAAAAACAGATAAACCCGTTCTCGTCCCGTACTTCCGCCATCTTGATTATTTGAAACATGCAGTTTACAACTTTCTCGCGTATTAAAAAAAAATATGAAAAAACAAATGAATAGATATGCAGGGTCGGTCTACGTCCAGATATATCAGATGACCTTTTGTTTTTAAGCATGGTTTTGTGAAAAAAATAATTTATACTTAATGTGATTAAATTATTTTATATTAACATAGATAACAAAAATTTTTTTATCCCTTGAAGTGTATTAATTAAACAAATGGAAAAGTTCGTGAATTGATTAAGAAATTTAATTAGAAATTTGTTTAAAATTTCACCACACGATTTAGATACTCGGTTTTTATTTATTTCACTAGTAAACATTTAAAATCATCAATTCAAAATTAAATTATTGATTGCATCATTCAGAAACTGCTTTACCCAAAGATTAGTGTTTTTACTGTGCGATGAAATTGCATATTTTTTCTGCAGTAATTGGATTAAACACTATCATAAAATTAGAAACAATCCTCCATAAAATAAACTTCAATTTGTCCTCTGATAAAGTATTATAATTGTATTGCTCGTAAAATGATTGACCGAGCAAAAAAAAATAATGCAAACTAATCTAATATCTGTATAATTCACTTAATTTGTTAGAGGTTTCCGTCTTTACCGTGCGTTGAAATCACCAATCTATTGTGTATTTGTTATTGAAAAAAAATTACCAAACCTCTATGACGGGTTTTCTGTCTTTGCCGCGCGTTGAAGTCACCTGATATTCTTTCTTAGCGCGAGAGTAATGTCTTTTTTGACATTTGGAAGGGGACACTTTTAACGGTGGGAAAATGCATTGTAATTTAGATGTTAAGATGAATCATCATAAAAAAATATTAGCGGTATTTTTATCTAGCGGATTTTTACATATAACTGATCTATATAAAATAACGGTTACATAACTTAAAAGTTAATGGCTTATGTATTATCACATAACTGTTACAAAATCATCCGTTATATCGACTTTTCATTTATTGAGGTTGAAAGTTCACCCGGTAACGAAACTCTAACTACGGGCATGTAGGTATACATATATTTTTTGTTTTCCTTTTTTTTTTCTTTCGCTATGTGTCACTATGTTTCATTGAAGCGAGATAGATATATAATCATATGTTTGTAAAATGTGAGGAGAAGCACATGGTTCTTTGTTATTCTTAAGGCGGTATACATTGTTACCGCCTTAATATGCCCCTCTCTTTAGTTTAGTACGCGGAACTCCCGTCTGTAGTCGCTAGTGAGTATCGCATTTAAGCAAACGCTCTACAGATGAACGTCACACTCGTGGAACTAGACTTGAATGCTGAGTGTCGTGCTTTTTCAAATCGTTAACAATTAACGCAGCTGTCAAAAATATTTTATATTTAAACACTGTTCTGATTTTTGTATTTGAAAAATTCAAAATGGGCGGTCTTGATCCGACTGGTTTGTATTAAACAAACAACGCGTCTAAATAAAAAAAAATAATTTAAAATTTTTGAAATTAATTAATATGGATCGCGGTAAAGGTTTAGACCCGACTGAAGTATATTAATATCGTTTTTTTTAAAGTAATATTGAAATAATATTTTTTTCAATTGATTTTAAAAATAAAAGTGTTTTTTTAAATAACTTAAAATCAAAAATGTTGACGTCTCAAGAAAATAGAAGGCAACCAGATGGTCTCGACCCAACCGGATTGTATTGATAAGTTTGACCTCTGCGCAAATATGAAGATGACGATGATGCCTAGGAAGATACGAGGGCGTGAAGAAACTTCCAGTTGCAGAAGAAGAAGACGCACCTTGCGACTCGTCGTCAACAGCTGATCTGAATAGCCGCTCGCTGTCGGACGTTGAACGCTAATTTTGACAGGTAGGCGATTGCTGTGTCTATTTTTGTTTATTTATATATGCGGCTGCAAGCCAATGTCGCTTATGACAAGTTTTTATCATAATAACTTCACAATAACTCTGAAGTCCGTAGACAAAAAAAGTTATAGAAACGCCGATAAGGAACAATTATTGTTCCTTGCGGACTTCTTAAGGTAGTTGTCGTGGTTAAGGCACACCATCTGAAAATTCTTAATTTTTGTATACTTATTAAGGACATGATAATACAATTACCCTGAAAATTTGAAGTCGATCGACCGTATATAATCCGGGATAAATTCAATTAAAAATTGGATAATTAACATTGATTGTATACGATCTCTGTAGTTCTGAACCAGTTTCTTATTTATAAAAAAAGAACTAACTGTCAGAAACTTTCCAAAAACTGACATTCTTTCAATGCATTTGTTATGAGTTTAAAAAAAATAAGAAAAAATTTTTGACCGTCTAATTATTTATAAATAACGGCTTAAAGTTCAACAATTTATAGAAAAGTATACATGCTTATGAATACTGTATGGGTTACGTTTCCACGGGTACAGTCTTGCGTACAAATTATGGATCACTTAGCTACAAGCTAGTATACTTTAGTGGCGCGTATAATCTATAACTTTTTGACAATATTGTACCACGACAACTACCTTAACAATTACCAAAATTGCCGCGAAATTCCATTTATATAAAGAAGAGTAATTAATTTATTTAATTTTTTTATAAATGTACATTTTTCATTATATAAAAAGGAAATAATATTCGGGCAAGTAACTTCAAATAAAAAGGAAATAATATTCGGGCAAGTAACTTCAAATACTTTCTAAAGTTTTGAAATACGTACTTTGTTATATCTTCATGCAAAAATGTTCTAGCTCTTTTTTGTTGTGTGAAAATTGAAGCTAAAAATTTTTAATCGAAAACTTTGAATAAAAGAGACAGCACTGTCAGATGTTCCGAATTGAAATTTATTCACTAACGGACTCTGCTGTATTTTTTCATTGCAACGTATAACACATTTTTGAGCTGGATAAAAATAAGCGGCAATCTTGTAAAAACTGTCATAAGTCTCTTTGCCTTGTGACCGCACATATACTCATTGATTTATTGCACTTTATTGATTGCTATTTTATAATATCGATTGGTTTTTCTTCCAAATATTTACATACCGTAATTCGTTATTTGCGTTATTTTGTTTAGCTTTTGACTTCTGATATTTTCCCAAAGTTGCTACCAATATTATACTTATTTAATTTTTTTTTCGAAAAATTATAATTTTTCGAACTACTTACGCGTTTAAAAAATAAGCATTGTATATTGCGGCTAATATTTGTAGTAGTCGCATTTCTGTAATGAGGAAAAGTTCTTTGAATTTTCTGGTTAACGAAGGCTTAGAAGAGTTAGGTTTAAAACAGATTAAATAAACTTTAAAAGTTACCTGTTTTGTCATAACACGATAAGCGGTATATGGTGACTATAAAATAATTATTTCTTTAGTTGGGTACCCTTTAAATGATTTTAAGTAGCCTGCCATATTTGGCAATAATGAGATAATTATATTTTCTCTAAATAAGAAGTTTTCATTGATTGAAAAGTTTATATGTCAACCGAAACTGAATTATTCCATTCTCTACAATAATATATTCATGTGATATTTAACTTTGCACCAACTACTTGTTTTTTAATTTATTTGCATATATTTTTCTCTCTTTTTGTTTAATTTATCGTCGATTGATTAAAGACGAAAGGTCAAATACAGAAACCTTAATCTTGAAATATTCGTTTTCTTTCTTTTTGTATCATTTCAAATTAGTATTCAAATTTCAATTTTTCCAAGGTCAAGGACTTTGTTCTAACATATTAATTAAAACTTTTAATTGGTCTGCTTTTGAATCGCAATAAATGATCTCATTTTTGAAGTAGAACTTCTTTTAGATTAAAATCGATTCATGTAATTGAACATGTAACGAAACGTTGCACTGCACGTATGCAATAAAAAATTACAAAGTTATGCTATTGTGGGTGAGAACCTAAAAATCGTAGGTTCGAACCCAGCGGTCGTCCCATTATTTTTTTTCGATTATACGGTTTTACTTCTGTAATGTGTAGTGTAAATACACAGTCTCCTTAGAAACAGATTTTTTTTGGAAGTATAATTTTTAAACGTAGTTTTCAAAATTACATTTAATGTGATTTTTTCGTGTGGAAATAGCATCGTTTGAATTTGTGATTTTTATTCCGATTTTATTAATTACTTTTACCAGCCCTTACGTGATCTTCAAGGCTCGTCTTCCAAGTTCCGACCCATATTAATTCATCTTGCTTGGAAGTAGGTCAGTGATATTATTATTGAAAAATATAATCTTCTGACGACTTCCTAACAACCAATTGTAACCCTAGCGTCTCCATAAATCATTGACTTAACAAAATTAATTGTTTAAACATTTAAATTGTCTTGTATTTTATTTAATCTTTCGATTTATTAAACAAATCTGATTATTAAAAGTAGTCTAAATGTTTGACCTTCAGTTAAATGTTAAAATTTAAATTTAAAATAATCCAAATAATGTTGCTTTATGAGTTGCATCTTTGAACTTCAAATCGTTAGAATTTTTTAGAAAGTATACTAATTCTTTAATACAGGAAGTTAATTAAGACGACAAATTGCAAATTATAACCTTAAGGTTAATACGTGACTTGATTAAATCGTGACATTAACGCGGAGACATGCTATTGAACTTCAAATAACTCGATTAGCTGCACCAGATTATGAAACAAAAAAAAAAATCACTTCGACAGAGTTTTTTATATAAATCGCAAAAAAAATGCAAAATAAATTAATAGACAACGAAAAATGTAATCACGAATTACTTCTAATCAGTCTATTAGTGATACGGCAAAGCCTGTTGATTTTGGGCGTTTTTAAAATTTTGCAGGTTGCATCACAAAGTAATTTTTATTTCCGGATGGCGTAAATAAAGGATAGCTAATATGTTAATGCTTCCGTAGTCTATTGAGCCTATATCTTTCTATCTCTGTCTGTTAACTCTCACATTTATGTAAGTACGTAAGGTTGTTAACCTCTCTGTCAAGAGTCCACAACAACGTTGCGGATCGTTCGCAATCAGTGCCATTCATAACTGGGGGGAATTTGGGAGCTTCTGATCCTCCCACGATTTAAGAAAATAATTAGTTCAATAGGGACATCGCTTTCGATGGCCAACATGCGTTTAAGAAATGGAAGTTAGATTCGATCAAACAAGGATCATTCATCTGATTGTGTGTTACATTTTCGCGCGGAAACCGCTGAACAGATTTCGATAAAATTTGGCAAGGAGGACTGCATTCTGAGGATGGACATAGACTACCTTCTGTCTCAGTCGCGTGTGGAGCCGCGGGAGCTGCTACTGAGGATATATATTTAACTTAGGAACTTGTGAATCACATAGTAAAAGATACGTTGTCACCCGTAGTTTTTGTAAAAGTAGTTTTTGTAAATATATATTGCTGCTGTTTGCCGAAACTTTTACAAAAACTTGGAACGAATATCTAGATTCGAATTAGTTTCGGAAAAAGTTTTAGAAACCTTTATGATTAAAAAAAAATCAGACAGCTTCTGTTTGTCACAACCTGTTCAAGAAATCTAAATTACTAGCCGCTACCTGCGGCTTTGCACGCGATTGAGATGAAACATGGCAGCGACAACTGTAGTGGAGTCTTCGACCTCAATTGGCTTAGTAGCCGAGTTACAACAAACTGGATTGCATAAAAACCTTCTCCATGAAATAATACATTTGTGTGCCAATTTTCATAGTGATCGGACAAACGTTGTCGAAATCTAACTTAAGCAGTTTTTTGTAAGAGCTTTGGGACAATTTTTGGTGATTTGGTATTAGAATCATTCCTTACTTTCTGTTCGCAACTAGTATATTGCATTTTTTCTAAAAGATGTGCGTTTTATGAATAAATAAACCATTTGATGATTAAATAATAAATAAGTTCATTGATTAATTCAGACAATTAAGTTCCAATTTTTTATTAAACGTAAATCCTGTTCCAAGGTAAGCGACGTTTTTAAAGTTGTGAAAGAAAACATACTTTGGCTAGCCAATAAAAATTAAATTGACAGAATGGTGGCTCAAAGGACTGTGGTTCTTAATCGTGGCAGGCTCATCCATAATTATAAAAATTATTGCAAAGCAGAAAAAGATATTCGGAGAAAAGAAGGAATTAAACCAAGTCATATTCACGATAAATCTTGACGATGTATTTTTTTCATATTTAATTACAATTTCCCAGACGAACTGAACGTCACTGATAATCAGTAAAAAATAACACCAAAGGCCGTCTGTCTGATATAAATAAGGTTCATTATACGTGGTATTATTAATGTGTTGACTCGTGCTATATTTATATATGTATCTCTTTCTATTATGTGCACACAATATGCAAAGTTATAACTCTCTCCCTTTTGCAGTTTTAACACTTCTCAACATAAGATATTCATAGATTGATTTTCTCTTCTTGTTTACATTTTTCAAATAAATGATATTCGACGTACGTCAGATTGCAAAAATCAAGTTGCTTATGCAGACGAGTGACCCATCTAAATCATCGATGGTACAATGACTCATCTAAATTTAACTTTCGTTGCATGTCTATTTTTAGATTATTGCAGGTTTTATATCTTGTGTCTCATTGATACTTTATTTTAACTAATTTAACTTTTTAGGTTAATTTTTAAAAGACATTACATTTCTTTCATCCTCGATTTTTTAATTTAGTATTCCAAGCCGACTTAATTTGACACTTCTTCGTGGTGATGTAATCTCATTTTCCCAGCGATGCCGACATGTCGTCAACATTATTCTCTGTATTACCATATTTTGCTGATTCGGTATTTTTGAAAGAACTCCAATTGCATCTCGTATTTTTTTCCCAGCACGATTTACCATCCGTATTTTCCTTGTCTATTTGTGACGATTCATTATTTCTTCGTGTTGGATGCACCGTTCCTTCTGGTATCGTTTTCTCTTCCCAAGAGTTCAACTTCTGACGATTCTTTATTTCCTTTGTTTTTTCCTTCTCAACTGATCTCATCGTCTCCAATTTCAGTTTGGTTTTTCTCCGTATTTTTGTTGAAGTGCCTTCTTTGCTCAGCAATGTCATCTTGCTTTTGGTACTTTCATTCGACCTCGGTTTGAACAGTTCGTAATTTTTCTTTGTTCCTCGCAGTATTCCTCATAATCTCACAATTCTTTTCATATTTCTTTCACCTTTTTTCAGACTGTTTCTCTTTTACCAATTGTTGATTATTTATCTGTATTGCTTGCAATATTCCGCCAGAACTTCCGTTCCTAACAATTCGAACGCTCAGCAATACTTCTCCTCTTATCCATTTTAGGGCAATTTCTTGTTTTCTTTGCACTATACTCTCTGAGGGAGAGAGATTGTAGATTGTAACGCTCTTGCGTTCTTCTCTCAGGAAAATCCGTATTCTCTTTCGTTACAAGCGTGCTCGTACCTGATGATTCAATTTTATTCAGACTTTTCCTTTTTCCAGTTTGGAACGGTTCATTATTTGTCCGCAATATTCCTTCAGAACTTGCATGGTTTGAATGCACCATCATCTATTTTAGACAGTTCATTGTTTTCCTTGCGTAATTGCTTCTGAGAGAGATTGTAGATTGTAAACATTCGGTCTTGTCTTCTTCTTCGTCGAATTTCAGCTTTAATTTCAGCATTTGTGGTCGTCACAGACATGTCCAGTTCTGATGATTGAATTTAAATCGAATCTGTGCAATCCCATGTCGTTTACTTGTGATATCAAAGACCAGACGGTTCATTATTTGTCCGCAATATTCCTTCAGAACTTACATGGTTTGAATGCACCATCATCTATTTTAGACAGTTCATTGTTTTCCTTGCGTAATTGCTTCTGAGAGAGATTGTAGAATGTAAACATTTGGTCTTGTCTTCTTCTTCGTCGAATTTCAGCTTTAATTTCAGCATTTGTGTTCGTTACAGGCATGTCCAGTTCTGATGATTGAATTTTATTCGAATCTGCGCAATCCCGTGTCGTTTACTTGTGATATCAAAGACCAGCTGTTCGTTTCGCAGACACCTTTATACATAAAACGAGCGTAGGAAACTGATTCTCTCAGAATGTACTTGTTTGTAGTCCACTGACTGCTGAGTAGTTCTGTGGAGGCACAGGGAAATATTAGAGTTTGATGAACTGGCCGTAGTTATAAGTATATACGTATAGAAAGATGTACATATATTTTATGTACAGGGTGTAGACACGTTTTTGACACAATATAGGGAATAATAATTCTCTATATTAGCAAAAAACTTCGAACCTTAAAGGACCACCCTCTTTGAAAAGTAGCCTCGGTGAAAACTTAAAAGTTCTGTGGATATGAGTTATTTCTAACCAATTGACAAAGTTTCTTAATAAGTTGGTAAATTCGTGTCCATAATTTTAATGAAGTTGGAATCGTAATTCGTAGGGAATTGGACAGTTTATGAAAAGAATTAACTTTGATTAAGTTGAACGTTTCGTTGCTAATTGCAACTTCCTCAGCAACTATATTTAAAAACAAAATATAGTTGCTGAGGAAGTTGCAATTAGCAACGAAACGTTCAACTTAATCAAAGTTAATTCTTTTCATAAACTGTCCAATTCCCTACGATTCCAACTTTCTTAAGGCTGTCGGAACGCTTTGAATTTAAGCCAAAAATAGAGCTTCGGCTGTCAACTGATTGTAGACTTATTCGTCAACATTTTGCAAAAATTCTTTCTCTATAAGGAAGATAAAGAACAAATCTAGGTCTCTAATGGACTACTTTTGTAATTTATGTACGATTTACTAGAAAAAATTTGGCATTAATTGTGCTAAAAAAACACACGTTTTCAATGTCACACTATGACCTTATTCGTACTTATTTCACAAAACTGTTCCATCACAAACCTAAAGTGACTCTTCCTTTTTTAGAAAAGTTTTTTAGATCTTCAAAATATTTCCAAAAATTAGAGTAATCAGTTGACAGCGGCACCCTTGCAATAAAATTTTTTAGCCTCGTACTTGGCACCAGCCAAAAATTGAAACGTGCGGATGATTTGAGCGAGACAGAGCTAAAGAAGGCCACACTCACAGTATGTCTTTTTCCTACCTCGCCCCTTACCGCTGGGTCTCAGCACAAATAAAATTCGGAGCGTTCCGACAGCCTTAATAACGTTCCAAAAAATATAAAAAGACTGCTAACAAAAATATTCGAAAATATTACTAGAAGGAGTTTATTATAAACACACCAAAAGAATATTTTTAAATTCTCTTGTCTTATACCGAGCGGTGTAGCGTAGTGGGCAGTGACTAGAATCGCAATCGGAAAGTACTGGGTTCGTATTCCGGCGGGAGTAGATGTGGCTACGACTTTTTCCTACTGTCTCTCGTCAAGAAACAATAATTCTGGAACCGGCTATCGTATTCCATCGTTTCTCTAAATTAATTCCAGATAAATATCGAGATGGTTGTTACTATGAATATAATTTTAGTATCATGGGTATGATTTCACCATTACTTTAAAAGTGTCATAGTTTATTGCACACCCTGTATATTTATTAGCCGGTGATACGGTGTGCTATTATCTGTCTTAAATATTCCATTTAATGCAGCGATTATTATTGGAATCTTATAATGTTTAATTTTAGTTCTGGTTTTGCATGACACGTACAAACGTCAATGGTCGACGTTAAGAACAACGACGAATAATTAGAATACAACCTGTTTATTAAGATTTTCTTCAAGGACTGTTTACTATCGGTTTTTCATTCTTAATTAATTTGCGAACGAATCTACCGCCATTCAAATAAAATATGTCATTAAAAAAAAATTTTTTTTAGTTATTTTTTTAAGGTCGCCCACTTCCAAAGTATCTATTGTCAATTTTCAATTTATTAGTTTTTCATATTTAATTAATTTTGATCTTACCGCCCTTCAAATAATGAAGAGACTTTTCTAAAATTATTTTTTGAGGTCATCATGGTTACATGCATCTACGGACAATTCTTATGGTTATTGATAATTGATACTTTCACCAATTTTCAGATTAGAATCTAGAAACGGATTTTGTATATGACAATACTTTTGTAAATGTTTTAATGCTGGTTACAAAACTATTCGAAAACAATTTTTAACTTTTTTTGTGTGGAACCAAACCTGCTTAAAAAACAACAATTCTGTAATTTTCGAAAAAAAACACGGCTTGGTGCGTCAAAAAATAAGAACATCAATTGTCTTGTAATTTTTTTTTAATATAGGTATTTAATATTTGTAAAAAAACAACAATATTGTCTTGCCGGCAGTTCTTTTGTCAAACCTTTCTTTTTATGCTTATTTTTTGTGTAAAAACCTTTCATCGCTTTCTTTGAACATCTTTTTATAAACTCTACATATTTTTATTGCTTTTTAACTTTCGTAGAATTGTTTTTTCAGCGACGAATGCGCACATAAATCCTAAATCTTCTAAAACTTGCATTATTAGATAATATAAACGCATAATGTCACGGCATGTGGCGTCATGAGCAAAAACGCTTTTTAACAAGCTGAGCTTACATAAATATTTCAAAATTAATTTTTAATTTGAAATTAAGTAATTTACACGTTATTTTGTTCAGGATTTACCGCTCTATTAATATTAAATGAATACATAATTTATAGAGAACAATCAAATGCACATTTCTTGTTACGTTGACGTTTCTGTCACGACGTGTTCTTCCTCATTTCGTCACGGTAGCATTATTAAACCTAGATTTTCTACATTCCACACTTCAAAATCGTTCAGCCGATGTTCTTTGGTATGGTAAATGATATATTTTATTTCAAAATTATAGTTTTTATACCTCATATAACTACAGTTCAATTCCTGTAAATTGAATACTAAATAATATGTTGGAAACCAGAACAAAACTTCAGTTATTAAAAAAATATAATTCAGCAATACAATCGATGTGAAGTCTATCCTGTCTCAACACAATATCTCTACATTAAATCGCCATAATATTAGTATCTGCAGCTTACATTACATAAAGCAATACACAATTCATAGAATAATATAATATACGGAATACGATTCGTTTAAATACTGTAGGTTAAAAATTTTCTTACAAATACGTCTCCAAAATATCTGATTGCATTTTTTTTAATTAAAACATAATGGCCGATAGGTTTTGTTTGATCTGTTTTTGAAATTGTGTCAAGTGTTTATAATTTTACTTTGTCAAGATTTTAGTCAGTCAAAAATATCAAAATCAAATTTAAGTTGAAAACGGCTTAACGAATGTGTCTGGTGAAATAAAAGGTTTGAATCCCAGTAAAGAAACAAATGAATGGCGATATTAGAAATGTGTTTCAACTGTTTACTATTTTGTTAGACGTGAATGAACTTTAATTCAAGTCTCTGGACTTGCACTGTACACTGTTCTACTTGAAGGTAGTTATTATTTTAAAATGGTAAATACCAATTATTGCTTTTTGTTTGCACATTCTTGCCGCTACACTAGTAATTATATTTTTCATTTGTTTTTATTATAAACAGTGTTATAGTTACGTAACACATGTCACTTCTAAAATAAGAGCGGATGATTTCGTGTGTTTCCGTTATAAAAATAATCATATCGGAAATAGAGAAACATTTTGCCCTGAATACTAAAATCTACCATTTGATGAAAAAACGAAACTTTTCAGGATCACTGTCGTGTAGTAGTTACAGCTTATTTTCTCCGAATCTACTGGACAAAAAAAGTTGAAATTTGGTACATGTATAGAGTAGGTGACCCAATCATGAACGTATAGCGTAAATAAACGAACTCTAATTTTGGGGATAAATTGTGGGGTCCAAATTAAAAAAAAATTTAATTGTATCATATTTTTTAGTCTTCAGTTTTAATCATCTTTTGATGATGCGGACGTGGCTAGCGAAACGTACATCGAGAAGACATTGTTTTTTTTTTTGTATTTAGTGTCCTCACGTCGAAGCCGCCATTGCTTAAGAGATTCAGTAAGAAAAATCACGAATAATAATTAAAATTTTATTAGTACAATAAATTTAATTTATTACCATCGTGTTTAAATGCCGTAGTTATCAGTACTGAAAGTAACAACAATGTATTAAACTGTGCATTTTAATATTAAATCTATCACCGATGTACAATACTAATGAGCGTTTCTTCTAGAATCTCGACTCTAGTCCAACAATTCTCAGAGTTAGGTTAAAAATCTTGCTTAAAACCCATTTCATGCAAACTCATTTTTATCAATATTTTTATCTACCACGCAATATCAATTGACGGTCCACTGAATGACGATATTTCCCCACTACTGTCAAATGAAACGAGGTCACCTCTGGATCCAATAACCTTGCATTCCGTGTATCAAAAATGTCACATCGAATACATTTTTGTATAACAAATGGCGCTTAACGTGTTAAAAAGCATTGTTTCAAATCCTGCGATTGGTCAACCTGCAAAAGTATTAATTGTTTTGAAATCTGGGGTGTAACTGATTGAATTGTCAGATATAAAATGGCCTTATTTGTTCATTGAAATGTCATTAGCTTATATACAATAAGTGGTACAAATAATACAGTGAATTATTCAAGGACTCGTCATATTTTATTATATTCACCCGGCAGCTAAAACTGTAATATGCAAGTGATACATCAAAAGTTTGTCATTTTCGTTTTAGTCACGGCTCGTTCTAAATGGGTTAAATTAATTCTAGTAAAGCTTTATACATTTCCAGGGTTCCGTACAGCCGATGAAAAAAACGGAACCCTTATAGGATCATTCTCGTATCTGGACGAAAAAAGTTGAATAGTTGAAAGTTAGATGACCCAATCACAGATGCGTAGCGTAAATAAACGAATGCCGATTTTGGGGGTTAATTTTGGAGACGAAATTAGAAAATTGATAAAAAAAAATTTTTCAAGTGCATCATGTGCCATATCAAATGAAAGGACTCGTTCTGAGGAATACAAAAATATTTTTTTATATAATTTTTATATTAATTATCAAGGACAAAAAAGAAAAAAAAAGTCAATATTTTTTTTAATTTTTAAATCGTGTAGTTTAAAAGATATTAAAGAAATACGAATACCGAGATGAAATATTTGGGTTCCATTATGCTGTCATGGGTTGTAAATCTCGGACAATGCCGGGTAAATACAGCATTATGTGTCTATCTTTAATAGGAAATCTACAAATTTGGGAGAAGTCGGACCGGGCTGCTAACCGAAAACACTTTGTATATTGATAGTGAAATGAATGATAGTGAAAATGTTTTCCTTAGTGTATTTTAAATACAATGATGGGATCAGCCTACACTTGTTTTATTTACACGGAGAGGTCAGAAACCTTTTTTACCTTTTTGGACGGTTTTTCGTATCATAGCACTAGTATCACACCTTCACCAAAAAACATGTCGTAATTCCATTCAAAACACATATTCAATTGAATTTTGAAACAGGTATTTGCCAGGTCTTCTATAAAAATACGTGAATGAAATTTTTAAATATGTATTTTTAAAGTAAATCAATACATAATTAAGTATATTCACGTTTTCCAAATTTCATAACGACAACCATAAAATGTTGTAATTTATGCATAATTTCGTTTAATTTATTACTATTTAGTTCTGTTTTATGATCTTTTATTAGCTATCAATAAATTCAATACATTATTTTGTCAGCTACGAATTTTCGGACTGCTAAACACTTTCTTAATTTTAAATTCAACTCATTTTTAGATTGAAACAATGGTATTCTAGATGCCTAGAGTTGATGCTTTGTTAATTAGTACCCAAATTTAAAGTATGACGTATTTTTACCATGCTACGTCATAGATAAAATTTCCGTGATTTATGCAAGGAAATTTGCAAAATTGACGTCCTCGCAAACGAAGCTAGTTAAGTCATAAATTAAAATCAGCATAATTAATCCTAAAGAGATGTTTACACTGCAATTAATTTTAATTTCTTTAAAATTGTTTCTTGTTATAATCTTTCGCCTTCTGACACTTAAACTTTAAAATACAGTCATAAATTAAAATCAATATGCCAGGGTCCCAATAAGAATCCTAGAGGTACTAATGCATAAAATTACTCAGTCACGTTTTTCTGATTAAAATAACTTGTTCAACATAATAAAATAATGCAGTAATAATTATTAATGGTAATTTACGTTAGTCTTATAGATAAAGTTTTATACATTTTAATACGACCTTCATTTTCTAAATAAGGTTTAAACTTAATGCAACAGAAAATTGCAATATGTAATTTTATAGAAAAAACAGTTATAATCAGTACAACATTTTCTAACGTATATCGTAGGTGTTGAAAAATACATTTTCTTATTTTTTAATTCAACAATTACTCACGTATCCCACATTTATATTAATTATGACACTTTTTTCCATTTAATGGTGGAAAAAGTAGATTGAAATATTTCCTCGAAAAAATTACTCATTTATTTTTATTTATAAGTCAGTTTTCCACGTGTTTCTGCAACAAAAAGTGACAGTTGAGAACAGATTGGTGCAGTGGCTAGTAAATTAGTCTTTAGGTCAAACCAGACTCAAATCCATCTGCGATGTTTTGATTCAGCTGATGACACTGGCTAGATGTATTCATGCCTCCCAAATGATTTAAGTCTGTGATTGGGTCCCTGCTACAACTCTTTCAAATTTCAAGTTTCAATGTCAAACATGTCCTGAGAAAATGGCTATGAAAGACAGACATGTTCTGTTATGATTTAGAAAATGATCCAATAGAAGATGTGAAATTAATTAAAGTACGTTGCGGTCTTGAATGTGGTGATAATACAGTTTTGGATGCCATTACCTTGCATATTAAATTTAATCTGGTTTTCATCACTGTAGTACAAACCATAATTTATATACTTGACTACCAAAAAAAGGAAAGACCAGCTATTTTGTTAAAATTAATCGCTAGTCAACGAAAATACTTTCTACCCACAATAGGTTTCTGCATTAACGTCTTGAACCGTGGATTAGTTCCACTCAATGAAAGCGATGTCTTTTGTTTTATGAAGACATTTGTTTATTTGCAGTTATGCTATTGTTTTTAGTTGAAGGTTTCTGCAATTCTATTTGAAGTTGAAAGATTTTTAGCTGGTTAACTTGGAGGCGTGGATTTGATATTGTTCTTTGATATTAAGAAAAAAAACTGATCTGGTAGCATTTTGATTCACTCTAATCGACCCACCCATTTTCATCATGACACATATAAGGGAACCATTACGTTGAATGTTTAAAATTTTAACATAACCTTGAATTGAAAACTTAAATCTAATAAATTGGTTAACTTTATTGGAGTTTTGCTCACAATTACATATGTTTTTGAACCTACACATTTTTTCTATTTGAGTTATAACTCTGATAATTCGTGGATTTGTATAACAATTGCTTATCTAAATTGTTTTTGTCGAAACAAAATAAAATATTGTTTCAATATCATCAATTATTTATGAAACAACGAATAGTCTTGTCTTTTGTTACAAGACATTTGAAGATTAGTTTTTTATTATGCGTTTTTGTTGTGATCCAAAAAAAGTTGCGTCATTTGGGTCTATGTTAAATTATCTGGTTAAATTATCTACTAAAAAAAAATAACTAACTTCAGAGATTAGCTGTGTGACATTTCAAGTTTAATTTAAGCTTTTTTGTCATGGTTAAAAAACGGAATATAAATAACTATAAAATACCAAACCGCTTAACAACGTTTCACTAACTACGTTAGCATCATCATAAAGATGATGATGCTAAGCGCAACGTTAAATGGGTAACCCCTCAGCTGCGACGTCTTGTAAGTGTAAAATGGAGGATTTCTTGCTGTTGCAGGCCGTGGTGTTGTTGATATTCATTGCACTTGTTTAGACTTTAGAGAATGCCGACAAGTGACATTTAAAACAATCGCAACCACGATATTTTACATTATATAAAATCAAAGTTCAAGACTTATACATGATTATTAGTTACTTGTCTTTTATACACGTAGCATAACGTATAAAACGTTATTAGTTATAAATAATTGTTGCATCTTTCGTTTGTTTATGTGCGTTCATTTGTTCCGTCGTGCATCTAAACATTTGTTTTCGCAGATTGTCTATTGTTTTATGCAACGACGCTGTTTGATTGAAATAATTATTAATTGAATTTACTGATTGCTTTTAATTTGTGTAACATTTTAAGTTCTGTATAAAAATAGATCTTTTTTTTGTATCGATAATTCATTTTTGCCTGGTTGTTAAAGACGGGTACGTCATTATAGAAGAAAAACGTGTCCTTCTTCTGTTTAATAAGTTTTCAGTTGTTTTATGTACTCATTTGTTTTATTCTTCTTTCACTTGTTGCATATCTAGTTAGTGCAGTATTGAAGTATTTTGCTTTGTTGAATAGTTTAATTTGCCAATAACTATATCAGACACGTTATTTCAGCTTTCACAAGCGAGTTGAATAAATTTATTAATTCCTTCAACCTTTTGCATAATATATGTAAATTATATGTTCAATTGCATGAAAAATCGAAATTTTGTGATTTTAAAATTATGATTAGTTTGTGGTATAGTCAGGGCCTGCTTAGTTGCAGTTTAGACATTTTTTTTTCAAAATGTACATTACTAATTCAAGGTAACATATTTTACATCTATTTACGAGCATTTTTTTAAACGAAAATCGTGTTTTTGTCCTTGCAAAAACTTATAAAAAATATCAATTGTATGAAATATACAAAAAAAAATTGCACGGTTGCAGTAAATTGGTTTCCAGAATTGACAGGTTGACAGCGAACAGTAAAAAAAACTTTTTTTTAACTGCGGTCATAAAATGTTGCGAATCTTTGTCAGTTGTGCCGCTTCTTAAAAAAGACGTGTGGGCAAAAATATGAAAATTTTTCGCAAACAATAGAGATGCTGAAACCTTGAAAGCATTTTTTTTATTATTGCGTATTTCTTTTACAATTTGCAAAAACCATTGTTTTGGGTTAGAAGAGGGTATCCGAAATTTTATTACGTTTGCACGAAATATTTGTCATCTTGAGTCATAAACTAATTTATTTTTGTCTACCTTTTTGTTCCATTTTTGGGATGCTTTATTTCTTGTTAATAAAATCGAAGATGCAATAAAATGGAAGAAAAACCAATACCGTAGAAAGTGAAGTGATTTTTTTAATATGTTCTAACAATTTCCTATTTCTTTCAGAACATTCCACTATCGTGCCAACTGCCAACTTTAAAAAACATGAAGACTTGAACTATATGCCTTCTGTTGGCTATAATGCAAATCATCACTGCCAACATTGTGTTCATAAAAAAAAACTACCATCAAATACTACCAACGTTACAATTGCATTTATATAACATCAGGACATATAGCCATTTTTTATGCATCATCGTAATTTTTGTATATTTTTTTAATATTAATTTTATTGGTGTATATTTAAAATTTTGACGAATACCCACCATACCTTTTTTGATACGTAGAATTTTAGTATATTTTTTTTTCAAGAAAAATCTTCTTTTTTTATAATTTAACGATGCATAATTTTGAATCTGTTCCGTGATCCCATCTTTTTCGAAAAAAATCGCATAACATTTTTTTATATTCCAATGAGTGTTCTTCTAATGCTGAGTTGTAAGAAAATTTGATTTGACAATCACCTTAGTTTGTGATCCAAGGTTTGGTCAAACTGCGCAGAAAAATGTTGTTTCGAAATACTAAAAAAACTATTTTAAACACAGTTTAAAGAAATGTTTCAATCGATCAATTACTTTCGGAGCACGATTGATTTTAAAATATTCTACAGCGCTTTTCTTAAGTGTGTCCGCGATCTAAGGTCATTGTCAAACTAGATTTTTTGACAGCCCAGCATTAATGTTCGTGTGATTTTTTCTATAGTCTTGTTTTATATATAATAATATAAAGCACATCTGTTTTAGTATTGTTTATAAAATCATTGTTTGTGAATTTATTGTTATTATTTTGTTTTTTTAAACAATATTAAACCAAATGGATAACATAGTTTATAAGCTACGAAATGCTGCCGTGCAGTTTTTATTGCCAATTGTTACCGTTTTTCTTCGATTTTTTTTATATTTTTGTACACAGAATTTTCTATTTTTATGTCTTCTTCAGTTTAGCCTTCTGTCAGTTAAATTTATATACTTAAAGTTTGTTAATTTAATATATTTGTTATCAATTATATTTTTTTCTTAAACATTATCGATGATTTTTAGGGTGTGTCTACACTTGTACTTTAGGCATCGAGAAGATATCAAGCGTGTAAACAAAGACACCAACTGACCTAGACTGAAAATATTTAAACAATCGCTCATATGGCGTCATAACTTTATGTTTACACGTTTGATCTTTTATCAGTGTCCAAATCTCCTTTCTCTCGACAGAAAAAGCAGCGTTTCGATTTGTTCGATTGAAAAAAAACTCGTAGTGTGGACACCGAGTTAAGACTGAAAAATTGATTCTTTCTTTTGTAGTACATCTATTCGACTCTAGTTGTTAAGAATTTTATTTTTATGGATTTTATTTTCTATACGAAATGGAAATTTCTAAATTATCATTTCCTTTTTTTTTTGACCAGTTTCGTAATAATTTGGAATTCCATTTGTAATTTATTTTGCATGTTTGGTTTCTCAGCTTGTAATCGTCTTGGACAAACTTTTTTTTGGGTTTATATATTAATTGGTTTGAGTTATTAAATTTTAGATACCGAAATGGTTTAAGTTTTGTATTGGAAAATGATTTTGAAATGGTATTTTAAGCAACGAGAAACTATTCAACAAACTACGATAAACTTACAATAAAGGTCATTTTTGTGAAGTAACTTTTTAATTATACTTTTTTTAGATTGATTTTTTTTCGTTGTGAATTGTATACCTTCTAAAAATTAATCTAACAGAAGAATTGCAGCGTCAATGAAGTTTTAAATACATTGCAAATGAATTTCTCATTGATTTGACCTTGTTTTTGTGTATAATAGTCCCTTCAACTGTATAAAAATAAATTATGATGAATTTAAAATATAATACAAAACGGTTTAATGCAATTTTTCAACTGTTTTGGATTGTACTAATTAAATATCATAAAATCTGTATTATTATTGTCCATATAAAATATATTATTATTTTACACTAACTACCGTTTTTTACTTATAATCCAAAGTGTCCTAAAACAAGAAATTCGATAAAAGTCGGATTAGACTTATAATACACCCCCACATCCGTCACCCCTGCATTTTATGTTAGAAATAAAATGATAAAACCAATAAATAAACAAGAATTCACTTATTAAATAAAATATATTTCAATTCGGCTGTACAGACAATGTGAACTATATCCTGTCTCAACACCAGCTTACGCAGTTTTACATAACAAAGCATTACACAATTCATAGAACAATATAACACACCGAATAATATTCGTTTAATACTATAGGTTAAACATTCTCTAACACTAGTGACAAAGTATTCGTGCGTGAAGTTTCATCGAAGGAGTTTTCTTGAAAACATGATTTTCCAGTGTCTTAACCGATTTTAAGAGGCTGCTTTTCTCACATTTGAACTGTGACCGATGTGTGATCTTGTGTGATCTAAATCTACGAAGTGTTTTAAGTTCTGCGGACTAAATCGTTTCTTTAAAAAAATCACTAAGATACAAGAGACTTGAATTCCTGTAATTATTAAAGGTACTGTTTCCTTCGGCATTTGATTTAGAGAGAGTTTTGAGGAGAATGTCTTTTGGATGGAAAATATTCTTAGAAAACTTTAAAATGTAAGTACATTTCAAAAATATAACTCATTTTTTATCTAAGGTATAGAAATTAGATTTAAAAATAAGCTTTTATTAGAGGTCGTAACGTTTTAGACGAAAACCTTTTTTCCGCATAGGTATTTAATTTCCCAACTTCCGTATTTTAATTGTTTAAAGTAGTATTTCACCGAACATAAAACGTACCTTGAAATTACTAACACGGAATTGGCAATAAATTCCAAATCATTCTATTCAATAAGTGACCGAAATAATTCTGTAACGAGAATAATATTGCACGATTTAATTCATATAAATTATAGACATGCGGTTTAATTTTGGTTTGTGGTTTTGTATAACATTTTATTACGTCAATATGTACTAAATATTTTTCGAGTTAAACCAGAATTTCTCAACTTCTATTAACCCATATATGCGCAAAACTTTTTTCATCACCGATTCTTATGATTTTCACATATGGCATATATTATGGACTCTAAAAACAGCTGTAATGGTAATTTGTAATTTTCAGTTCTGTAGGTTTTTTTCAGTGTGTCGAAAACGACCCCTTGCGCATATATGGTCGTATTATTAGTATGGGCTTATTAGAAATAAGTTGGTATCAGAGGCATGAAAACGGCCCAATGCGCATATATGGGTTAAACTGACTGTTTAAATGCATATTTTTCAAAAATATCTAAACTTTTTGTATCCAGCGCTTATGCATTTCAGAAATTAATAGACTGCGAAGGTCATTTTTTTAGTAGATCAATTAAATATGAATTTTTTTATTACATATGTTTTAATTAATAAAGTATTTAGGCGCCAGTTTTATTCTGTTTCAGTGCCTGTAAATATCCGCGTTTGTATTTTCATATTTAAATAATTATGAAACCTTTCGACTACCGCTTGCCGCTGCGCTATTATTACAGAGTAAGTATATTATTATGCAAATTGTCTTAAAATGGTCATTAGATAAAAACGTCTTATTTTTAACAACGAAATAGTCGCCAATTTAGGATTGCGTTCACAGTTGCGTTTCCGTAACTCTTAAAATTAAAAAAACAAAAAAAAAACACTGCGTCGTCGGTATTTTCAAGGGTTGTGTAAACATTCAGATTCCAATATGATGACAACTACATATAACTTCAACAAGCATTTCCATCTGAGTAAGGAGGATGAAATATGCCTGACAGCGTGTAACTTATTTTGGAGGGCAGTAAAGATGTTTAAAAAATATGATGGAAAATTGTGTTGTGTTTAAAAAAAATATGCCCGTGTTAGAAGTCGTACTTCTTTAGCGTGATTAAAAACTAGTTTTTAATTTGCATGCAAATAAATTATTGAAATAAAATATTAAAAGGACTGGAGATTGACTATGAGACGCTACTATATCCTCTGTGAGCCGAAAATCAACTACAACGATATATGGCGACGGCATGTCCACTAGTGTAAGTCGATGGTCCATACATCTGTTCTGTTGTTAACCTCTTTCTTTCAGCAACTTCATCCTGTTAATTTTGATGTCACATCGTAAAAAAACACATTAATTACTTTTTCATAATGCGTGAAAAGAAGTATAATTTCAATTTTTTTTTACTTCATATTTTGAGTTTGACTTACCAAAGTATCCTTCCAGTTTTTCATTTGTGCTGAAAAGCCCATCTTTCCGCAGGGTTTGTGCTGGGTTTGTGCCCAGAGCCCTGCGACTAGGGTTGCCAACCGTCCCCGCTATACGCGGGACGTCCCGTTTCTGATACCCTTAACGAGACGTCCCGCTCAGGGTGTGTACGGGACGCTAAATATCCCGCATTTTGGAGGACGCTATATACATTGCATCTATTCCGTGTTCTAATGCAGCAGCAGAGAGAGTCTTCTCACTTTGTAATAATGCCTGGACTGACGCGCGAAATCGTCTTTATGTGGATTCTGTAAAGTCAGAGCTACAAGTTAAAGCAAATTTTTCTTATCCATGCAAAGCTTTTTACAATTTTGTACTTAACTCATTTAAAAAGTAGTTAATAGTTTTCATAATAAAGTCTAAATTACACTATAACTGTTTTTTTTAGTAAATATTGACTATTATTAATCTAACAAGGTGTTTTATTTTACTTCTCATCCTGATTTGTAGAGAAAATTTCACGTTTTTTGTATTCTAAGTAAAATTAGTTGGATCCCGCTTTTTAAACCCTTGTCCCGCATTTGAAATCATTATTTCCCGCAAAGTTGTATTTTAAAGTTGGCAAGCCTACCTGCGACCCATGGGGCTCTGCGACAATATAACAATAATAACTGGAATGTTGTTTATTTCTTTAGATAACTCAACTTCCTATAAAGTGGTCCCATATATTATAATGTGCCATAAGCCCCCTGGCTGAAGACGGTCGTAGATTACTTTCAATGTCGGCTATTTCCCGGTGGGCTAAGCCAAGCCTGGTAAACCCTATTTTAGCATCTAAAATCTTAATTAACAGGGTGAACTGCTAACAGTTTCCATGATGTTAAATGTCATTAGAAGGTGTGGACTCAGTAAATCAACAATAAAAGTAACAGAACACTCTGCACTCAGACTATAAGAATTTCCTGATTGTAAGGACATCTACAATAGAGACGTTATCCTTTTATAGGTTTAAATTGTAATCGATATAGATAACTAAGCGTAGTAGAGTTTCAAATGACCTTGAATCAATTTTAATACTTCTTCTTCGCTACTATGTTTACAGTTGATCCTAAAATTGCATTCTCATACCGCATCTTGTAAACGAAGCTTTATGTGAACAATCCACTAGATTCAAAAATAGATACAGTAGGAACTTGCTTAACGCTGTTTCAGTATTACGCGGATTCTAAAAAAATAGTTTAGCCACTATAACGTAAATTATGGATCAGTTTTTACAAAATAATTCAAAATGTTGATAGAAGCTCAAAGGTAAGACGAAATGTAATATCTTGCTATCGACAACAGCTTGTTGAACGAAACAGAAAAAGACAAACGACATTAGATAACTTTTTCACAAAAAACCAAATATATCAAATGAGAAACCTTTCTCATCACAAACATAACTTCTTACTCGAACTTTTGTTTGATTTTCATAAATGTTTTATGAACAAAAATCGATATTAGCAAGTATCAAATCTATAAAAAGTATTTTACAATAAATGTCACAAAATTAAAAAAAAAAATAATAAATGTTCTTATTCTCTGTTCTGTTTCACTTATGCCTATTATCTACGTATTAAGATGACCTCGTTTAGCGCTGTTTCGTATAGCGCAGGAACTTACTGGAACGTATCTCTCGCGTTAAGCGGGGTCGTACTGTATATTTTTTTCTTCACTATTTACAATGTACATTTTATTTTTGTCGAGTTGTAATTAATAATAAACGCCATTTTTTCATGTAATATAAAATACAGATGTTCTTTCGGCGGCTCATCGATTGATGCGTCCGGAGACGTCGCCTCCTCCGCCCTGGTCAAGCATCTATAATCTACAATTCAATCTAAAAAAGTAAATATACTTAAGAAACTTTTTGATCGGCTTTGTACAATAATTAATAATTTGCTTAGATTAACATTGATTAATCAATTTAAAATCACGGTCTTAATACAATGATATCTAAGTTTGCAATCTTGCATATTATCTTTATCGGCTATAATCATCTCACCAATAAACAGAGTTTCCAGAACAGTAATTCTGAAAAGCGCTTTTTTAAAATCATAAAATCAAAACCAATCACATTTTTAAGCACGTCTGACGGTCTGAGGTAGAGATGGGAAAAAAGGGTCTTTTTAGTGATCTGCATCTTTGCATAATCTCACAGACGACCAAAAAAAAATCAGTACTACAAACACCAAATAGATTACTTAATATCATGGAGCGACAGACATTGAAATGACACTCGGCCACGACGTAAGTGTTGTAAAAATGCTGAATTGCAAATCAGCAGACATACGTATTTTGATTACACCTGTGGTATTATGATGCCTATTATATATTAATGTCAAACTAAAGTTGTAGACTATAAATATATACCTATACATTGTTCATGTCGCCTCGAAAAATTAAAAAACAGTACAGTGCAATGTATGTTCAACTGGTTGAGTCAATAGCCGAACTAGTCCGACAGCCAATACAAATTCATATTGGCGTTGGTCGAATTAAAGATGGAAAAAACGGGTCTTTTTAGTGATCTGCATCTTTGTATCTGGATCCCGTATGTGAGCCGGCTCACTGAACCGGTTCAAAAAGAGCCGAGTTCTGAATATGTTACTGCAGTCTGCCACTGAGTTACCTAGTTCAGTCAATCATATCACGACCTGTATAGAATCAAGAATGCATAGCCAAACATGTGATGCATGAGTCATTTGAGCTGACAGATGCATCAAAGCAAGAACTGATATGTAAGTGTAAAATGTGCTTCTGTGTGTTAAGTGTTTCACTGAGCTATGCGGGTCTGTTGATCCGTCGGCTCAAAAAAAAGTGAGTCAGCTCTCACGGATCTTCTGTCGGAGTCGGCTCTTTGAACCGGTTCAGATCTGAGTTACCCAACACTAGTCTGAGGCAAATTTACACAAATAATTATATTTTGTTTAAACTGTCGGTGCAGTTACTAACATTTTAATTTATATTTTCGTTACTACTCCCGTAATATAGTTTGAGAGCCACTGATCTTTGAGTATCGAACAGATATGTCAAAACTATTAATACAACAAAACTAAATTTTAAGTTGGAGTTATTATTATTTAATTTTTTCGGTCGTTTCAGTAACTGCTTCGATAGAATTGGTAACTGTAAAATTGAGACAAAAATCATTTACAATAAAGTTAAAAATAATGGGTTATGCTTTTAAAGCTTTGTTCATTCATGGAAATAACTTTAGTTCGAAATTAAACTTTGTTTTTGAGTCACTGATCAATCGAATTATCGTTGGAAAAAATGATTCACAAAGTTATCCATGACTGTTGTAAAATTGAGACAAAATCATTTATTGGATAAGTTTGGATAAAATCCGTGGTACAGGATCACTAAAACACAATACTGAAGTTAAAATTGCATTCTCACTAACGTTTCGGTGTGCTTTACACCATCTTCAGAGTTCGAAAGCTGTCAAAATCATTTATAATAAAACCAAAAATAACGGGATATGCCTTTGAAGCTTTATTCATTTATTAAAAAAATATTAATTTGAAATTAATCTTTGAATTTGATTTATTAGTTAATCGAAACATCCTTGGTTAAATATTAGTGTTAAAAATAAATGGTCCATAAACTTATCCGCGGCTGTATATTATTTCCATAACATGTTTAGATCTTATAATGTCCAATTTCCTTTTACGAAAAATCAAATGCAAATATCAAGTCCAATTTACATAGTTTTTATAATATAAATATATTATACTGAAAATGTTTAACATAAATATCTATCAACTTGATCCCAGAAGGTCTTTTATAGGATTCCTACTTGCAAATTTGTGCAATTATATCTAATGAGGGGTCATTAAATAATAATAAATAAACACCTTCTCCTATTTGAATTGATTTATGATTAGAATGAAAAGAATTTTATTTTCTTTCTTTTGAAGTTATGCTTCTTTTGACGTGTTAAGGTAAAACTTTAGAAAACGTTACGAAAATTTGACAGTATGAAGTTGGCCGCACTTCAGCAGTATGAAGTTGGCGATAAGAGATGCAGACTGAAATGACAGACGGACGAAATAAAGTAATGCGCTTTCTGCCATCGGGAACTTATACCAGACGACCAAAACCAATAATCGTTTAAAATGTAGGTACTCCAGCGGAAAAAAGTAAAAACTAATATATAAATTTTCAATTACTTATTTGAGCTCAATTTTTAGTGTATTTGCCATATGGCAACATACACTATTGGCGTCGGTCGGATGGCGGGACCTAGGGGTCGGACCAAAATTTCTCGATGTTTCATAACCTCCTAAACACTTTGGCACCATTTTTAAAAATGTTTATATATATATGTATATATATATATATATATATACGTATATATATATATATATATATATATATATATATATATATATATATATATATATATATATATATATATATATATATATATATATATATATATGTGTGTGCGGGCAATAACTTTCGAAAGAGTTAATTGATTTTAACGAAATTTGGCCCACGTGTTGAAATTGATCATCGCAAGAAGCCTATTTAAAATGGGCGTAATCGGGTCATTTTAAGGGTAGTTTTTAGGGGTTGAAAAATGTTTTTGGGCCCCAAAATATCGAAAAAATTCTCAGAATCGTTTCAAAATTGACATTTAACCCTTTAGTAGTAATTAAAAAGTGTCCCTAAAATTTTAATAAAATCGGCCCGACAGGACCGGACTTACAAATTTTATGAAAACACTAGTTTGCAGTTAGTGAATTATTTACTGAAAGTTGCATATAATTTGGTATAGAGGTTCGATTGATAATAATATTGCAATTAAGAAAAAAAATATTATTTTAAGGGTTGTATTAAGGAGTCAAATTTTTTATTTTGCCCAAAAACCAACTTAAGTTCGCATAATAAAGCCACACTGCCTGTATATGTAAATACACTATATTGTCGGCAGGGTTTTGGCACTGCGACCCGAGTTTTTTGTAAGTATTATTATTGAACTTTTTGAAGATTTTGTATTAAGAAATTATTTTCATTTAGTATAATAGCTATTGTCTGCTATAATTGTTAAGAAACATTCATTGTTGTAGCACTATGTTAGAAAAATGTATTATATCAACACGTCACCGTCGGGATTTAAACCCGAATCTTTCCACTTTCGCGGCGGAATGAGTTATCAGTTACTCAGCGGTGCACTCAATTCAACATTTTAATCCTTCATAATAGAGCGATTTACAACACTCAAATTCACTACATGCGAGAGCCAATTATTTTTAGCTGTAGCTAGACATTAACTCTCACAGTAGCGAGGAGTCTTGAATGAATCAAAGATGA
Organism: Venustoraphidia nigricollis; assembly: GCA_034508555.1. Classification (NCBI taxonomy): domain Eukaryota; kingdom Metazoa; phylum Arthropoda; class Insecta; order Raphidioptera; family Raphidiidae; genus Venustoraphidia; species Venustoraphidia nigricollis. The sequence goes on from JAVRKA010000110.1 coordinate 816,501, forward strand.
ACTTTCCATTTTTAATACGGTCCTAAGTCACAGAATATTTCTGTTTCATTAGAACTGTTTAAAATGCGGAAAACGACAATTAATATCGGTAAATTGTCAACACCATTATTTCATATTAGTAGATTTTTACATACGCTTGTAGCTACTTACCAGCTGAATTCAGCTGATACGTAGCTACAAGCGTATGTAAAAATCTACTAATATGAAATTATTTTCGTATATTAAACAATAATTTTTAACCACGCCAAAGAAGTAGATATAACTTCAAACGCACGGACATAAGTACACGCACTTTTTTTTATCCCTCAACTTGCAGTGTTGGTCTAAAAGACCGTTAATACTTTATTGCTGCTTTAATTTTCAGTTATGCAAAAGTTATATCACAGAAATAATTATATTTTAGCGGTGTGACAGACCAATTTTAAATTTAAAATACATTTTTGAGACAAGGATTCATTACAAAGCCACTAATAGATTTAATTTTTGAAAATTAAAGATTATTTGAACTCTTTAATTCAGTATGTGCAATTTTAATAAATTTCTGTATTGTTCTTTACCTTATCAATTCCTAATAAAGTCAAAGAAGGATGAAGCTAAATAAATGAATAGTGGAGATAGAGTTAAAAAAGGACGGGACTAACCATACTGAATAGCTATGGATATGCCCAAAGAAAGGATTGTAGCGTGTTTTTGTTATAATTTTATTGTTCGTATAAAAATTTATCCAGACAAGGCGATAGCAACTGTCACTCTTTTTATACAGTGTGTTCTACACAAATTTACCATCATTTCCAGTGCGTTTGAAATCATTTTTTTGCTTAATATTTTATTTTATTAATTATCAATCAACATTCTTCTCTATATACGAGATGTACCAAAAATTGTATATCTACCACATAAAAACAATCCCACTACATACAACAGTAACGGAACATTTGCATTGTGCAATTTTTTGAAGGCCGAAATATTGTACGACGCCTAAATGAAAATTTGAGAAAATCTGTGTTCAGAATTTTTTTCTGTCTGTATGTCGAATTATCTGTCTGTATCTGTATCGTTCGAGAATTTTAATTAACTTGCCATGCTTGTCCGTCAGTTTGAGTCAAAATTTGCAATTAAAATTTCGACCAAATCTAATAAAGAGCTTTGAAATTTTGCATATGTCCGTTGACAACATATAAATCCAATATGGCGGATGTCCCAAGATGGCGTAATACCTTTTTGTTTACAACCTTCATGACTTTGGTATCAAATGTTAGAGTGGAATACAATAAGTTATCGTTGAAAAGAAGTTTGGATGAGGAACAATCAAAGAAAAAAGCTTTACCAATGTTTCGCTTGTGGCCAACGTTTCGAAATATTTTATTTTATCATTTCGAAACGTTGGCCACAAACGAACATCGGTAAAGCTTTCTTCTTTTTATTGTTCCTCATTCAAACTTCCTTTCAACGATTACATTATTGGATCAAAACAAATATTAACAACAATAAGCTACGACAATGTGACAGCCGATTTGAAAAACGTGGGTTGTGACGATCTTAAATGGTTACAGCCCACGCTTTTTACAATTTTGGACCTAAATTATTAAAAGTTATATTTAACTTTTTAGAACATTTCAATAAGAACTTGTTTTCAAAAAGTTGTTTACTAATATGTTTTTTAATTGATAAAAAAACAGTGTTCTTGATAAAACTAATATTATGACAGGTCATGTCTCGATCTAGACACCCGGTATATTAACTTCACGTGAGTTGGTACTGTATATAAAGTAGTACGAAGTCGTGGGGCAACTTTGACGATTTGTTTAATTCAAAATCGATTATAAAGACTCACTCACTCACTGTTTTGCTCCAATATTGACTTCTCTTTGAAACAGTATCTATTTATGTCATATTCAAATCTGATTAAAAATAGTCTCCAAATTCGACAATCAAATCAAGAAGAATAATAGTAGATTATACACGCTCAACAGCTGAGATCATCAGCGTCAATAATAATCAAAAGAAACCTCCTGGAAAAATGATACGTCATAACGTTAAACAAATTCGTTTGTAGATAGAGAATTTTATGGATCTGACTTTCTTTCAAACGAATTAATAATTCTTTTTCCAATTGACTAATTTAAATTCAGAAATATTTCGAGTCGTACGACCTTTAAGTTTCAACAGAAGTGAAAGAAAAAATTTCGAACTACTATCAAAATAAAAAAACCCGGGTCGCAGTGCCAAAACCCTGCCGACAGTATAGTGTATTTGATAATATAGACAGTGTGACTTTATTATGCACACTTAAGTTGGTTTTTGGGCAAAATAAAAAATTTGACTCCTTAATACACCCCTTAAAATAACATTTTTTTTCTTAACTGCAATATTATTATCAATCTAACGTCTACACCGAATTAAATAGACCCTTCAATAAATAAGTCACTATCTACATATTAGTGTTTTCAAAAAATTTGTAAGTCCGGTCCTGTTGGATCGATTTTATTAAAATTTTAGGGACACTTTTTAAATACTACTAAAGGGTTAAATGTCAATTTTGAAACGATTCTGAGAATTTTTTCGGTATTTTAGGGCCCAAAAACATTTTTCAACCCCTAAAAACTACCCTTAAAATGGCGCGATTACGCCCATTTTAAATAGGCTTCTTGTGGTGATGGATTTCAAAACGTGGGTCAAATTTCGTTAAAATCAATTAACTCTTTCGAAAGTTATTGCTCGCACACATATATATATATACGTATATATATATATATATATATATATATATATATATATATATATATATATATATATATAAAACATTTTTAAAAATGGTGCCAAAGTATTTAGGAGGTTATGAAACGTCGAGAAATTTTGGTCCGACCCCTAGGTCCCGCCATCCGACCGACGCCAATAGTGTATGTTGCCATATGGCAAATACACTAATTATCATAACTTTCATAGATATTTTGTAAGAGTAAAGCTAATTTTATAACTGCCGAGCGATACTTTGAAGCATGGAACTTTGAACGTGTGTGTGCCCCCAACGTGGGACACAGTCTCGACACATGGTCAGTCGTGTGCGTTGCGTGTGCTGATAGCTCCAAGGTACTTCGCGTCTTCGCCCCATACATTGATTGTTTTATATATTATGATCACCAGATTTCTTTGAATCGATTGTCCACAGTGCAATATGCAAGTCTTGATTTGATTTCGAGAATTTAATTTCAAGCGCACAATTTGAAACCTTTATCATTAGTGATGTCAAAGAATAAATCACCGGTCAATTAACGGTTTAAATAACTGCGGTAATTTATTTTAAATAGCCGCGACTATTATTATTCTACAAAGTTGCGCAGAAAGTTTTGCGTACGGTTTTAAATTGCGGTAAAGAATGTAATTTTATGTAAAATACATAAATATACTTACATTATTATTTTCAAAATATTTGCGAAAATATAAAGTTTAGAAAAACATTTTTTTTTACAAAAAAATATTACATCACAACAAAAATAACTTTTTTTGTACACATGTCATAGTGCCATACTATTTGTTTTTTCTGTATGTTGTATTCTAACAATATGGATGTTGACTGTATTCAAATAAAAACATAATTTTAACGAAAAGTAGTAGTTTCTATGATAGAAATACTATAAAACACTATATTTTTCCTTATTTTTAAGGAATTTAATTAATATTTAATAAATAAAATCTAATAAAATCACTGTCAAGTCACGTGACAACAGACACCAATCAGAGGGCATGACGTCATATGTTCAGCCGATGTCAAAAAACTTCATTGTTTGGTTAATATTTAGTGTGTAATTTATTATTATTTGTTTATAGGAAACGTCAAATTACATGTAACTATAGTAACGACTACGAAACAACTTTTCATCACCTCAGTTTACTAACATTTATGAGCACAGAATACGCATCTATAGGATGGTAGCTTCCGTGTAAACTTTTGAGCCTCCTTTGGTATGAACAGGTGACGTCACGCAACTAGTATTGGCGTTTTGGGATCGAAATTTGAAAAGGGATTTAAAATACATAATTTTTAAGGCTTGAGTTGTATTTAAATAAAAATAATAAATATTTGTGGCAATATTAGGTACTTATGCACGATTTAAAACACTTTCCCAAAAATAGTCAACATCTCTATTATTGTTAAACTTTTTAAACTGTAATTTTTTAAAGAAAATATTAATTTTAAGATATTAACTTAGTCATTAGAGAGAAAAATAATCTCCAAAATGGCATATCAAACATTATTTTTTATACAATATTAAGGAAGATATTTAATAATAATAATAATAATAATAATAATAATAATGCGTTTAACGTCCGTTTCTCGACTTTATGTCATAACAGACGCCATTCGCACCATTACTATTTTTCATTTTACCACTTCCCGTTTTTTTCTACATTTCTTAAACTTCAACTTATATGATAGCAATGGGCGAATGAAGGAATTACAGGAAATTAGGATAAGGTAGGTAATTTTTGAACTAGGAGTTTGATAGGTAATCGGCCATGGCCTCAAATAAGGAACCACCTCGATATTTATCTGGAATTAATTGAGGGAAACCATGGAAAACCTCAATCAAGATGGCCGGTACAGGAATTACCGTTTCTCGGCGAGAGGTAGTAGGAAAAAGTCCCAGCCACATCTGCCCCCGCCGGGAATCGAACCCGGACCTCCCGAATGCGAGTCTAGTGCTGTACCACTACTCTACCCAGCTCGGTCAAGGAAGATATTTGACACCGACAAAAAACACATTCGAGAAATATTATGTACCGATTATATTTGATCTAGCAAGTATCAATTTTGAAACGTTATAGTGTTTATTGTGGTGTTCATAGTACCATGGTCTCCCCGTATATCTACTGTATAGACCTTCTTCATCATGTTGCATCCACAACTTGCCCTGTACCATAGCATGGTGGTTTACAATCAGTCGCATGCCGAACCATATTTGACATTTGATATAGAGTCGACTGAAAACTGCATCTACTAATTTGGTTTCGAACCAAATTCGTTTAAACATTCTTGTGCCGAAAAAATCCAAACTAGGAGAAGTTAGTCTTTGCGTCTGGCTGTTTGACTCTTCAAGGCAACTCCTCCCTCCATACTAACAATGGCGTTACAATTTACAATTTTAATATATTTAAATTAAATTAAACCATACCCTATAATTGGAACGGTCCTCTTTCAGCCTTAAAACCAACATTTTTATGTATACTTTTTATGTATAATTGAAAATTTCAAAATTGTTTGATGGCTAAATTAGAACATTTTTATTTACACACTACGAGGCTTAGCTCCTGAAGCCATTGGTGTGGTAAAAAAGAAAAATTCAATCGATTTTTTATTTAGAATTTTAGAACATTACAACCAACACTTCATATTAATTTGACTGTATATTATAGATGCTCGTCAACACAAGTTATAAGCGTCGTTTTTGTTTAAAATCTGCTTTTAGGTTAAAACCTTTCTTTTATTGCTTCGTTAATAATTATTCATTAGATATTTCTCTTAATAAAAAAAGTCAACTTTTCATTTTATTTTGGATATTTTTAAGACCTAACCCATAACATTTACATTTTAATTTTGCATCTTTCAAATGTCTCGAGACATTTTTCTATCAGACGAGCATGGCGATAACTTCTTACACCATTAACAAAATTTTAAAAAACGTATTGATTTTTGATCAGATAAAATAATAAAGCAGCTTTGCCACTATTTCTCCATGACTTATAACGTAATAATAATAATAATAATAATAGTTTATTTGTGGTGCCATAGTGGATACAAATTGTCAATTCAGAGTCCATCAAGGACATTAGTAGGTTCATCAAGAACACAGTCGTTCATGACCTAATAGAAATTCGTCTAAATTATAAAAAGCGCTTGCTATCAAAAATTCTTTGAAGTATTTTTCAAATTTTGATAATTCGCCACAATTTTTAATATTTTGAGGCAGCTTGTTAAAAATAGTAATACCCAGACAATTTGGGGATTTTTTGAGATATTCAAATGCTTGAAAGGCACTCTAAGCTCACACTTAGATCTAGTATTTAGATCATGAACGTCCGAGTTCTTGATGAACCTACTACAATTCTTGAATACATAAATGGACATTTCAAAAATTATTATAGAAAATAAAAGTGCTTTAAATTTTTTAAATAAATCTCTGCAACTTGTTCGCTGCGACACACCATCAATACATCTGATAATTTGTTTTTTGACGTGATGATGAATAGTCTAATGCACTTCCAGGGTAATTCTTTATATAATCGTGAAAATTAAATTCCATCCGAAGTGATTCCCTGGTTGCGACGCTCATGTGATCCACTTTTCAGGTTGATTGTAGTCGATACCCATTATGTCTCTATCTTTGTTCCACGTGTCCGTCAAAGGATAGCACGGTTGCATCTTGTGCGCATGTGTGCGTTTCGTATGCCATACATTGTTTTCTACATTTGGAAAATTAATGCAACTTTTGTCCGTTATGGGGATGCCTTATAATCGTGTAGAAGTCGATCATCTTCATCCAGAGTTGTCTGGTTTCTAGATGATGAAATATTACCTCTAAAAAGACTAAATCCAGGTCTTCTTAGGGTGAGGGATCCTTCAGATCGTAAAATATTGAAACTGTGGTTGCAAAATTCATTATTTTTATTAGCTGTGATTAAGCGTTAAGCTTCACAAAATTTGGTTTGCTGCACCAGGCGACATTCGCCTCCGAGCTCTGACACAGTGAGGGTCGCAAAAGCTGTTTTTGAGTTTTTGTCACGGCAGAAAACGTCAAAATGGAGCGTTCGCTGGAGCAGTTCCTTCGTTGTGACCGTCTACCTGCGACCACGATAGGGGTTGCAATCGTTCCGCACTCACCGTATAGCCCCGATGTGAACTTGGCAGACTTTTTCCTGGTCCCAAAGCTCAAGAAAAGCCTGAAAGGTCACCGTTTCGAAGATATTTCCGCCATCCAACGGGCTGTCATAGAGTCTCTGAAAGAGATTACGGCAGCTAACTTTTGCCCAGGAAAACTATTTTGACGACTTTTATCGAACAAACCCTGTATTACGCCTTTAATTTGGTTGCAGTTTTTGGTCCAGCTGCCTCTGAATAAATGCGTTGTCTTTTTGTTTTCAACATATGCAATCTGTATTATTAGCTGTATAACATACGCAAGATTCAATACATTATCTGATAATTCTTATTGTGATTTCATTATTTTAGTTAAATCAAGAATAACATCGTTTGTTTATTTTACTAATGCCTTTTTAGGGTTCGTACCTCAAAAGGAAAAACACGGAACCCTTATAGGATCACTCGCGTGTCTGTCCGTCCCACTGTCCGTCCTACTGTCACAGCCAATTTGCGCCGAACTACTAGACCGATTGAATTGAAATTTGGTACACATATGTAAGTCGGTGATCCAAAGACAGACGTAAATAAATGAATTTTGAATATGGGGGGCAAATTAGGAAATTAAAAAAAAATTTGCAAGCTGTACCGTGTGACATATCAAATGAAAGGGTTTTTATAATTTTAAAATAAATTAGTTCTAAAGTTAAAATGTCGGGTCTGACACATAGTTTTCAGGAAAACCTAAACGAAAATCTTAAGTCTTAAAGTACTCACGAGAAACGAAATAGTACGGAACCTTTTTCTCGCGAGTTCGACTCGCACTTGACCGTTTTTTTTTAACTCAGCCAGTAAATTTTATAAAAGAGTGCAACATAAAATTTATGCAGAAATGTTGCAATTATATATTTTGCTGACAGCTAAATTTACTTCAATATTTAATTTAAATGAAAAAAAAAATCGTCTGAAATATATTTAGCATATTATTTCATGCATTTGCGTTTGGAAATAGTAAAAAAATCTTCTTCATCACTAAACATTGGAATTTTTGTCTGCTGTATTGACCATGAGAGACCTAAATAAATTCACCTTTTGTCGGCATTTATTCAAATTGCTTTTAGAAAATGCAAATTATATACCTAAATACATAGTTATTGTTATATTATCGAATCTTTTTCTTTTAAAAACATTTTTGCATAATATTTTACTTTTGTTGAAATAAGTTCTTCTTTTCATAATATGCTGACGCACTGGAATATTTTATGTAGGTTACTAGAGTATGCTGTAAAAATGTTAGTCTATTGATAAATATTTACTTTTTTTGTTTTGTTATTTTTTATATAAATATTAATTCTAATTAAACAGCGCAATAATTATTTATATATAGTGTGTTTATCGACTTCCCTGTATTCTTTTAAAAACCATCGGCTATAAAAAGTTTTGCGTTTCGATCATTTCTTCTATCACCAATGCAGCAGAAGATATTTTGCTACAATATACTTTTTATAATAGTCTGAGTATTGAGTTTTTACTTTTTTGTTTACTTAGAACATTAAGGGGGTATTCTTATGTGAACGCATAAATTTTACCTCTTTTAAGGGAATTTTTTTTAGACGACAATAACATTCAATCATTTTAATTTTTTTATATGTTTTTGTTTGTATCTAAAACTGTAAAAAAAATTTTCTCTTATTTTACATTTTTATATATATATATTTTGTAAATTAAATTAGACACTAAAAAAAAGCAGGTCACTGGTCATGGTAATAGCGGCTGGTCATGTTGTCTGAAATAAAAAAATCGAATGGATCATTGTTCAGTAGGGATGTCGCTATCGTCCCTACTAAAATTAATCAATTTCATTAAAAAAAAAGGCGGACTGTAGAAAAAAAGTTTGTTTTTTGTTAATTTTTTTGTTAAAAATCGTTTAAAAAAATAAGAAAATATTTTCGAAAATAAGCAATTTTAGTACGGACGATAACCATTAATGAGTAGAAGAACATATATAAATTTGAAAGCAATCGGTAGAATACTTTTTTTTAGGACCATGACAGTTTTAGAAAATAATGTTTTCAGAAAAATGCGTTTAAAGTTTCAAGAGCCAACAAGTCGCTTACGGCGCGTCGGCCACTATATGAGTTGTAATTTATTTAAAACTAGGAATTTCGGTCTCTATTTTTCACAGCATATTTTCGATAGGTTTTACTATTGAAATATGAAAAAAAAATCGATTTTTCGAAGTAAAACGTAAAACTTACCTCCTAAATAATCTGTAAAAAATCAAGTTATTCGAAACTGGTTGTTTACTGGCCTAATGGAAGAAACGGAGAAATCACTGTTTTCTTTAGTTTTCCATATATCCAACGAAAACACGGAACTCTTATAGGATCACTCTTGCGTCTGTCGGTCCGCCTGTTACAGCTTCTTTCCTCCGAATCTACTGTACGAAAAACGTTGAAATTTGGTACATATTTTATAGAGTTGGATGACCCAGTCATGAACTTATAGCGTAAAAAAAACGAATTCCGATTTTGGGGATTAATTTTGTTTTCAACTCTTTTAAACATGTATATACAGTAACCATTCATATATTTAAAATAGCCTTGCTTCCGATGCCCTCATCTTTCGAAATAAAAAAAATTGCCTAAAATACGCAGAAAAGGAAACCAAGAAAATCTGTGAATTTTGTAAATAAAATTAAATGAATTCATTGAACATACTATAATCTTTTTTAAACTTTTTTTAATAGTATTTTCACAATATTGTGTTCTCTCTCAGTCTTCTAGAAATTTCATAAAGATAGAAAAAGAGCATAATCACATAACTAAATCATTTTAATGTACGTTCTACTAACCTACATTGTCATAACATTGTACACTACAATTACCGTAGTTTGATCTAAAATGACGAATTGTGATAAAGCGCCATTAAATTCATAGTGTTATTAAGGTCATATTTTAAAAATCCCCTAAGAGGTGGATTTTCTCTTTTCTGGTATATTTTATACGGGGTACTTTCAAAATATATGTATGTATCTCGTGCGTGATGATATCATGGCTCATGTGACTTAAAACTCGCTGTATCTCGTTTATATAACATAATACCACATGCGTTCTAATATGTCACCATCATGCGTGTACAAAAACATTTTTTATTGAATTTGATAAAAATTTAACGTCGTTTAATGAACTATCGTTGGGTAATTTACAGATTTATGTCCAAATTTTTTAAATCTTACGTATCGTTGAAGTAACGTCTAACCTATTTAATCCCGAATAAAATATGTGTAATTGTGTACTTGTAGTGTTTACAGGAATTTTTAAAATTGGTTTTTAATATTTGTTTTTTTCCATTAAAAATGCCTTATCATAACTACTAACCGCGCTTTCCTCAAAGATAATAAATTGTATGTTATCACTAGTTTTTAATTCTAAGAATAAAGCCTTGTCAACTGATAATATGCATATTAAAAAAATGAAATATTATATTAAATCCGATTTAAAGTTATGTGTCCTTCGTTTTTAATTAAACTAAAAATAAACGAAATGCAATCAAATTTATAAGCCTTTTGTGACTATCTTCGTTACAAATATGGTGATAGACTTAAATAAATAAAAAAACTGTTTGCAAAAACGCAAAAATCTTTTACTACTACAATAGTACAGTTAACATTCTTTAGCCAATCTTTCCAAATTGGGACGCGGCTTTGGCATACTCAAAAGACTTACGCTATATTCGAAAAGAATGATGACCAGTCGTTCCTTCATTTTTATTTCATTTTATTGTTTTAACTCTTTGTTATTTACTGAATTCTCTTGAGCTTTGTTCGCGATCTAGATTTCCTGTATCGTCGTTTTACTAGGTATTCTCCACTGAAATTGACTGATCCCCCAGATTGTAAAATATGCTCTCGGAAAATTTTGAACTGTGATTGCAAAATTCATTTTATTGCTATTTTTATTGGCACTAAGCTTCACAAAATTTGACTGGTTGCTTAAAAAATTCAGAAAACATATTTTTGTCCTAAAAATTGAATAAAAAAACACGTGATATTCGTCATTATTTCTTTACAATACGTCACGAGATTTAGAATTCCAGGAAGGCAAATTAACATTTTAAAGTTTTTTGCTTGCAGACTTATGTTAAAAATATTAACACATTTGGCTTGCTCAATAATTTTTTTCAAATTTATTTTTTCTATACATAAATTTGTGTAAAACTTACATCAATTTTCTCATTTTTGTCTGATTTTAAATAGCTTATTAAGATCAAATTAACTAGAAAAAATTTGACTAAAACTCATATGAGAAGAATGATACATATTTCTAGTTTATTTTGAACCATAAACATCAAAGATTGAATTAGATTTTTTATAGATTTTAAAGATTTCCGAAACGTCACTTGCTTACGTTTCGGAAATCTTTAAGATCTATAAAAAATCTAATTTTAAATTTTACATGAACACACATAGAGCTATGATGGTGAAAATGATGAGCTATGATGTCACTTGCTTAGAATTTACATGAACACACATAGAGCTATGATGGTGAAAATGATGAGCTATGATGTCACTTGCTTAGAATTTACATGAACACACATAGAGCTATGATGGTGAAAATGATGAGATATGATGTCACTTGCTTAGAATTTACATGAACACACATAGAGCTACGATGGTGAAAATGATGAGCTATGATGTCACTTGCTTAGAATTTACATGAACACACATAGAGCTATGATGGTGAAAATGATGAGCTATGATGTCACTTGCTTAGAATTCCAGAGTAATTTAAAACTGACAGGTGTCTCTTTTTTACGGATCAAAATAACGTTTTCCTCAAATACTTGCTAAATGATTCGTGGTAGTACTTTTCCCGTACTCCTTTATTTTCCCTATGAAATTTTCAATATTTTTAGATCTTAGTCACCCTAGTAAATTTTTAAAAAGACAAATAGTTAGTAAATTGTCGCAAGTAAACTAAAATTGGAAGTAAATTGGTTCAATTTGTAAACACGACGTCACAGGAATTTTAAAATGCAAAACTATTGTTCCAATAGGTATTCCTCTTATTTCAACGACGATATACCAGGGACTAATTTTTAAATTATTATTTAATTAATTGCAGTAGTTTTTATTGCTTACTCTTGATTTGTAAAGATGTTTTGTTTATATAAAGTTGTTATTATATCACTGACCCATAAAAAATTTACGCTAAGTAAATTTTTTTTTCTCATTTAATAACTGGTGTTTGCTTTTGAGACTGTAAACGTTTTTAAAATATTACACTGTACTATTTTTTAAACTCTTTTCTAAGGTTCCGTACTAAAATGGTACCAAAGATAACCCTTGTGACGACACTTCTGCCTTGTTTGTATTTTTTAAAACATCATTTTTGGAACCACCTGTCAGCAATTTGGGTCTCGTATAGACAACCGACGGACGCGCCATATTTAACATTATAACCGAGCTGGGTAGACTAGTGGTGACAGCACTAGACTCGCATTCGGGAGGTCCGAGTTCGAATCCCGGCGGGGGCAGATGTAGCTGGGACTTTTTCCTACTGCGTCTCGCCGAGAAACGGTAATTCCTGTACCGGCCATCTTGTTTGAGGTTTTCCATAGTTTCCCTCAATTAATTCCAGATAAATATCGAGATGGTTCCTTATTTGAGGCTATGGCCGATTACCTATCAAACTCCTAGTTCAAAAATTGCTTACTTTATCCTAATTTCCTATAATTCCTTCATTCACCCATTGCTATTACATAAGCTGAAGTTTTAAAAATGTAGAAAAATAACGGGAAGTGTGGTAGATGGAAAATAGTAATGGTGTGAATGGCGTCTATTGTGACATAAAGTCGAGAAACGGACGTTAAACGCATTATTATTATTATATTTAACATTATATCGAGTATTCTAAAACCCCTGTCATAGTAGTCATTACAAAAGTATAATCATTTTTAAAACGATTTAGAAAATAAGTGATATCTACAAGTTCCGTAAATTATTATGCCAAACTTTACACAATGACAGTCTTGGATATTATTAATTGGATTTATTTGAATTTTTGCAAAAGTGCTAACAATGTTTGTAACAATGTTAACAGTGTTTGTAACAGTGTTAACAAATTGTTTTGGATCCAAGACACTCCCGAATCAATAGTTACAAAAAAAACTTAATCAGGTTTAAAATACTTGCTGATGTGTGATAGTATTTTATATAGCTTTAAGAATATATCACATCAGATTCTTTACAACAGAATGTTAACAACTACGTTTAATAAGTATTATATTAGTAGTTTGTATCAAATACTATAAATACAATAAAATACTATGCAAAACACAATGCCATCTCTGAAATCGGATTGTTAATTTTGTAGCAGCAATTGACTACATTATTTCTCTATTGCGACGTTGTCTAAGTTACGTACGAAATCTGAAATATCAATTTACTGATTACATATCATATTATTGTTTCCAATTTCTGTAGTAAAAAATGCCAAGTTTTTAGAATTCCAGGCCATGCGAGGCGTCAAACTTAGGCCAGAGTTACTAGTATTTTAAATTTTTTATTTGATTAGCTTTTATATTATTTTATAATCTATTTCTAATAATCAAATGTCAGTTGCTAGCATTCGCCGAAATTTTTTTTATTAAATTTGTCGATCAGTTGTTTAAATAAATTATTCAAAAGTTATTTTTAATTTCATAATTACAAGAATAATAAAATGAATACTTACAAAGTTTCTCCAAAGCGTACTTACTTTTTTCGCGACTTACGTTTCAGGAAGCTTGGTTTAAAAAGGTTTTTATCGTTCCCTGACGCTACTAACATTGTTTTCGAGACATTCATGGAGTGTTTTGTGGGTTTTTTTTAGTATTTAATGCCTTCACACACTAAGGGAAGTTGTTGTTAAGGTACAGACCTAGTAAATGGTTTATGGACATGTAATTCTATTAGGAGGGAGAGCACTAGAGGTACTGGGTTCGAATCCCGGCGGGGCACATGTGGCTGGGACTTTTTCCGACTTTCTCTCGTCGAAAAACGGTAATTCCTGTACCGACCATCTGGTTGAGGTTTTCCATGGTTTCCGTCAATTAATTCCTGATATAAATATCGAGATGGTTCCGTATTCAAGGCCATGGCCGATTACCTATCAAACTCGTAGTTCAAAAATTACTTTAATATCCAAATTTGTTATAATTCCTTAATTATCCTGTTACTTAAGTTGAAGTTTTAAATATGTAGAAAAGGGAAATGCTAGATGGAAAATAGTAATGGTGCGAATGGCGTCTGTTATGATACAAAGTCGAGAAATGGACGTTAAACGCATTATTATTATTATTATTATTATTATTATGTAATTCTAACGATTATTGAAGGTTTATATTAATTAACAGATTGAGGTACAGAATTTTATCGAATACCAACACATTCATTCAAACGACCTTCAGTGTATTTAAAAAAAATTGCTATGAAATGTCAATTTTGTCACGTCGTTTGGCTATTTTTGTGTTATTTACAGTGTTAAGTATTGTTCTCACTATTTTAGTATTTGCCTGAAAAGTTTATGCCACGTATTTTTTATTTATTTGAGTTTTTTATTCGTTATCAACGCACATTCCTAGTTTCTGTTATTAATTGACTGAGAACTCCTAAATTAAAAGAGATACGGATTTTGTAGTGACCTTACAAGAAATTATCGGTATATATTAGTTCTCAAAGGTGTTTTTGTCGTTATGAAATATCTCCCTTAATACTATTTCAAAATTAATGTTTGATACGCCATTTTGGAGATTACTTTTCTCTCTAATGACGAATAAAAAGTTAATATATTAAAATTAATGTTTTCATAAAAAAATTACACTTTAATTTTTTTTAACAATTTCATTACAGAAAACAACAATCAGATGTCGTCATCTGGTGGCAATCAGTTTATTTTAACAGTTGTCGGTAATATTAAGTGACGTAGTGGCGCTGAAGTCTCTGAATAGAATAGAATAAAATTTATTTCCACTCTATTATATTACGTAACTGACCACTAACGTTGCGAAGTATTCGCACGAGTTCGCTAGTGTTAATTTATTTAGTTATTATATATATTTGATATTTTCGTTCCCTTTCTGTAATTTAAATATAATGATGGGAATAATGGAATCTCCAGTGTGTATAATATATTTATTTTTCTTGTCAACGTTTCGTCTACAATTTGAAACTTCTTCAGGGTTCTATAATCGATAAAAGTATACAAATACATGGTTAATATTAATATATGATAACAAAATTTAAAATAAAACCATGATACTATAAATTCTCTATATAATTACAAACATGCTATTTATATACTTTTATCGATTATAGAGCCCTGAAGAAGTCTCAAATTGAAGACAAAACGTTGGCAAAAAAAATAAATATATTGTACAGGATGAAGATTTCATTTATTCCCGTTATTAAATTATATTTAGTTATTACAGTTTGAAAAATGTCGAATTTTGTGAACAGACAATCGCGAACGTCTGTATCTTTTTCAGCTAAATTTCTTCGAACAGTTCTAAAATACGAAACATTACAGAAGTTTTCTGGACGATATTAGAATCAGTCTGTTGTTTGCAACAAATTAATTAATAAATATTATTAGAAAAAGATTTGAAAGGTGTCGATTTCTGCAATTTTTGAAAGTATTATTACTTTCATTAAATAAATGCATAATAATTTAAATAGATTAGGCAACGTTCATCGTGGAAACGAATGTTTAAAAACCAGGAAATGCACGTTTTAAGCATGTAAATCAAAGAGCTGTATATACAGAAATGTAATGATTTATGATCTTTAAAATCCAAATTGCATTTGTACTGCGCGTTTATAAAAGAATAGATTATTATTTATTGACCATATATTTAAAATACAAAACCGAGCTGGGTAGAGTAGTGGTACAGCACTAGACTCGCATTCGGGAGGTACGGGTTCGATTCCCGGCAGGGGCAAATGTGACTGGGACTTTTTCCTACTGCCTCTCGCCGAGAAACGGTAATTCCTGTACCGGCCATCTTGATTGAGGTTTTCCATGGTTTCCCTCAATTAATTCCAGATAAATATCGAGATGGTTCCTTATTTGAGGCCATGGCCGATTACCTATCAAACTCCTAGTTCAAAAATTACCTGCCTTATCCTAATTTCCTATAATTCCTTCATTCGCCCATTGCTATTATATAAGTTGAAGTTTAAATTGTAGAAAATAACGGGAGGTGGTAAATAGAAAATAGTAATGGTGCGAATGGCGTCTGTTATGACATAAAGTCGAGAAACGGACGTTAAACGCATTATTATTATTATTATTATTATTTAAAATACAAATAATAATTAATGCCTGCTCGATCGATTTTATGTACTTAACGAAAGGTCAAATTCAGAAATGTTATAGAGCCACTGATTCTCTGTGACACGATTAATTGAGTTGGCGTTTAAAAATGTAGAAAAATAACGAGAAGTGTGATAGATGGAAAATAGTAATGGTGCGAATATCGTCTGTTATGACATAAAGTCGAGAAACGGTCGTTAAATGAAATATTATTATTATATTAATGGTTGAAAAAAAGAACTACATTGAAAAGCTTAGGAAGTATAAATATTATACGAAACGTTGCTCATAATAATATGTAGAGCTATTTTTATTCACTAATTTTGACCAAGTACCCATGACATAGAGTTGGGTAACTCAGATCTGAACCGGTTCAAAGAGCTGACTCCGACAGAAGATCCGTGAGAGCCGACTGACTTTTTTTTGAGCCCACGGATCAACGGATCCGCATAACTCAGTGAAACACTTAACACACATAAGCACGTTTTACACTTACGTATCAGTTCTTGCTTTGATGCATCTGTCAGCTCAAATGACTCATGCATCACATGTTTGGCTATGCATTCTTGATTCTATACAGGTCGTGATATGATTGACTGAACTAGGTAACTGAGTGGCAGACTGCAGTAACATATTCAGAACTCGGCTCTTTTTGAACCGGTTCAGTGAGCCGGCTCACATACGGGATGCAGATGCAAAGATGCAGATCACTAAAAAGACCCGTTTTTCCCAGCTTTACCATGACACAATATCCAATCATTGAATAAAATGGATATGGCCAACAGAAATAATTAAAAATTATTTTTTCCTTGTAAGTAAATTGCAACAAAAGTTTGTCTAAAAAGTTTTTTTTCTAATATTTTATTTATAAATTAAAAAAATTACTAGTTTTATTTTGAGACTAAGAAAATTTTTTCGAAATAAAATGAAATGCATAATATAATATCCTTGATCACAAAGATGCTATCCTTGAACTTTTATTACCTGTTGAGAACTTTGACTGAATTAACATAGTTTTCCAATACGTATATATTTTGGCACTTAATTGGCAAATGACACAGGTGATTCAGATTTACAATATTGATTTAAAATCATTAAAAAAACAGTTAAATATTTTTTATCAAAAATACTTTAAAATTACGCGTCTAAGTAATACCGACTTTTTTTCCTTTCCGTAAACAAATATTTCTTTTTTCAAATAACCTTGACGTTAAAAATTACTCTGTAAAAAATTCCCACCTCTGATACTTGAATATCTTAATATCTTTCTATGAAGGTACAGGAATGCTCCGAGGAAAACGTTACAGTGAACAAATATGAATGAAAATGTTTATTCTCGGTCAATAACTTTTTTACTCTTTAAAATTAAATTTATTTTTATTGCAATCAAATTTTCTCCCTCACATTTTTTTAAAAATATTGCATTTTTTTCAGTGAACATTTACTATCTGAATATTATTTCGAGGTAACGACCACCTGCATGATATCTTAGAGATGGGAAAAACGGGTCTTTTTAGTGATCTGCATCTTTGCACCTGGATCCCGTATGTGAGCTGGCTCACTGAGCCGCTTCAAAAAGAGCCGAGTTCTGAATATGTTACCGCAGTCTGCCACTGAGTTACCTAGTTCAGTTAATCATATCACGACCTGTATAGAATCAAGAATGCATAGCCAAACATGTGATGCATCAAAGCAAGAACTGATACGTAAGTGTAAAATTGCTTCTGTGCGTTAAGTGTTTCACTGAGTTACGCGGATCCGTTGATCCGTCGGTTCAAAAAAAAGTGAGTCGGCTCTCACGGATCTTCTGTCGGAGTCGGCTCTTTGAACTGGTTCAGATCTGAGTTATACAACTCTATGATATCTAATTTAGCAGGTGATTCCCCTTGAGTAGGTTTATTTAATAATCCGAATGGTGTATGAAGGGTTACTATTGCGGTCCCAAAATGAGCTCCTGGAAGACAGCAGGATATTTTTCCCGTCGACCATCATTCAACTTAACTCGGTAAGAATTCTTCCCAGAAAAGAAATTATTGAAAACACACTTTTTTTGCCACGTATATTTTTATTTCACAAGTAGACCAGTCTTGAGTTTATAGCTGGAGATTAGCTTAGCTGGCGAACGTTATAATGTTTCTATAATCTTTCCCATCACCAGATATACTTATCACGTGACCAGCATATATTTGACTAGGTTGCATCAAGTATTTAATTGGTTGTTTTGCTGTTTTGAAGTATCTGATTGGTTCCAAATCTTCTTAGTTTCCGGGCTTTCACTGGTATTTCTACCTGACGTTTTGTCTACAACTGCGGTAGACATAACCTATGATCTAGCGCCCTAAAAAGACACGTAGCCTGCTGCCTCATCGCATTTGATAATGTCAGACGAAACGTCAGGTAGAAATACCAATGGACCACGATCTGCAAGCCCGGAAACCAAGCAGATTTGGGACAATGCCCGCTCTAAGAACCTACACAGTTTGATATCTGATTTGTTTTACTATTTATAATTATCTGATTTCTTGTTCAGCTGTGTTGAGTTTCAAGCAACTAGTCGTTTTACGCAATTTTGTTGCTATACAGATTGTATCAACTCAAAGCTGTCCATAGGGCACTCTGTGTGTAAGACAGAGCACCATACACAAACGATAAGCAAGAGTGAGATAAATGATCGCTAATAGGTAGTAATTACTGTGGTTACTGTAAAATAAATTTAAATAAACGTCTTTGTTTTCTAAGTAAAAATAGTCATTTTATCCATTAATTTATTACGTCGGCGGTTGAATTACCACCATAAAACCATTTAATTCTTTGGATTTTTTCGTGAACAGTATAAATAGCCATTTTATCAATAAATTCGGTAGTGACTACAGACTGTCATTAATTGATAAAATGGCTATTTTTACTTAGAAAACGAAGACGTTTATTTAAATTTATTTTACAGTAACCACAGTAATTACTACCTATTATAGCGATCATTTATCTCACTCTTGCTTATCGTTTGTGTATGGTGCTCTGTCTTACACACAGAATGCCCTATGGACAGCTTTGAGTTGATACAGTCTGTATATCAGTTCATGGAATAGGCAATTAAACTTTACGAATTTTCTCTAGGTTTTAAAATCGAAATTCGAATTCAGGTCATTAATTTGAATATAATTGTCGTCAGAGTACATTTAGAACACCTCTATACTTGTTATGAATATTGAATATTATGTTTTTGACATTGCAAAGTTAGGAGGAGCTGTCAGACGACAACAGCCTACTGCCACGGTGACCTGCTAACCCGGAATTCATTCTACAACATTTACACATGTACAAGAACTAAAGTAGGTACAGTAACACCCCGTCTAAGTTTATTTTTACGAGATCGCCTTGCTCCTTCCATTACATTATTTACATATTTATTTTTTACTCTGTTATATTTTGTTCTGTCGAACATATATGATGTAAACTCGCTGTTTTAATTTCCTAGAAATATTTAGACATATTATGGAATGATCGGTTTAATAAGATTTACTTGCAAAATAGAAAAGCTAGATAGATTATATAGATCAGAGGTTCCCAACTTTTTTGAACCACCGCCCCCTTTAGAAGAAAAAAACATTATAACGCATGTAGTCCATAAGAGTTAATTTTCTATGACATATTAAAATATTTACATATTATCTGTACCTAATTTATTCGTGTATTATCTAATAAAAATCATAAAGCCCCCATGGAAGGCCCCAACGCCTACGCGAGGGGGGGTCGACCTCGTTGAGAATCTATGATATAAACGCGCAAAAAAGTGAAAATATTGAGATTATCTATAGAAATTGGAAATTAAGATTATTAGTATTTTTTTGTACTGTAACTTGAGAATAGTATTTTACTGTTGTTTTCTTGTTTTGTTCAAGTTTTTATCAAAAACCATTGAACCGATTTGACTTTTTTTCACTGTTTAGAAGCGTAATTTCTTAGCTAAATTAGGGTTTTTAAGAGTAATAAATATAATTCAATAATAAATCTCAGGTATTTGGATTAATAATACAAAACAATCGTGTTATTAATCCAAATACCTGAGGTTTATTATTAATTATAATAATAATTTCGGATGCGATATAATGTCTAGTAATAAATATATTATAAGTTTTGTTGGTTTTGAATGTTTCGAAGCCAAACCAATAAATAGCTACCCGAGCGATAATTATAATTATATAATGAGTGCAACTTTTTAGTAAGTTTGATTTGTAATCAAGGCTATTAAGTTTTAATAATAGGTATAGTCTATTTTTATCGTTTTGTAAATTCATTCATCGCTATATTGTCTGAGAATGTTACATAATAAACATGCATATTTTTGTAAAATTATTCGATTGAATTTTTGCACTTTAACATTTTTGTTCAGGATTTTGCATTTGATCTTAAATATTCAACGACCCTGACCTATTCCACTGCAAGAGGAGGCTCCATATGGCTTAACAGTCTTAATAAATATGTAAATATATTTCTGTAGTCGTGTTTCTGATTTTATGACGTATTAAATAAGCGATTTTTTTATTGCCAATAGAGAGTTCAAGAAAAGTAAGTTGTTTGCCATAGGCGGGCTTAGAATATTAGAGTCATACCACATGTACAATATTTAAAACACCAGTCGTTTTTTTCGACAGTTTGCCAATCGGTAATTTTTATAAGAGGTTCAGATTAACAGATGGACGCAAATCAGTGCACTTTCTGTCATCTAGAAACTGTCGTTTTTAAATTACTATTTTCTTTAATAAGAATATAAGTATAATAATAATAATAATAATAATGCGTTTAACGTCCGTTTCTCGACTTTATGTCATAACAGACGCCATTCGCACCATTACTATTTTCCACCTACCACACTTCCCGTTATTTTTCTACATTTTTAAAAGTTCAACTTATGTAATAGCAATGGGCGAATGAAGGAATTATAGGAAATTAGGATAAGGTAGGTAATTTTTGAACCAGGAGTTTGATAGGTATCGGCCATGGCCTCAAATAAGGAACCATTTCGATATTTATCTGGAACTAATTGAGGAAACCATGGAAAACCTCAATCAAGATGACCGGTACAGGAATTACCGTTTCTCGGCGAGAGGCAGTAGGAAAAAGTCCCAGCCACATCTGCCCCCGCCGGGATTCGAACCCGGACCTCCCGAATGCTCTACTCTACCACTACTCTCGGATAATACGGAACAATGTGGATAAAACGGAAGAAGCGGCTATGCTTATATGCTGTACTCCCGTAGTATTTTGCGATAGTAACAATGTTTTGTACGCCAAAGATTTTCACTTTTATATACTTTTGTGATAAAATTTCATTCTATTATTTTAAATACATAAAAATCAATCAAAGTTTTTTAATTTTTTATTTCGTCCGTGTTATCCGAGTTTTCACTTATTCGAGGTACCTCCTTCCCACATTACCTCGGATAAACGAGGTTTTACTGTATTTACTCACTCTTTAACAGCAATTTAATGATTGTATTCGGACAAAACTTGACCCGAGCGAAGCCGGGTTCCCAGCTAGTGTTTATATAAATTATAGTTAAGTAATACATAAGGGGTTTGTATAGATAATTTAAAATATAATAATGAAATGTCAACTACTTTTTTGTATTGCAATTTACACTACTGTTATTAATTAATTATCAGCTGTTATTTGTGGGGGAATGCATCTAATCATTATAGTACTCAGTAGCGTACATTAAAATGAACTTAAATCAATTAATTTATCACTGAGTTTCATAAAGTTTATTTTTTCTTTAGCGACGTATCTGTTTGAAAAAAGTAAAAAATTGAGGGCAAATAGAATCGACCCCTAAAGGGTATGTCAGTTTGTCTCCTAAATTACATGAAACTGACAAGGACAGAAGTTTATAGTGTGTTTATATGTGTAAATATTATTAATTAGTTTGATTTAACAAAAAAATAAATTTGGGAATAGTATTAAAAATTAAAGAAGTTAAACTTCTCATGTGAGCTTATGAGGGTGAGGCTCATTATAATTTTTTTTATTTTGGTTTGACGATAGTATATTTGGCTTGAAACTATATTTTTGCTGATGACCTCAGGTGTTGAGTGTCTATAATCAACGATAATAAATTTTATGATCTTACAATTTAATTAAAAATTATAAAATCGATTTATTTCCTTTATTCTCCGCCACTTGATTCATATAATACAATTATTTCTATTAATAATTAATAAAGGACAATTGACAAAAAACTGTTATCAGAATTCAATCAGCTGATTTTATAATCCCTGGTGTAATTTGTCACTGACTGCTGACGTTAATTTGTTGTAACAATGTCGTAACATTGTTTTAATAGTGTTGCAATTATTTAATTTGTTTTGTTGTGACACGTGGGCGCCATGTCAAATCAAAATAATTTGACATGAGTCGTCTGCAAGGAAACAATACGGTAAAATTTTATAAATCTAACCATTAAACAAATTATATTCATTTGATTCGACAAATGCTTTCTCTGTACTTATTTTTTCATAACGGAGGCGCTTATGCTACTAGAAACAAAAAAAAGTTTGACTCTTACATAAGCTCACGGAGGAAGTGAAACTTCTCTAGAGTTATGAACTTGTTTCATTGATGGGTTATCCATTTTGCGTTACCAGGGTTTCTCTTATATTTCCTCGCCATTGACTCATTTCCCCTTCAAGGTTATAGAACATTTTAAACATATACGTCGCTAAAGAAGTTTCACTTCAAAAACTGGGTGCGTGTAAATCGTAGATACGTATGGTAAGATCTTGACGTCTCGCTATTCTATTCTGCCCTCTGGGTATAATTTCTATTATGCGAACATAAAGGGGCGTGTCTCTTAACTTACTACCTGCTAGCCAATCATGTGCTAGCAGCTCATTTCATTTCCCCCACTCCTGAGTCATGATAGTGTCGTCAGTTACGATGTTAAATGAAATTACTTTCGCCGCAACTGAAAAAGTTTCACTTCAAAATGCGTGTCGATCAAGTTTCTCCTTCAACTCACTACCTGCCAGCCAATCATTTGCTAGCAGTTCATTTCATTTATCCTACTCCTGAATCCTGACAGTATAATACTCGCCACGCTTCTAAAAGGTTCTGAAGTTAGTCACAAACAGCGTCGCAAATGCGTATTTTAGAGCCGTCCTGGTTGTTTTGTGGGAAAGGAAGACTCCCACCACCTCCCAGTTATCGACACAGAACGTGCGCTCGTCGGTGATTGGCTATCGCTGGTTGGCTTGTCACTTGTCGCTTTCCTGCTATAAAGTACGCTATTGTTAAGTTAATAATAATAATAATAATGCGTTTAACGTCCGTTTCTCGACTTTATGTCATAACAGACGACATTTCCATTTACCACTTCCTGTTATTTTCTACATTTTTTTACAACTTCAACTTATGTAATAGCAATGGGCGAATGAAGAAATTATAGGAAATTAGGATAAGGTAGATCATTTTTGAACTAGGAATTTGATAGGTAATCGGCCATGGCCTCAAATAAGGAACCATCTCGATATTTATCTGGAATTAATTGAGGAAAACCATGGAAAACCTCAATTAAGATGGCCGGTATAGAAATTACTGTTTCTCGGCGAGAGGCAGTAGGAAAAAGTCCCAGCCACATCTGCCCCCGCCGGGATTCGAACCCGTACCTCCCGAATGCGAGTCTAGTGCTGTCACCACTACTCTACCCAGCTCGGTGCTATTGTTGAGTTGTTTCTTTGATTGTTAATTGATCCAGATGCCTAATACAGTTTTGCATAGACAAGCACGAAAAATAATTTTTTGGATGATTTTATGCAAGGAATTACACCTTTAGATTAAAGAAAAATTAAAAATAAAAACCCGGGTCGCAGTGCCAAAACCCTGCCGACAATATAGTGTATTTGCTTGTATAGGGCCGTGTGGTTTTATACTTTTATTATGTGAAATTAAGTTTGTCTTTGGGCAAAATTAAAAATTTAATACACCCCTTAAAATAACATTTTTTTTCTTAATTTTAATATTATTATCAAACTAACGTCTACAGCGAATTAAATACGCTCTTCAATAAATAAGTCACTATCTACAAATTAGTGTTTTCAAAAAATATGTAAGTTCGGTCCTGTTGGGCCGATTTTATTAAAATTTTAGGGACACTTTTTAATTGCTACTAGCAGGTTAAATGTCAATTTTGAAACGATTCTGAGAATTTTTTCGGTATTTTGGGGCCCAAAAACATTTTTCAACCCCTAAAAACTACCCTTAAAATGGCCCGATTACTCCCATTTTAAATAGGCTTCTGGGAGGGATGGATTTCAATACGTGGGCCAAATTTCGTTAAAATCAATTAGGTACCTCTTTCGAAAGTTATTGCCCGTACACATATATATATATATATATATAAATATATATATATATATATATATATACATATATATATAAACATTTTTAAAAATGGTGCCAAAGTGTTTAGGAGGTTATGAAACGTCGAGAAATTTTGGTCTGACCCCTAGGTTCCGCCATCCGACCAACGCCAATAGTGTATGTTGCCATATGGCAAATACACTAATAATATAGCGCGAGTTTGTAGTTTTTCAACCGACTATACCTGCGTAAGCCTCTATTTGCATCTAACTTCCGAGCCTTTCAGATCCATGGCGCGTACTATATCTATATTTACGATGTTAAATAGTCGCAACTAAAAAGACTTCGCTTCAGAATATTGTCTCTTGAAAAATAAGCTGTGTTTAAATCTCAGTAAGCTGTGAGAAATCGATGCTCAAATGTTCTTATTTCAATATCCACGGACCGCTTTGACGTAAATATTTCTTTAAAAGGAAGCGGAACTACATTTTTCAATACATACGGTTTTTTTTCTATTAACAATCAATTTATTGTCGTCCTTGTGATCGATTGTTGTGTTCATGGTCGCACTACTGCAATATTATTATTGATAAGTTTTTTGCAGATTTTTTTTAAGAAACGTGACGTTACTTGACAAAAAGTGATATACATTTCTTAGCAGGCCGCTTTGATGCACTCGATTAAATTGATTTCTCTATATAATTCGATCACAGTTGGCTGATTTCCATTTATTTTATAATAATATCAAAGGTTGTTCGGAGAGATTTCCTCATTTTTATCGAACAATCCAAACAAATGATATCCGTGCATTGGCATTGTTTACAGAAAGAACAGGGCTCGATCCTTTCCAACTTATAAAAGTGAGGTTATACTATTCGACGCGTTTTTTATTTTTAGTGTATTTGCCATATGGCAACATACACTATTGGCATCGGTCGGATGGCGGGACCTAGGGGTCGGACCAAAATTTCTCGACGTTTCATAACCTCCTAAACACTTTGGCACCATTTTTAAAAATGTTTATATATATATGTATATATATATTTATATATATATGTGTGCGCTATAACTTTCGAAAGAGTTAATTGATTTTTACGAAATTTTGCCCACATGTTGAAATCCATCACCGCAAGAACCCTATTTAAAATGGGCCCAATCGAACCATTTAAAGGGTAGTTTTTAGGGGTTGAAAAAAGTTTTTGGGCCCAAAAATACCTAAAGAATTCTCAGAATCGTTTCAAAATTGAAATTTAACCCTTTAATAGCAATTAAAAAGTGCTCCTAAAATTTTAATAAAATCGGCCCGACAGGACCGGATTTACAAATTTTATGAAAACACTAGGTTGTAGATAGTGAATTATTTGCTGAAAGGTGTATATAATTTAGTATAGAGGTTCGATTGATAATAATATTGCAACTGAGAAAAAATATTCTTTTAAGGGGTGTATTAAGGAGTCAATTTTTTTATTTTGCCCAAAAAAAACAACTTAAGTTCGCATAATAAAGCCACACTGCCTATATTAGCAAATACACTATATTGTCGGCAGGGTTTTGGCACTGCGACCCGGTTTTTTTTATTTAGACGCCGTTTTGTTCAGAATGTTATCAGATTGGTCCAGTGCCGGATGAAGCCAGCGCCCGGCCTGTAGCAAATTCTGTCAAGGGGCCCTTGGTTTGCTTTAGGTTCTCAAGTTTAGGGTATTAAATAAAACAAAACTGTTACAAATAAACTTTTCTGCATTTAATATGGGCAAATTTAGAGATAATACTTTCAATATCGACTTCTTTAAGCAAATCATGCTCTATAGTCAACAAAGTGAGATGATTAAGACGTTCTTGGCCCATCGTGTTCCTCAATTCATTTTTAATACGTTTTAATGTTGAAAAAGAACGTTCGCCACTGCAGTTAGTGATCATGAGAGACAAGTAAATGCGCAAGGCATTTTCTAAGTTTGGGAAACACGATTCTAAAGAATTATTTAATAAAAGTTTTATAATCGAATTATATTAAAATCGATTAAAAAAGTACAATCTCGGCTACGTAAACTCGCAAAATAAATGTATACCTATATAAAAAATAAAAATCTGGCCGCTTGAAGGGTAGAAATGTGGTCTAGATGCTAGTCTAAATATATCGATTATAATTAAACATTAGAACATTAACGTTAAAAAGTTCAGAAAATACCTACTTTTTTATGATTTAACGTGACGAAATCGAGTTTTAGATTTTCAAGTGGAAGTGAGGCATAGCCTAAGCGCTTCGCGTTTAAGGCATGCAAGATATTTTACGCTCCTATCTAAATTAATATTTTTTTATTGGAGCGCGGGGGCCCCAAATTCGCTGGACCCGTAGCATTTGCTACTCTTTCTACGTGGATAATCCGGCACTGGATATGGACGATTTAATACAGATAAAAACGAAACAATTAGCATAAGTTTTACACAAATGTCTGTACAGAAAAAATTAAACTTGAAAAACATTATTGAGCTAGTCAAACTTAGCACTATTAACATAACTTTGTAAAGAAAAAAACTTCAAAATGTTAATTTGCCTTCTCGTAATTCGAAAACTCGTGACGTGCTGTAGAGAAATATTGACGGATATCGCGTTTATTTTTTCAATTTTAGGGCAAATATAATGGTGTTTGAAATCTTTAAACAGCAAGCCAAATTTTGTGAAACTTAACGCTTAATCACAGCTAATAAAAACAGTAATAAAATGAATTCTGCGACCGCATTTCCTGAGAGCATATTTTATAATCACCCTGAAGTAAATATACCACTAAAATTGGACAGACTAGACTGTGGTGAAATTCGGAATTAAATTGTTTGCTTTGAAGCATTCAGTGAAAATTAAACGGATATGGTAAATGCAGCTCTTGTAACATGTGATTGAAAGTATTAAAGACCTTTCGCTGCAGAAATGATTACACTTTAGACAGCTGAATCAATCATTTTTTTTTATTCTTTCTCTATTGTAAGAGCCGTCGCGTCGCGACATTTTACGCGACATGTACTTTTTCTGCAACAATTGTTATTTTCTCCTATTATAAAATACTTTCAGAACCTTATCTTCCTGTAACTTGCTGAATAAACGTTTTTGTTTCAAGGTTATTTGCATTTCTCAAATGAAATTTAATAATACGCTTCTTTTACAACGTAGATTATTTTTTATAAAACTGCGTACGGAAAATTCGGTTCAAATCTATCGTCGTACGAAGCCTATTAAACATGGACCCAATCGGATTATTTTAGTGGTTGGTTGAAAAATGTTTTAGTGCCCAAAAATACCGAAAAATTTCTCTGAATGGTTTTAAAATCGAAATTTAACCGTTTAGTAGCAATCAAAAAGTGCACCTAAAATATTAATAAAATCAACTTAACAGGGCGCCTGTGAAGGGTATATTTGATATGGTGCAGAAGTTGGACTGATAATATTATGTATTGCAATTAAGAAAAAAACTATATTTTGAGGAATGTATTAAGGGGTTACATGTTTTATTTTGTCCAAAAACAAACAATAATAATATTAATAATAATAATAATAATGCGTTTAACGTCCGTTTCTCGACTTTATGTCATAACAGACGCCATTCGCACCATCACTATTTTTTCATCTACCACTTCCCGTTATTTTCTACATTTTTTTACAACTTCAACTTATGTAATAGCAATGGGCGAATGAAGGAATTATAGGAAATTTGGATAAGGTAGGTAATTTTTGAACTAGCAGTTTGATAGGTAATCGGCTATGGCCTCAAATAAGGAACCATCTCGATATTTATCTGGAATTAATTGAGGGAAACCATGGAAAACCTCAATCAAGATGACCGGTACAAGAATTACCGTTTGTCGGCGGGAGGCAGTAGGAAAAAGTCCCAGCCACATCTGCCCCCGCCGGGATTCGAACCCGGTACCTCCCAAATGCGAGTCTAGGGCTGTCACCGCTACTCTACCCAACTCGGTTGTCCAAAAACAAACATAAATTCACCTAATGAAGCCTTTGTATTAGCAATTACATTATGTGTTGTCGGCAGGGTTTTGGCGCTGCGTCCCGAGTTTTTTTTTTTTTTTTTTTGGAATCGTACTGTTCCACTGCAAGGATTAATATTCTATCATTTAATGATTGTGTTTTGTTTCGGGCAGTTTCGTTTGGGCAACTATCATCAATTTTTGTCCCACACGACACAGCAGTGAATCATTTGTTGATACCTTATTATTACATGGTGTGATTGGCTAGATGAGCTTTTTTTTTTGGGAATGCATTTTAGAATCGTCGCCAAGATCATCAGCAGTGGCTTATTACTTATTCACCAACGCCACATGTTTTCAAGAGTGCAGTATACGGAAATGGTTGAAGCAAACCACACAGCGGTGGTGAAAGACATGAGGAGAGACCGGGCAACCGATGGAACGACGAGGTGGTGGGTAAAGCCGATCCCTCACCTTCAACTTGCAAATGCAACAAACTGCAGTTTATTTTTATACAATATATAGTTAATAGTGCCTCTGGCACAACCTTGGCGCATCGAAGGTCCCAGCTCGTTCCAAAGTAAAATGAGAAGGTGCACGGGAACTTTAAAGTTGATTGAAAGACGTTCGTGAAAAATACTGTATTCAAATCAACTACACATTTAACCCTTTGAGTGCCAAGGAGCGCGATCGTGCTCCTCAATACACTGGCCGAAAATGCCAGGAGCGCAATCGTGCTTTTGCTCCCGAACGAACTAATACGAACTTTCATAGTTGTCGATTCTTGTTAAATTATTGTTTTTGGAATGAGATTTACAAAGCGGCACTCTTAGCTAATTCTCTAAAAATCATGTTGGTACTTAAGGTAGTTGTCGTGGTACAATATTGTCAAAAAGTTATAGATTATACGCGCCACAAAAGTATACTAGCTTGTAGCTAAGTAATCCATAATTTGTACGCAAGACTGTACCCGTGGAAACGTAACCCATACAGTATTCATATGCATGTATACTTTTCTATAAATTGTTGAACTTTAAACCGTTGTTTATAAATAATTAGACGGTCAAAAAAAATTTCTTATTTTCTGACAGTTAGTTTTTTTTTATAAATAAGAAACTGGTTCAGAACTACAGAGATCTTATACAATCAATGTTAATTATTCAATTTTTAATTGAATTTATCTCGGATTATATACGATCGATCGACTTCAAATTTTTAGGGAAATTGTATTATCATGTCCTTAATAAGTATACAAAAATTAAGAATTTTCTGACGGTGTGCCTTAACCACGACAACTACCTTAAAGGGTTAAAATCAAAAGAAACCTTGGCAGTCGAGCGTCTATAATATACCTCGATCTCTCTCTTTTGTTAAGGCGATTCTCGATATCATTCTACACTGATGTAATTTTTGAATTCGAAATGAGAATTATATCACTGTGTCAACAATAAAATAATCCAAAAAGAAAAAATAAGGATCATCTAACTTTGAAGCGGCTGCAATTTTTGTTTTATTTTTACAAAACAAAATTGTATGGCATTTGTTGTTATTGTTTTTGCATTTTATCTTCTATTTCTATTTCTTGTAATCCATAAAGCGTCGTTTAAATTCTGCGTAAAACTACGCGTAAAAACCATACTTTATGATGAAGCTAGACTATTTTAAAAGTTGTGTAAGGTTTATTTTTTACGGAAAGTCGATATCAGTTTTCTAGTCTGGATGTTCGCAGTTGAAGCATATTTTATAAAACAGATTTGCCGATTCAGTTTAAGATATCAAAAATCAAAACATATTGTAATTGGAGAAATCATTCCAGTTGCAGGAAAATTCAAATCGCACACGATGCGTCTAAAGAATACTGTCTAGATTAATTTTATGGAATAATGCTGATTGAATGGTTGAAATGTTTGTGTCAATTCGATTTTAATATTCATAAATCGCTAGAACCAATCCGGTAAACCGATATAGCAAATAAACTACGTGGTTAATATCTGATTGGTCGCTTGAAATTAAATGCAGCAGAACAACCAACCAGATACTTTGTCTTCTAGCCAAATGTGATAACTATATATTGTAGAGTCTAGAGTCTAGACTGACCCTGTTGAAATTACAATACTTGGAAATAAAATAAATAATTGTTTATATTAGATTTCTCTGAGAAGTGCCGATCAATTCCGATTAAAACCGATTCATATACGAATGTATTAAGGAGCTTGCAAGATTGTTTCTGTAGACGAAAGGCGTAAAAAATGTAAATTGATTGAGTAGGAACCTCTGGCTGACTGTCGAAAAAAGTGGCTTATGTTTTAAATATATAAATAGCAACAAACTTTAACAACTGATCTAGGATATATAATTTTCAAGTGAATTAAAAACCAATTAGCTATTTACCTTGATTAATGCGATTTCTTAAAAAACCCGGGTCGCAGTGCCAAAACCCTGCCGACAATATAGTGTATTTGCTTGTATAGGGCCGTGTGGTTTTATACTTTTATTATGTGAAATTAAGTTTGTTTTTGGGCAAAATAAAAAATTTAACCCCTTAATACACCCCTTAAAATAACATTTTTTTCTTAATTGTAATATTAATATCAATCTAACGTCTACACCGAATTAAATACACCCTTCAATAAATAAGTCACTATCTGCAAACTAGTGTTTTCATAAAATTTGTAAATCCGGTCCTGTCGGGTCGATTTTATTAAAACTGTGGGGACACTTTTTAATCACTACCAGAGGGTTAAATTTCAATTTTGAAACGATTCGGAGAATTTTTTCGGTATTTTGGGGCCTAAAAACAGTTTTCAACCCCTAAAAACTACCCTTAAAATAGCCCGATTAGGCCCATTTTAAATAGGCTTCTTGCGGTGATGGGTTTCAACACGTGGCCCAAATTTCGTTGAAATCAATTAACTCTTTCGAAAGTTATCGCGCGTACACATATATATATATATATATATATACGTATATAAATATATATATATATATATATATATATATATATATATATATATATATATATATATATACATATATATATAAACATTTTTAAAAATGGTGCCAAAGTGTTTAGGAGGTTATGAAACGTCGAGAAATTTTGGTCCGACCCCTAGGTCCCGCCATCCGACCGACGCCAATAGTGTATGTTGCCATATGGCAAATACACTAATAACACAGCTCAAATTATCTAACCTTCATGACATCTACAGTCTCGAGGAGGATACCACATCCTCCTCGAGACTGTAGATGTCATTGAACGGTCCGTCAGCTGACGAAATTCATTAACGAGGTGACCTGTGTATCTAATGACCTTGCACCACGCAAGGTCATTAGATACACAGGTCACCTCGTTAATGAATTTCGTCAGCTGACGGACCGTTCAATATTTTTATCAATTGACGTCCACTGGATGACGGCATTCCCCCACTACTATCTAACGGAATGAGGTGACTTCTGTATTCAATAACCTTGGTCGCGGTGGCAGAGGTGACCTTTATCAGGGTGTGGTCACACTGTGTACAGTCTCCCCGTAGGCATTTCCGCAGTATTGAAGTACACTCACCGTCTCAGCGGCGCTATCGCTCTGAGATGTGAATGCCAGCATAGCTGCAAGCAATGAATGGTTTTGGTAATATTATTAATAATATGTGTATTATAAAGACACCAATATTACACAATTATACAATGCGTTTCTTTTAAAACGGCCCGTCGAAATTTCAATTTCAATTCAAAGTCTTTTTGATTCACCTAGACTCTTTGACGTGCCCTTGCGAGTGTAAGGGTTGCAATGCTGTATCCAGCAATCCAGCTGGATTCAGCACGTTTTTGGCCTTGCTGGGTCTAGCGGTGCGGATCCGCAGTCAGCTAAAAACAAGTAATTAACTGGGTCTGAGAAGGAATGATAAGATATTGAAGAAAGAAATGGCACTTTATGAAAGTGAGGGTGAAAATCTAACTTTAATAAGTTTAAAAATAGCAGGAAATTGGACAAAATTAAAATTTATAATTTCCGGGTATTTTTAAACTTTAAAAATTTTGGATGATAACATTAATATCTAACTTTAATGTATGAGTATTTGATGACTTTCAAATCAACCAGCGTAGAGGAAGAGAGAGTCTTTTCTCAACCTTGTATATTTGCAGTTCTTTAAGAAGTAGGTTGGGAGATAACACCATTAATAATATTTCTTTTTTGAGATTTTACTTTCAGAAAAGTAAAAAAAATGTTACATAATTGATTGGCTTCATTCTTTAATAGACAAGTGAAGTCTTAAATTATATAAGTTATTATAAAATCAATATCCACACAAGATATCATTTAGAAATTATAGAAATTTATTATAAAAAATAAATAGAATTGACAACATGTTTCGGCCTTATGCCATCATATGCCATCATATAATATGCAATTATATAATAAATTTCTATAATCTCTAAATTATATCTTGTGTGGATATTGATTTTATAATTTAAACAACACAAGAAGTGGAGTCATACTCAATATATAAGTTATGTTAAAGTTTTATTTCTAATAAGAGTTAATTAAAGATTTTATAAGCGGACTATATGCAAGTTTATTTCGAAAATAAAAGTATTTTGCAAATGTACAACTGTTTTGCTCCAAGAGTTTTCAGATACGTTTGATATGAACCGTTCATATAGAAAAAATCGTTCTGAATCTATTGCAACCATCCGCAACTCTGCATCTCTTTTAGTTTAGGAGATACATGTGTTTATAGACGACTGTTTTTGAAGACACACGGTATATTTTCTTTTGCTGTAATTTGTTCATTGCACGAACTAATGTTATTTAAATTAATAAGTTTATTATCTGCTTATCTTGGTTTTAATTAATATTCGGTTCTGTTTCCTTGATTATTTTGTCTTTTGTTTTCAATATTTCAATTACTTGAAGTACGTACCAGCTTTATTTTCAAACATCTAAGAAGTTTCCAAAATCATGACGCAACGTGATTCGATCTTTGTCATAAAATTTTTTAATGTTCACAGATGTATAATTTAAACCTAAATTAATATTTCCCACTTGTGGGTTTGGAATTATAAAAATGATGACATGAAAAAAAATTAATAATTGACTTTAAGGTAGTTGTCGTGGTACAATATTGTCAAAAAGTTATAGATTATACGCGCCACAAAAGTATACTAGCTTGTAACTAAGTGATCCATAATTTGTACACAAGACTGAACCCGTGGAAACGTAACCCATACAGTATTCATATGCATGTATACTTTTCTATAAATTGTTGAACTTTAAACCGTTATTTATAAATAGTTAGACGGTCAAAAAAATTTTCTTATTTTTTTTAAACTCATAACAAATGCAGTTTTTGGAGAATTTCTGACAGTTAGTTCTTTTTTTATAAATAAGAAACTGGTTCCGAACTACAGAGATTGTATACAATCAATGTTAATTATCCAATTTTTAATTGAACTTATCTGGGATTATATACGGTTGATCGACTTCAAATTTTCAGGGTAATTGTATTATCATGTCCTTAATAAGTAGTTTCTGACGGTGTGCCTTAACCACGACAACTACCTTAATAACTTATATGAAATCTAAGTTGGCTTGATAAATTGATTAGCGTGGATTACATCGCAAATGTGTCGAATGAGTGGGATAAAAATTTCAAGGAGTTTTATGAATCATGTGCATAAAATGGTCAACAGGAGATGAAATCATCTCCTGGTGATGCTAACATGATCAGCGGAACGTTTGAACGAGAAGTGTTTTGTGGTTACTTGTTCAATATTCGGTGTCTTCATAGTCAACTTCCCCTTTTCAAGAAAATAATTGGCATTTTTAAACGGTGATCTACAACAACACGATGATTTGTTTTTATAGATTTTTGTTGATTCCTTTGGAACTTCCTGATATTTAATTAAAGTTCTTCAATTTATAAAATGTCGGTCATGGATATTTCTTATGCGCAATGTGGAATATACCTTGTGGTCGCAGATTAAAAACAATAGAAACATCAAATATTATATGATTTATCATATGACTCTATTTAATATTAAAAGTAGTATTTGATGTGGGACTTGCCTTTGAAAATGTCATCAAGATTTACAATTAGTTTTTTCTCAGTGCAAGTTTTTAATAATTATACAAGGTCGCTTAAAAAGAAGTTTTGAATTTAAACATTTGAACGGAATACAAAAAAAATATCAGTTATTAGTAGCATAATTAAAAATCTGTAAGAAATTTTAATTCAACAGACTTATCATTCATTCCCTCAATTATTTTTTGCAAAATATATTTCCAGTGTACAAACACGCAATATTTTATATGTATTAATACAGAATCAACAATCAAAAAATGATGAAAACTGAAAATTAATTCAAGGAATATTTAGAAAATTATATAATCTTATTTATTGTATAAATGGAGTATAGATTGTGCAACGATGTAGCATTTGTTCGTGACGACAAATCACCGGGTTGCCCCTTTGCAAAATTCACAAAACGTGCCTAAAGGAGTTTTACTGCAACAAACATTTTAATTTTTTATATTGAAAAAGAAAATTATTTAATAGATGCAAAAACAGTTTGTTTACGTTTGTAATTTCTCAGTAATATAATTTTACCAAGAATTTGTAGATTTTTTAAAAGAAACAACTATGATGCAGTCTATTTCATCAGATTTCTGCTCTGCTATGCGGCCATCAGCGGAGCTAATTAATCTGTCTACAATGCAGTTTTGTATAAATGTTTTGAAAAAAAACATTTTTTAACCGACTGCATAGAAATTAGAAATGAGAGGTTCTTAATTCGGTTGCATTTTTTTTTGTATGTTTGTTACGCGAATACTCCGCCAATTATGAATCAATTTAAAAAAAATTAACGCCATCTTGTTCAGAAGCCTACCAGAGTGGCACCACGTAGTTTTTATTAAAATCGGTTCATCCGTTTTTAAATGACACCAAAAAAGCATTTTTTATATGAATGGTAGTTGGTACCTCAAATCGCCAGTATTTGTGAACCGATTTTGATGATGATTCTTTTATTATTTAATAGAGCATACCTTCAGGGTGATTCCACATAAATTTTACTTAAATCGGTACAGAAGTTTTTTTATTACAATTTATAAACAAAGCCACTACCAAATATTTTAATAAAAATGTGAGAAATCAAATAAAACATAAAAAAATAAAACCTCCCTCAAAAAATGTCATTACTAAAACTTTTAATTACATATCTACTTTAATTAATTTTTTACTGACATTTTTGAAGAAAGTTAAATACATTTTTTTTAAAACTTATATCGGTGAAATAGTTTTAAAAGAAAGTATATTATTATATTGTCGTACTGTTTAAATTCATAAAAATATTTTAAAACTAAAACTTTAGACGTACCATAAAAAAGTGTATAAAAAATATTGCTCTCGTATAAAAAAACAGCATCCCTATTACGTCACAGATGTGAAAAAAATGTTAGAAAACTAATCTACCCCAAGTAACATTGCAGTGTTCCGAGTATGCAGTTAGAACCTTTCCACTCTGGTTTACTCTATAAAAAAATCCTTAAAAAACACAAAACAAATCTTTTGAAGACATTTTTTGTTGTATGAAAGAATCCCTTCCGCGTTGATTTCTTCCAGGATTAGATTACATTTAGTGAATGAATGCTATTGTCTATGAATATAAACGTTTGTATACTGTATTTTCATTGTGAAATAGAATACAGCTGATATCAATGTAATCATATACGCTTTTTTTCTTGTGGACGAACAACTTTGTCTGTCTTCTTCGAGATCTTTGATTCTTGTTTTTGGGCATTATAATATAAAACTTACATTTGACTACAAAAATATTGTTCCACGTTTTAAACTTAAACATATTTTCTCTTATTTTTTTAAAGACGTTTTTAGTAAGCAATTGTAAAGAAATTTCCATATCTATAAATATCTTTATACAGATGTATGGAAATTTTGTTTGCTTTAAATCTATTTTTAGCTCGTGCAGCGGCCAAATGTATGATTTTTATTCGGGTTTTGAATCTAGGGCGAGGTATATCCAGGATTTTGCGTTGCATCCCCCATCAAGGAGCTAAAGAAGTCTACAAGTCGTTGTGGTTGATTTTTATTTAATTTAGCATGGGTCTCCGAGGATATTAAAAATATTTTTTATAACTTTCTCAAAATTGTTTTTATAGAAATGTACCAAAAGTATGTTTGGTACATCAATAACTACAGTATTCCTGTAATTTTTGCCAGCCTCTTTATATGCCTGATATTCTTCAAAATCTTAGATCTAATACTTTCGGAGAGGAGAAAGACTTTTATGAACTAAAAAATGCAAAATAATTAGCTTTATTGTAAAAAGCGTGGTGTGCTATCTACTTAAATTTTCATGATAGTTCTACGTTTACAATTAGCTAGTAAATGAAAAATTTATTACCGATATTAAGCACTCCACGCTTTTTACAGTAAAGCAAATTTTGTTGTTAAATTATTTTGCATTTTTTAGTTCATAAAAATGTGTTGTTTTAGTTTTTTTAATTATGGGTGAACATCTTAGATCTCGCTATTATTAAACAGTTTAGGTAGTTTGTCCGGAGAATATTTTTTTTCGTCACCGATTGTAGAAACTAAAAGAAAATAGAATATAAGACATTGAACTTCTATCTCTGTTTGACTCATTAAAATATTATATAATATCATGGATACGCAACAACAAGTTCTTTCAATGCATTTTTATTTTATTTATTCATAGTATCAGAGATGCACCTTAATGCATTTAAAATTGTTTTGATTTCAATGACCTTTCCCAATCGGACTTTTCATAGTT
Organism: Venustoraphidia nigricollis; assembly: GCA_034508555.1. NCBI lineage: Eukaryota > Metazoa > Arthropoda > Insecta > Raphidioptera > Raphidiidae > Venustoraphidia > Venustoraphidia nigricollis. The sequence goes on from JAVRKA010000110.1 coordinate 853,852, forward strand.
TTTTTATTTTTGTTCTTTTTTTTAAATTTATTTTTTAAAGCTAGCCCTTGTCGAATTCAAACCAGTTTTTTTTAAATGCACTGCGTTAGATTATTATTACATAATTTTCTTCTAACACAACTCCCTATTTTTTTTATTGTATACGTGTTCTGTTTTTTATTTTTTTTTGAACTGTCGGTACTCGAGGCTTCAAAAAGAAATAAATATTTTCATGTAATTTTTGTTCGTACACAATTTTTTTTACACCTGCTTTTAGTTAACATTTTTACGACTTCAACACAGATCATAAAATATTTTTGACAATAAAAATTTGAATTTTTGTACTTAAAAAAATAAATCATTTGACAGATGAAAATCAAACTAAAAAAATTGAAAGTGATACAGCGTTGTAAAACAGTTTTTTGCCAAACATTTTTTTGTTGATTTGAGGCAGTCGCCAGGAATATCTGGGGCCAATTCAATTTTATCTTTTAAATAATAAATTTATTCACCAGTTTCGAAACTGGAATATGTCGTTTGGCGGTTTGTAAAAGATGCTTTTTTATTGAGAAAGAAAAAAAAATGGCATATCCTGTTGTTACTGGAACTTTCATATTTTGGTTGATCGATTTTTTAGTCACCTCGAGGTGTAGGCATCCTGAACCGCATGTAAAATTTGAGCAATATTGATCCAGCGGTTTGGGCTCTAGATACAACCATAGATTGACGAACAGGATTTCTTTTGAGTCACGGGGAACAAAAACTCAAAACCGATTTTTTTGCCCGATTACATGACTTCCCCTACTTCATACATGGGAAAATAAAAATTGAAAGTTTGTATTAGGGATGTCGAAAAAATATCGATATATCGAAATTTTTTATTTGATATATCGATATTTTTGGACGATATTTAATATATCGATATAAAATTCCGAGTATCAAAAACCGATATTTTTTTCCAGTGGCAACACTTGTATGTAGGTACTACCGCGACTGACTATGGCTGTTTAATTATTTCGACAAATCGAAAACTTTACTGAAAAAGAAACATGTGTTTTTACATATGTTTTTGGAACACTTTTAAGTGCGTTCCAAAAACAACAACAGTGAATAAAGCACATATCAAACACGTTTTTTTTCACCGGATTTTTCGATATTTTCGGAATAATAAACAGTCAAAATGTCTATTCATGCAATATTTCATTTCATTTGTACAACATCTAGGATATTTTTAATGATTTCGATTTTTTTACCAACAATTTTCTGTCGAATGTCACCTCTGGCACGCATCTTATAGGTTCACCATTCCTGGCTTTATTAATTGTTCGATTAATCTCTAAAATTATCTGCTCCTAATTGTATTAGACATTTAATTCATAAACAAAAAAAAATCTTATCGTTGTTTTTGATTTCAGATAAATATTTATTAGTTGATTTATTAGAAATATAAGGTCCGTTAATTGCTATTTGAGATTATATTAAGCTAGCCAATATGTATACTAAATTTCTTCGAGTGCCAATGTTCTCTTTCAAATTGGACCGATATATCGATATTTTTTAAAAAATATATCGGTACCGATATCGATACTTGAAAAAAATATCGATACGATATATATCGATACTTTTTGGCACTTTCGACATCCCTAGTTTGTATGACAATGATTTAAGACTAATCTATTTATTTAAACTTTGATTTTGAAGTCGTCAATGAAGCAATAAAAAATCAGAAATACAAATTAAAATCGTCAATTTCCAATGTTGAATGCTCGAACAAGACAGGTCATTTACCTCTGATATATGCATATTTTTAAAATACATTGAATGATGGAAAAAGTGTCCGATTCGTTTATGCAAAAAAGGAATTCCAATTAAGCGTCTCTTTAATAAAAAAATCCCTTTTTTTTTTGTTAACATTTCCTGCGAATATAATTTACACTGGTTTTATTTTAAAACGTCTCAGATGCATCTTTCGAAATACAGATCATTTCTCGGTTAAGCACATCTCCTCTTTCTCTCTTTGTCTGTCTCTGTATAATTTCAATGCGATCGAGTGAGAGAGACGTAACGTGCTACAATCAGAACGTTCAGTAATCATCATATGATTAATAAAAAGAAACATGATCGAAACAGCTTGTAAAACATTTATAAGTTGTCGATACTTTTACTAATTAATTAATTATTGATTGTAACAAAAATTATTGCTTAACCTATCTGAATCCAGTTGGCTTAAAAGGGTCATCTATTATTTTTATTTGTATAACTATTTTTTTGTACAGTCGACTCCCTTTACAATCACGTTCCCCTCAATTGGGTTTTTGAATTATTTTTTTTTTACATAAATGGAAAGATCACATACAAGTTTTATAGCGAAACTACTTTTATTATTTTGTTTAATTTCATAATGAAAGAGTTATATTTGTTTTAAAAATAATGTTTAAGCTAAGATCCGACAACGCGTCAAAAACCTCTGTGACGTCAAAATGTCTTTATGGTCCTTGTTGCCATGGTTACTTTGATAGTATGTATTATACAGCCATTCACAAATACACAACTTTTATCATTTTGACGTCACAAACATTCCTGGTACGTTTTGTAATCACGTTATATCTTATGAAGTTTTATACATTTTAATTAATTTGTCATTAATTACTTATGGCTTAAATTTTTTTTTCTTTTCGTTCTTCAATATTATTTACGATATGTTTTTTAAATAATAAAAAAAAATAGTTTTTTTTTTAGTTCAAATACTCAATTCTCGCTTTAATTGTTAAAAATTTGTCTTCTAAAAGAAGAAATTCTATTCGGTGAAAAAACTATGTAAATGCGTAAACGATTTTGCACGTGTATAGTGATGTAAAATTACCGGATAGTACTTATTTTGCCCGAATAATTTACCGGTTAATTTACCAGCTATCTATAAAACAAAATGATTGTTTCTGTTTTTTTTCACAGAAGATCAAAAAACAAAGCAGTAGAATCGAAAAAATAAGAATTTACTTATATTTATGTAGATATTGGTTATAAAAATAAAATTAAAATTTCAACAGGAATTTTCAACTGTGCGCAAAACTATCTGCGCAGCCTTGTATGTAATAATAAATAGCTGCGGGTATTTAAAGTAAATTACTGTGGTTATTTAACCGGTAATTTATTCTTCTACATCACTATTCACGAGTGATTTAGTTTATTTCTTTGTATGGCACTAATTTTATTATCAGAACTTATAGATTAAGTACAAACAGTTTTAATTTCTTAATTATAAAAAAAATAGAGAACATGCTGTATTTTCTAAACCCGATTAAAAGATAATAAATAAGTTTTTTTTGTAGTTCAATAAATCATAAAAATACTTTCCTTACTTTTGGTTTCATTATGTGACCTGGATTAAAGAATACACACTACGACTATAAATCTCATAGTTAAATTTCGTTAAAATTATCCATAAAGTACAAAGAACGCATTTCGATTTCGCGTTGGTTAAAAAAAACAAATCATCTGTCAGTTGCATAAAAAAAATCCCGGAAGCCATTAGTTACAGCGGCTACGTTAAATGGTAATTTTGAATTTTGTTGATTATACCGGGAGAACAATTTTGGTATAATATTAAATCTTTAAAAAAAATATGCGGGTGCATAGATAAATAGGAGATTTTTTTTAGATATAAATTCTACAGCGGTGATCATGATGAGAAAAAATATCTCACGATATCAAAATGGTCTTTTGACCTTAAAGAATCGTAACAAAAAATAAATACCCTGCTACAACACCTGGCATACAGTTGCAGTTCTGCAGTTTTTTATTACTGGAAGCGTGGCAGTCACATGGTTGATGCAACCCTCTGGTTCAAGACAAGGGATGAAACGCAAAGTTGATTTCATCTTCAACTATAAGAAATGGTTCTACTATGTCGCTGGAGCCATCCATGGGGACTCTATCATTTTTAATAATTAAATTAGGTACAGATAATATCCAAAATTATATTAATACTAGCCGCTACCCGCGACTCTGCACGCAATTTAGATTTAACACGGCAACGACAACAGTAGTAGAGCCATCGGCTCTACCAGGCTATATCTAGTGGATAGCATAAAAACCTTTTCCATGAAAAAATACATATACAGTGCTGGACAAAAGTCAGTGGACGTCCGGTTTTTTTATTTTTTTAATGTTTTTTCTTTTATAAATGGCTTCTATCTCGTTTTATCCATTTAATTGGACAAAAAATACATAAAATACGTATGATACCACCCATAAATTTATTGAATTATACAAAAATAATGGCTTTTAATACAGTAATAGATAATAATAATAAGGGACAAACGTATGCAGACATGTCAGATCCTTCAATCCGTGATCCGAAAAGTCTACCCAAAATCAATACAAACACAAACAGATAATAACATTAAGATACCATACCGTAGATAAACAATTTCGTGACTCGCTTACTCTTGACAATAAAATGTTTTTCTTGAGGATAAATGTCCTGGAATGGCCGGCACAGAGCCCAGATCTCAATCCCATTGAAAATCTGTGGGATATTTTGGATGCAGCAGTGCCTCTTTCGCGACGGACAAATAAAGAAGTGTTCCTGGCTGAATTAGACAAAAAGTGGAGTGAAATCGATCTCAGGTACTTGAAAAATTTAGTTGAGAGTATGCCTCGTCGTTTACAAGCTGTTATCAAAGCGAAGGGCGGCAACTCAAAGTACTAAAGTGTTTTTGGTTTGATTTTTTTGAAAGGATCTGACATGTCCACTTACTTTTGTCCCTTATCATTATCTGTTACTATATTGGAGACCATTATTTTTGTATAATTTAATAGATTTCTGGGTGATATCATATGTATTTTTTTTTAATTTATATAAATGAAACGAGATATAAAAGATTTGTTAATAAAAACATGTTTTTTTTTCAAAAACCGCTTGTTTACTTACTTTTGTCCAGCACTGTATGTGCCAACTTTCATGGTGATCGGTCAAACGGTGTCGAAGTCAACAAACATCCGTTTTTTAATACATATATAGATTGATTATTCCACACAACGTTCTTTTTGGTTAGATAGATAGATAGATTTTATTTACAAGATTTACAAAATTTACTCAGTGTATGATTTTATAAATAAATGTTTCCACTGATTTTGTTTTAAAAATAAGTATAAATGACTCCATTTTTAAGTTTAGAATTATTTTTTGAATACTGTAAAAAACAGTATTTGTAGGAAAAAACACTATTTCTTTTTGGTTATTTCATACTAATTGTAGAAAGATTTGTGCATCCCTTATGGCGTGGCAGTAAAAAGATAGAATGATGCAGTCAGAAAAGGGCCAGCCGCGTTTAGATCAACATTTTTATGACAGATTAATTTTTAGAATTTTTTGACTAACAAACTTTTTTAGCAAACGGTGATAATTGAGGATCTAGTCTGTATTTATGACACATAACTTTTTAAAGTGGATATATTAATTCCTGTGTAATTAAAAATGGCTAAGAGCGGCTTTTTTCTTATCTACAAGCTGCTTCATAACTTATTTCTGGAGTTTTACAAATTGTTCCAAAATATTTATTTTTGCATAGAGATTGATTCAATCTTTCATTTTTTTATAACGTTCTTCATAAACTACAACTTGTTTTAAACATCAGTTCCGATTTTAATTTTATAAAATATTTTTTTGATTCGTGTTCAGGTGGTCTTTTCACCTGAACACAATTAAAATTTTATAAAATATAATTCCTTTTTGTAAAGATGCAATATATTCCCTTGGAATTTTGAGTCAAGAAATAGTTTTAATCAATTCTATATTCTATGTTATTTCGATATGTCTGTTATGGATACAGGGTTTCTGATACTTTCTTTGAATTTGAAAAAGATCTGAGAGATTCTGCAAAAAAGAAAAAAATACGAGACTGTTTAGAAAATAATTTATTTTTTGCATCCAAACTCTTTATTATATTGGAAGTGTCTTATGTAATAAACTTCCTTGTAGTTTAAGAAGCATTCAATGTTTAAAAAAATTTGAAACTAATTTAAAAGTATTTCTAGTCAGCCATTGTTTTTACAGCATGGATGAATTTTTTAATTCTAATTATTAGCTATTATTAGTGTATTTGCCATATGGCAACATACACTATTGGCGTCGGTCGGATGGCGGGACCTAGGGGTCGGACCAAAATTTCTCGACGTTTCATAACCTCCTAAACACTTTGGCACCATTTTTAAAAATGTTTATATATATATGTATATATATATATATATATATATATATATATATATATATATATATATATATATATATATATATTTATATATGTATATATATATATATATATATATATATGTGTGCGGGCAATAACTTTCGAAAGAGTTAATTGATTTCAACGAAATTTGGGCCACGTGTTGAAATCCATCACCGCAAGAAGCCTATTTAAAATGGGTCTAATCGGGCTATTTTAAGGGTAGTTTTTAGGGGTTGAAAAATGTTTTTGGGCCCCAAAATACCGAAAAAATTCTCCGAATCGTTTCAAAATTGAAATTTAACCCTTTGGTAGTGATTAAAAAGTGTCCCCACAATTTTAATAAAATCGGCCCGACAGGACCGGATTTACAAATTTTATGAAAACACTAATTTGCAGATAGTGACTTATTTATTGAAGGGTGTATTTAATTCGGTGTAGACGTTAGATTGATAATAATATTACAATTAAGAAAAAAATGTTATTTTAAGGGGTGTATTAAGGGGTTAAATTTTTTATTTTGCCCAAAAACAAACTTAATTTCACATAATAAAAGTATAAAAACCACACGGCCCTATACAAGCAAATACACTATATTGTCGGCAGGGTTTTGGCACTGCGACCTGGGTTTTTTTTTTTATTGTAATTGACGATGTATCCACTTAGGGCAGTACAAATATATTCTATTCTATTCTATTCTATTCTCTCAGTTTGGTGTCAAAAAGTTGTGGTAAATGTAAAACAAATGTATCTTGGATATTAATAGGTAAAATCAGCAATAGTTGATTATTGTTATGTTTTAAAAAGATTCTGTAGGACTTAATTTGGATGGTCGTTGGAGGCAGAAACGTTATTTAAAAAAACGTAAAAAACTTCGCGTTTTTTGTTCGGACGTTGAACTTCTATTAACTGGGTCCACAAGCATCGTTACTTTGCAAATAAGTGTCGGTTAAAATGTAGTAATATGACAGCTTTTTAATTATTGAACAAATCATTTCAAAAACTCAATAAACCAAATCTGTGTTTTTGTAACTGTGGATTTTCATTTAACAAGTATGTGGAGATGTTTTAAACCCCCAATTCGAAGATGCATTTTTCGAAATACAGATCATTTCTCGTTTAGTCGTTTAAACCTATTTCTCTCTTTGTCTATACATATTTAATTGAAATAAGATTGGATAGAGAGGAAACCAGCATATTACAAACAGAATATTCACAAATCATCTATGATTAAAGGTAACATGATTGAAACAGCGTATAAGACATTTAGAAGTTGTCGATACTTTTACTTATTAATTAACTATTGATTGTGACGAAAATAAGTGTTTTAATTTATCTATTTTTTTTGACAATGTCATTAAATATTTTGTCAATTTCCACCACAATCACTAAAAACGTCGTTCCACTGAAATACGAATTATTAAAAGTTATGTAATTATTCAAACGAGTTTGTTCTGTCGGTATCGTTGTTCTTAGAGAGAATCTACGAAAATAGTGGAAGTATGAATTGTATTTTATAATAATTATTAAAAAAGCAATTAAAAATATTAATATTAAGCTCAGTTATCTTGACAGTTACATAACTGAATTTCTAGCTAACGCAGGAATGAATAAAACATTGAATAGAAACATGACGGCTTTTGTTTACACAAAAAAAAACATCTCCCAAACAAATGAACCACGCATGTTATTAAAACCTGCATCTAACGCTCACGCACCGATGAATAAAAAAAAAAGAACAACGCTTTAAAAAATGTCCTATCCTAACAACACAGCGGATGCCTAACACAAAATAATTGAATCACTGTTCTAAAACCTGCTTAGAACTCGTCCTCACACACATACGCACGCATCTCACGCACAATACGCACCAAGGATATATACAAGCTGTCCTTGAATTAAGTTGCATTCCTTAAAGTTTCAAGTGTACCACAATAGCTAAGAAATATTCTGGTTGTTTCCCTGTTACAATAGTCCAAGAGCTGATGACAGCCGTTTCATGAAGTGTTTGATGCAGGTAGAAAATTTGTACAATAAATAATAGGTAAGATGAGTAAATGAGTCTTTGTCCTGCCTGGATACGCCAGGTACTGCGCATACAGGAAAGGTTTTAAAAAAATATGTGCCAAAAAAGTGTTCGATTCAAAAGCCAACAAGTACTATTCGAAAGTTAAGTTGATTTCAAATAAATAAATAAATAAATAAATGAGGCAGACACTTTTGGAGGAGTTAAAATTAAACCAAAATACCCCAAAGTTGAATTTTCAAGAATAAAAAAATAAGTGATTGATTCACGCTGAAATTTTTATAGCGACTTCATTAGATATACTTTAAAATATTTGCAAAAAGCCAGACACTTATTCCGGGATTTAAGACTATTTTTGGGAAAGTGTTTTAAATCGTGCATAAGTTTCCAAAAATAGTCTTAAACCCCGGAAAAGTGTCTGGCTTTTTGCAAATATATATAATAATATAGGCATCATTCGGGAAGAGGTTTTGAAGGAATGTCAATATCATTGTGGTGTAGTCAAACATGGAAATTCCCTCAGGAATAACTAAATCAATAGGGATGGAAATTGAGCTATGTATTAACGCGGGTCCTAAATGCAAAATTTCATTCAAATTCGTTCAGTCACTACGGCGTGACTGGCAACCAATTCTTAGCATTTATAATATCAGTGGAATGTTAACTGTCCCAGAATTTGATTTCAATTCTCAATATTGTTCACGTCCATTATAATTATTTCAATATTTTAAATAACTAAAAACTATTTAATGTGTCCACGCGTTTTTGTCTGATACCAGTATAAACAGACAAAAATTCTCCCGTCTAAAAATATTGTGCTTTACCCACCAAAGACAATGCTCACAAGGAAACTACATTTTCAACAGTGAAAGAATTTTTCAAATCGAATGTTTCTCAATAAACAAACTTCGTAATTGATGACTCAGATGTGAAATAAACTTCTGCAACCCCTCTGCGATCAAAAATACAGTGACATTCGGTATATTTAAAGTGCACCCCGCCACTACCTCCCTGGACGCGCGACTCTTCGTGTGGGTTGAAGAATGCGGAAGAAGGGATGAAAAAACAAGAGATTGCGATTACACAATAATAACGGTACCTGTTTAGCGGTTCTTGACATAGGTAAAGGACGAACCAACCCTTTCTTTACCTGTTCAACCCTTGCGGTCATCAAACTCTTTTGATTAATGGTGGGAGATTTTTTTTTCTTCTTTTTTTTTGGTACGATCTCTTCCTTGTCATTTACGTTGCAACTACCTGTCGGAAGGGTTGATATATATATCTTGATATGTTTTTACGAATCCCACGATGTGTGTAAGATTTTTTATTCAACCCTTTTTTTTGCTCAAACCCTTTCTTGTGTAATGTTACATTATAGAAATTTGATAAGTGCAGATTTTTTTGTCTAGTCAAAATGATCTATATTAATGGGTTCTGATGGGAATTATTTTTTTCATGCCGGTCAAACTATGTTTTGAAATCTAATATTTATTGCACTGGTTTTGGAGGCGTCATTATCAGTTTTATTTTTTATTAAGACTGCGTGTGAATCTGTATTTTTGTGGGAAGTTTTGGTTTAAATACACTAATTATTGAATTTTTATAATAAAACAAGAAAAGATTTTTTTAATACATACAACGTTCTTATTCATATTTGGTAGTGTTTTCGTTTCTCTTATGTGATTTAAATATAATATAATAACGAGATAATTGCAACCTTTACAACCTGTACAATATATTATTTATTTTTCTTGTCAACGTTTCGTCTACAATTTGAGACTTCTTCAGGGTTCTATAAGAAGTCTCAAATTGTAGACGCATCGTTGGCAAGAAAAATAAATATATTGTACTGGCTGAACCTTCCATTTTTCCAGTTGTTATATTGTCTTTAAAGTTCTTTTTTTAACTACTCATTTATATCGAGTCTGTCCGCGTCTAATCAGCGCCGATTCCAAAAAAGTAGGTGCTTAAGAACTTTCATGATATCTACACTAATATTATAAAGAGGAAAGATTTGTATTTGTGTGTATGTTTGTAATGAATAAACTCAAAAACTACTGTGCCGATTTAAAAAATTCTTTCACCATTAGAAGCTATATTCACCCTGAGTAACATAGGCTATATTTATTGCTAGAAAATATTAGGGATCCTTACTAAAACTTTAGTAACGTAACCAAAAGTGTAAAAAAAATGCCATAAAACATCTTTCGTCGCATGCGCTGCAGAAACTATTGATGATAGAACAAAAGTATGTTCTATAATATTAAAAACATATCAATAACTACAAAAAACTTCGCGATACTATATGTCCAACTATTATCGTTATGTCACAATAAGCACTTTTTACATTTTAATAATTTATATAGATAAAAGACGATGTGTATGTAATCTATGGACTCCAAACGGTACACCATTTTTGATGAAATTTTCAGACAATCTTTAGATTAGCCCAGCGGGTGATCTTGTGAAGTTTGGTAACGATCGGATCAACTGAATTTTTTAAATTTCTTTTTGCGAAATAAGATTTTTCTTCGATTTTTGAACATTCACAAATAAAAGCGATTGAATTCACGCAAATTCAATACTCGTTGAGAATTTAATGATAATGATTCTCATCTTTTATATCCTATATATACATTTACACCCGGGCGAAGCCGGACTGGGCCGCTAGTTTATTATATAAAGGTTCTAATACTATTGTCTCAATGTAAGAATTTACAGTGCTGTTAAATCTTTGTCATTTTCCAACTTTAACATCACATTAGGTAAAGTGAGACAGAAATTTAACAGCGCTGTTAATTTTAACATAGAGATAATAGCTAATAGTTTGCTATAATATTATGAAACATCCGTTGTTGCAATTATAATACGATATTAGAACTCGAATTTTTCCACTCTCGCGGCGGCTCACTTACCAATTATTCTACAGTGACATATTTAAACAATCAACATTTCTCATAATAAAATATATTTCCAACCGTATTCCACACCCTTTGAGATTTAATTTTACGGTAGAATATGAACCTTCACTCGACCGATAGCCAAGTGGAATTGTGAATCAAATGTGAATGTTTCTTTATGTAATTTAGTTATTATATGGTTGATTAATTAACTAATTTTAACATTAACAATATATAGTATCGCCCCATAAGTATAATGTCATTTAATTTCAAGGATTCCGTACCCAAAGACTAGACTCTATCTAATTCCTGAACCATTTCGTAATCACCTTGGCTGATCGCAAACCCCATTTGTGCGTAAAAAAATAGATAGAAAATTGTCGAGCGTCTATACTTGTTAATGTTTATCTACCTAACGAACATGATGAATTATTGTTTTGGGAAATTTCACTTGAAACTAAATGGTTAAATTAAAGCAAAGTCAAGAAGACGATTGTGTTTTTTTCGGATGAATTATGATCGACTATAAATCATAATTTTCGAGTAATTTATCGACTTTCGAAAGAATATCGATACCAATAAATATTTCTGGCGTCGATATGTAATCAGCTGTAAATATTTTACCAGTGTCATTGACATTCAGCCATTGTATGAAAAATTTATTTAAAAAACTGTCGCTATTGCGCAATATCCCTTTTGGATTTTATTTAATATCCGTTTTTTTGACACATGTGGTACACTAAAGTATGCTCCAGACACTCATGCTTGTATATACACATGTTTTAATATTTTTTAGTCGTTTTTTAATTTTTTTATTCAATTTTTATCATACAGTTAGGTGTGTACTTTTGGTTTTGCCAACTATTATAGAATTAATATTGGAAATTAAATATTTTTTTATTGTCATTTTTGTTTCAGAAAGTTTTTGGAGTGAGCATCTGTAACCGACCTGCAGAAGGGCTGACGTAAGTAATTTAAATTTGCAGCTTTTTAATATTTTAATTTAATCGTTTGAATATTCCATCTAAAGATGAGTTCCATGTCAGTTCGAATGGTTTCTAAGAACTAATACTTATTTATAGACATTTCCTTAACATAATATGTGTCAACTTACGTAATTACATACAACAATTGCAAATTATTCTCTATTGTAATAAATTTAATCAAAGAATTAATAATAACAGGTATAAAATAAATATTTTAATATTAATTATTTCAGACCGCAAAAAAATCGTACTGTATAAATAAAAAAGACACGTGTAATCGTCGCGTGATAGGTATATTTAAAAAAAAAAGAATATTTTTTGGAAAGCATATTTTCAAAGGAATTTTATTGGCAATTTTATTGATATCAGCAATTTTTTATTCTTCAAAACTGCATAATAATCGGTTCTGTGTGGCTCGTGCCAAGCATTAATTAAGGGGAAACTAAACGGCAATTAAATTGCGCGAACTATTTTATTGGATTTTTTTCATTGATAACATTACTAAAAGCATTTTCAATTTCTTGGTGCTATCGTCAACGTAAAAATTTGCAGTGCTGTTCATTTTTTGTCACTTTCTAACAAAAACATCACATGAGTCTAACGGCGCTGTTAATTTTAACATTGACCATGCAATAGTGCTGTATATTAATAACATCGAAGTCAACAATTATTGATAGTTGAAATAGACTTGCTAATCGGCACTCATAGGCGCGTGCTGAGAATTTATTAAGGGGCATTTATTTTGACATTAATGAGCAAAATTGTTATAACCATGATTTCGTACCATGAATAAAAAAATATGACACGCAAAAATGAATACAAAAAAATGTACTTACATTAAAAAAATGCATATTTTTGTCGGTCTTGTAGGATGCTTAAAATTCTAGCTGAAATATTTATGTATTCTACAGTTTAAATACCTGACGAATTTCAGGTAAGTTTCAAGCGGTAAACAATAGAGTTGGGTAGCTCAGATCTGCACCGGTTCAAAGAGCCGACTCTGACAGAAGATCCGTGAGAGCCGACTCACTTTTTTTGAGCCGACGGATCAACGGATCCGCATGACTCAGTGAAACACTTAACACACAGAAGCACATTTTACACTTACGTATCAGTTCTTGCTCTGATGCATCTGTCAGCTCAAATGACTCATGCATCACATGTTTGGCTATGCATTCTTGATTCTATACAGGTCGTGATATGATTGACTGAACTAGGTAACTCAGTGGCAGACTGCAGTAACATATTCAGAACTCGGCTCTTTTTGAACCGGTTCAGTGAGCCGGCTCACAAACGGGATCCAGATGCAAAGATGCAGATCACTAAAAAGACCCGTTTTTTCCATCTCTAGTAAACAATCCGTTTGAGTCGAACATTTAAGTGATTTATTTACCTTGAATTTATGAGTCAATAATTCTAGTTTATACTGAATTCATTAACTCCATTTTATTTTAAGGCTACTTTTGACGTCTTATTTCATAGATTGCTATAAAAAACATATATGATGAATGCGCTTCTTAGTTTATATTTTTAATTAATTCGATCCAAGGGAACCAATTTCAGTGGAGGGTCATCGCACATGCGCAATAAGCCTTGTTTTTGTGCTGTAAACAGTGCTGTATCTATCAAAATAATTATTTTGTGTCGATTCTCAAAAAGTAAGGAAAATTTGACTTGCACTCTATTTTTCCTGTAAACTTTATCAGTCTCTTTATATGTCTGATTTTTTTCAAGATTTTTGTTCAATTAATTTTGGAGATAAGGTAGGGAGAGACATTCTTTTTTGGTACGTCTCGCCCGCCCTTGTCTCCTGAAATATTAGGTTTAAAATAAAAAAAACCCGGGTCGCAGTGCCAAAACACTGCCGACAATATAGTGTATTTGCTTGTATAGGGCCGTGTGGTTTTATACTTTTATTATGTGAAATTAATTTTGTTTTTGGGCAAAATAAAAAAATCAACCCCTTAATACACCCCTTAAAATAACATTTTTTTTCTTAATTGTAATATTATTATCAAACTAACGTCTACACCGAATTAAATACACCCTTCAATAAATAAGTCACTATCTGCAAACTAGTGTTTTCATAAAATTTGTAAATCCGGTCCTGTCAGGCCGATTTATTAAAATTTTGGGGACACTTTTTAATTAGTACCAAAGGGTTAAATTTCAATTTTGAAACGATTCGGAGAATTTTTTCGGTATTTTGGGGCCCAAAAACATTTTTCAACCCCTAAAAACTACCCTTAAAATACCCCGATTAGGCCTATTTTAAATAGGCTTCTTGCGGTGATGGATTTCAACACGTGGGCCAAATTTCGTTGAAATCAATTAACTCTTTCGAAAGTTATTGCGCGTACACATATATATATATATATATATATATATATATATATATATATATATATATATATATATATATATATATATATATACGTATATAAATATATATATATACATATATATATAAACATTTTTAAAAATGGTGCCAAAGTGTTTAGGAGGTTATGAAACGTCGAGAAATGTTGGTCCGACCCCTAGGTGCCGCCATCCGACCGACGCCAATAGTGTATGTTGCCATATGGCAAATACACTAAAAAACAAAAACAGGCAAATAAAGAGACTGCAGGTAAAGAATACAGGAAAACTATAGAACAGTTAAATTTTCATCAGTTTTTGAGTTAGGCGCAAATTAATTATTTCAATATGTACTACGTACTACGTGCGGGATATAGTAACGTTTAGAAAAAAAAAATTACGTACACTTTGAGTGAGCTATCGTGGAATACGTTTTTTAAAATGCTTTAAAACTCTCTAAAATGTATTTTAATTTTGGAGCCTCAGTAACGTCATATTTTCAGTGTGCCCTCCTCCAATTTTCTAACCCTTTGTAAGAAAATCTGAAAAAATCACTTAAGAACTACAAATGTGTTCTTTTAAAAGATATTTTAAATCATAAATCAGGAATTAGTTGAGTAGACTTTGACATTTTAACAATGAATAATATTGGTTACAGAATTCCCTTAATAACTTTGCGATGGTGCAATGAAATGCTGAATCTTAGTTTATAGATCTCAGGGTCATTCTTTAAAGACGTTTAGTTTGCAATTAATCTAAGACAGCTACAGTGAATCTTCAAAAATCATTGATATTAACATAAGAATTATTTCTTATCCAAAACACAAATACTTGAGTAAATTCTGCAAATAATTTAATTGTACTTTCGGTATAACTTTTTTATACTCGGAAATTTTAAATATCAAACACCGATGTAAAAAGGCACCCTTTGTAAATGTTCTGGTTCCGCCACTGCCATTCATCATGGTTGAAGCATGAGTCAGAGTATTTAGCGGATTCGCAGACGCAAATATTCGATTCTTTGATGGCTAGACTTGCATATCGAAGAAGCGCCATCTTTAAATAGCGGCGCGCTAGTTCGGCCAATAACCGCGGTTAATGAGACATGTCAAAGGTTATTCATTCAGTAAATTAACACAAACACATACTGATTAAACGTTTTATGACGTCACTTTAGTATTAGACTGTTCAGTGTTTGACTCGAAAAATATTTGTTGATATCGCAGGATTTGTCATATTATTCTTACGAATGAATCTTTTTTGCGTCAAAATTTCTCGTTTTAGAATATGATTTGTTTATTAATCTTTCGTAAGAAGTTGGAAGTGTGGTGATAGAATCTGAGGTAAACCAAAGAAAACTTAATTTCCCCAGGACAGCTGCGTGCGTCCTGGTCTGAAGAGCTTTCTTGCGTCGACAATAACTTCTACAAAAATGCATCGATTTGAAAATGTTTTTAAATGTTTGTCTCAGTAAGAATACCAGGCACATTAATTTTGGTGCCAATTGGGTGAATAATTATTTTAATATTTATATACGCAAAGTGTATATTTTTAAATTTTGTCTACACCTAATAATATCGTTTCAGTAATGTTTGATGACTTGCTGGCAAATTCATGTTAGAAATTATTTTTAAACGTGAAAATCATTTGATAATGGTTTTTTGAATTAAAGAATAAAATTCAAAGCAGTTCAGTTGAAACTGATGCATCTGATTATAACTGATAAAAAGCTATAAAAGTTTTACATTTGAGACGCTGTTTAAAATTTGTAATTTTTATAATTCCTTTTGATTTTTTAATGAAATTTTGAAGTTTAACTTATTTAGCGACGTATCTGTTTGAAAAAAAGTAAGAAATGAGGGAAAGTAGAACTGCCGCATAAAGGGGAAGTTAGTTTGTCTCCTAAATTACATGAAATTGACAAGGACAGAAGTTTATTGTGTGCTGCTAAGTATTTGTAAATATTATTAGTTTCACATAAAAAAAAATAAACTTGGGAATAATATTAAAAACTAAAGAAGTTAAACTTTTTATGTGAGCTTATGAGGGTTAGGCTCATTATAATTTTTTTATGAATATATCTCCAAAATAAGAACAGCTGCAAATATTTGTAATTTAGAAGTACGGGCCTGTTGTAGCTGCCATTAATTTCATTTAATTTAATATTAATAAATATCAATATCTCTGTATCTTACAGTAATTTAGACGCCACTGGTCTGAATGTTAATGACTTTTAATTAAACTTTGAAATAGTAACAACAATTTAGTTTTTCATTCATAAGTAAAAGCAGATTACTTCAATATTTTGAGTTTGAAGGCGTCAGTTGTCGAGAAAGAAAATGAAGCTCTCAAAATGAAAACGTATAAAAAGATGAAATAGATTTCCAAAAATTCTGGAAAATAAAACTTGAGTGTTATATAAAAAATTTACCGTTAACCGCGACTCTGCACGTGATTAAGATGAAAAACGGTATCTCACAACCGTAGTGGAGCCTTTGGTTCCATCATATTACAGGATTTCTTTATAAATTCCAAGACGCTATGCCTAAAAAGCTAAAATTTTGACAGAGCATTCCTATAATGACATGGATAGCATGTCATTATAGGAATACTCTGTCAAAATTTCAGTTAGGCATAGCGTTTTGGTCTGTGATTATAGGAATATCCCAAGTTACCCTCTTAGAGGTGGATATCTGTCACTATAAAAACGTACGAGGTTGACTCTAATTAAAAGAAGTTAATTAGAGTGCTTGTGATCCTTGATGATTGTTGGATAAGTTTGGATAAAATCCGTAGCACAGGATCAATAAAACACAGTACTGAAGTTAAAATTGCATTCTCACTAAACAATTTTAACTAAAATATTTTATTACAAACAACCATCTTACCTTTTATATATATTGTGAAACCAGTCACCATGTTTTCAATCTTTCGACTAAATACTGATACGAATTGACAGCTTTCGAACTCTGAAGATGGTGTAAAGCACACCGAAACGTTAGTGAGAATGCAATTTTAACTTCAGTATTGTGTTTTATTGATCCTGTGCCACGGATTTTATCCAAACTTATCCATAAAAACGTACTGTCAACATTTGGGCCTTTTAGATTCTGTGCCTTGTCTATCGTGCAAAATTCTTTGGTGTCAGGTATAAAGGACTTAAGTCGAAAAATCTACGTTAATATCAAACGAAAGTGCATACAATTTAGACATTAAATCATTTATTTGGTAAATAAATAAATTATTATTTGTAGCTAATTTTAATGGATTATGAAAAATGTTTCTAGAACTTATTTATAATTAAATAATCTATTGTAAATAGGAGAATGAAGGTCTTTTCTTTGTAATGGCCTCTTTTAGCTATCATAACGGTGGTATATAAATTTTTTTGATCTTTTCGTGATGCAGTATTTTATATAAAATATATAATTAATTGTGATATTGAAGCTGTCAAATACGTGATATAATAGAACATTATTTAATACGAGTTTTTTACTCTAAAATACTGCACTATTCATGTTTTTTAATAGCTGAAATTTTGTATTTTGTTTGTAGAAACTCAAATTTTTTAATATACGGCACCACTTAATTTTTAAAAGAATTTCGAGTGCTATAAGAAATAAAATGATGAAACCAATAAATAAAAAAAAAATAATAAAAAAAAAGATTCTGACGAATTGAGAACCTCCTCCTTTTTTTTTGAAGTCGGTTAACAAGAACATTTTTATCAAATTCCCTTGCTCCCGTTTACAGTGTCGACAATATCATAAAGCATTACATAATTCATAGAACAATATAACACACTGAAAAAAATTAGCTTAAATACCGAATACTCCCTACTCTCAATTCATGTTGTCTCGAGAGAATGTCACGTATAGATATTGTAGATTACAGACGCTCGACAAGAATGTCACGAAAGTATGAGGAAGCATGTTTCGGATGTGATGCTTATGGCGAGAAGCCTTAGCTATCTCCTTGGTCAGCTGTAAAAAAATTGAGGTGTAAGCAGCGACCACCGCAATCGAATCTCAATGTTTAAACATTTCTTGAGCGAACCAGGAACGCATTATTTTTGTAACAATACTCTTAAAAGTAGATAAAATGTAAATTTTTATTGTAAAAATGGTTGCTCAAAAATAGGCGATAGTATTGGTTTTTTAAAGCTAAAAAAACTATTCATTTTAAATGCTGCAGATGTTAAGTCAATGCTAGGAATACTTTTGCAGTCTAGCAGATTTTATGAGGATTTCATAAAAATTTGTATGATGTCTATACCAAAAAACGTCTCAAGTTTTTTCTCTTTTGCCCGTTTGTTTGACTATTTACACCGACATAATTTGAAAAGAACTGAACCGATTTTAGTATTAAAACCGACATTAACGCGTATAAAACGACGAATGACAATAATAAGTAGTTTTGTTCATACAAAAGCTTTAATAAAAAATATACTTGTACTTCTCATAATGAGCCCTTTCATTTAATATATCACATGATTCACTTGAAAAAAAATATTTTTTTAAATTTCAAAATCGGAATTTGTTCATTTACGTTATACGTCCGCAATTGACCCAATTGCGGACTCTATATATGTACCAAATTTCAACTTCTCATAATGAGTCCTTTCATTTAATATATCACATGATTCACTTGAAAAAAAATATTTTTTTAAATTTCAAAATCGGAATTTGTTCATTTACGTTATACGTCCGCAATTGACCCAATTGCGGACTCTATATATGTACCAAATTTCAACTTCTCATAATGAGCCCTTTCATTTAATATATCACATGATTCACTTGAAAAAAACTATTTTTTTAAATTTCAAAATCGGAATTTGTTCATTTACGTTATACGTCCGCAATTGACCCAATTGCGGACTCTATCTATGTACCAAATTTCAACTTCTCATAATGAGCCCTTTCATTTAATATATCACATGATTCACTTGAAAAAAAATATTTTTTTAAATTTCAAAATCGGAATTTGTTCATTTACGTTATACGTCCGCAATTGACCCAATTGCGGACTCTATATATGTACCAAATTTCAACTTTTTTCGTTCAGTAGATTCGGAGAAAATAAGCTGTGATAGACGGACAGACAGATACGAGAGTAATCCTCTAAGGTTACCGTTTTTTTCATCGGATATACGGAACCCTAAAAATCAACTTGAAGCGCGATATTGAATTCTTTCAACAGGTTTTTTAAATGCCATTTTTCGCATTCTTATTTACATAGTTAACAAAAGACCTTGCATTTTTCTGAATGTTCCTTTTTGATTTATGTTTAACATTTTAATAATTTATTTTTTAACTTGATTTATAATGTCAAATATTCATAAAATTAAGTAGTTTAGTTCAGCCAAAATGTTTTGTACGGCGTTTTTTTTTTAATTTATCGGTTGAAGCTGAGGATGCATGGTAATCCGACAAGTTTTTTTATTTTTATTTAATTTGGTGATTGGTATGCGCTTTGCAGTAACAGACGAACCTATACGAATGCAAATAAAATGATGACATCAATCAGGGAAGGATTTGTAAAAATTTAAACCACAATTAGAAAAGCAGGGATGTAGACAATGCTAATTTATTTTTGTCGATGTATTTTTTTCATTAAAGACGACGATTAAAAAAACGACTTCCATAAAACTTTTCTTAAATGTTCATGCAGTGGTGTAGCTATGTAAGGGCCCCGGTGCAAAAATGAAATTGGGGCCCTATATTTTCAATATTAAATGAAAAGTATTAATAATAAAGATGCAGTTCCGGGAGTCGACAGTTTTTTCGTAAATTTCCTCCTTTCTACGATTCGTATTTTTAATTTCATTAGCATTAATCGTTTTCGAGTTATTTACAAAAAATTAGACCCTCTTTATTGAGATTCTTTAATTGTTAATAACTTTTGCAATGGTTTATGTGCGGATTTCAAACTTTTGCACAATTTTCTAGCGGTGATTACGAATGCAATGACCTATGGCACGTATTTTAACTCGCAGTAGCAAAAATTAACACGTTTTTCAACTTGTGAACCAGACTACAGGGGCCAAAGAATCAAAAATCAAAAATGCTTTATTCGATTAGGATATTTAAATAACGTTTTTGAACGTCGATCAGGAGGCCGAGAGGCCCATCAGCTTTAAGGGCTCCGGTGCACTGCACCGCCTAGCACTTCGGTAGCTACGCCACTGAGATCATGTTATTTCTTATGACTTGTTTCTTATTATTTATTTAAGAAAAAAAGAATGATTAAGGAGAAACAACACGTACAAAGTTAAAAAATAAGAGAAAGGTAAAAAGAAAGAACTAAAAGAAAAAGAAATATTATTATATCTGGTTACTTTCTGGACGATTCAGTTGAAAGATCGTAGATTACAGACGCTCGACAACATGTCATTATATTTGTAGTATTGAATTTATTATTACTGAAGTAAAATATCTCAGTTACAATATTTATTTTATTTATTATAAAATCACAATATATGTATTACAGTAAGTACATAATTTTAAAATAACATTTTTTGAAAACGGAAATGTCTATATTTGCCTTGTTTTCATATTTTTATTCGAATAATTTTTAAACTGTAATTCGCAAAAATGTTATATCACCAGAGGCTATTGTTTTCAAGTAACTATTTTGGAAATTTTTAAGTTTTTGAAAATATATATATATTCGAAGCTACGACAGAAAATTACGAAAATATCACAATTTCACTTTTTAGCACTTGATCAATTTCATAACAAACAGTCCATCTTCAAATCAGTTCCCCTTTAAAAAAATACAATATATAATATAAAAAAAAATATTTGAGGTACCATAATCAAGTAAACAAATCATCACATTTTATAATGCATTTTGCAAATAAAGCTTAGCTAGTGCCAAGACAGGAGCTCCAGTCGGTTCTTTGGGTGGTTCCCCTGCAGAACCCGCGATATCCAAATGACTATACGGGATTGGCTGTTCGCTTCCCGAACCATGTTTGTCCAATCCTGAAGCTAATAGCAGAAATCCGGCTGGCGTCTGCAACATATGCATACAGTAAATATCGTGACTTCAGAAGGTACCGGGAGATCCCCGCGATCTTATATTGACACAGTGTCCTCCACATATTAAGTAAGGGTTGGGTAACTCAGATCTGAGCCGGTTCAAAGAGCCGACTCCGACAGAAGATCTGTGAGAGCCGATTCACTTTTTTTTGAGCCGACGGATCAACGGATCCGCATAACTCAGTGAAACACTCAACACACAGAAGCACGTTTTACACTTACGTATCAGTTCTCGCTTTGATGCATCTGTCAGCTCAAATGACTCATGCATCACATGTTTGGCTATGCATTCTTGATTCTATACAGGTCGTGATATGATTGACTGAACTAGGCAACTCAGTGGCAGACTGCAGTAACATATTCAGAACTCGGCTCTTTTTGAACCGGTTCAGTGAGCCGGCTCACATACGGGATCCAGATGCAAATATGCAGATCACTAAAAAAACCCGTTTTTCCCATCTCTAGTACGACCTGCTGGGAGCTTGTAATAGAGTAGCTATGGAAACACCATTCATCGCTAGATCATTAGATGCTCGCCTGATCGCAAGTCAGAGCGTTGACTCAAAGGAATATAGTAGTGAATAGTTGTGGTCAATGTTTACCTGGTGTCCACGTGGCGTTCGACTCGAAGCCAAATTGTTGCATTGCAAAACATCGTCTCCTTCAGCTTTTCCTCGATGAAAAGCAATATCTTCGCGTCTTAACATCGAAACTTCAAAAGGATCGCCGATTTCCGCACCGTGATTTTGAAGTTTTTGAGCATGTCCTGTATTTCTGGCGGGACCGTTATCAATTACTGTAAAAATAACAACACATGATTAACTTACCTCAGTGGAGCAAATGTGTAAGAAATAGTTGGTAAAGCCTAGTTAAGTTGATGATATAAGAAATACAGTAAGTCCTCGCTTAACACGTGAGATACGTTACAATAAGTTCCTGCGCTATACGAAACAGCACTAAATGAGGTCATATTAATACGTAGATATTAGGCATAAGTGAAACAGAACAGAGAATAAGGTTTGTTAGTTTTTTTTTGGTTAGTTTTGTAGATTTATTTATTGCTAATATCGGTTTTCGCTCATAAAACATTTATGAAAAATAACTAAAAATTCGAGTAAAAAGTTATCTTTGTGATGAGGAAGGTTCCTCATTTGACATATTTTGTTTTTTTTTTGTGAAGAAGTCATCTAATGTCGTTTGCCTTTTTCTGTTTCGTTCAGCAAGCTGTTGTCGATAGCACAAGATATTGCATCAATAACACTTCGTCTTGCCTTTGAACTTCTATCAACATTTGAATCATTTTACATAAACTGATCCATAATTTACGTTATAGTGGCAAAACTTATAAATTGATAAAATGAAATTGTTTGTAAAAAATAAATTGTTGAACGCATTTCAACTTTCTACTCTAATAACAAAGCGAATAATTGTCAGTTAAAATTTTAGGATTTATTACGAACTTCAACCTAGAAATTATTCTAACATTTCGAGAAGCTAAGATTTGAGTTGATTTCGTGCGAATTTAGTCTAGATATAAGTTCTTGTATGAACGAAACGCAGCTTTGACGCGCAAAGCAATAATAGAGCTAGCGGTGAGTGCAAAACATTGGTTTAATTGAAAAACAAACATGTATTTGAGATTCTTCAAATCTCGTTGAGCTCATTAATTTCCTATATTCTTAGTCGTTTCCGTGGGACATTCTGCCCGGTGATTAAAAATTTTAGGGTTGGTTAAACTCCGCTACCCTTCAGCCAGGTCTGTGTTTTTGTATTCGGATATTATTAAAGAGGATAAATTTTCAGTGCCTCAAATACCTATCCAAAAATGTCTAACAGCTCTCGGACTAATACCTTTATTAACGAAAGTGTACAAAAATACAAAGAGAAGTGTTGACACAATGCAGTCTTATCACTAGTAAACAGTGCTAGAAATACAATAAATTGAAGTGTTTTGAAAACAAGAATTTTATCGAAAATATACAAACATGTTATTGTTGTAATATCATTTCTGTTATCGGTATTTACGCCTACTAAAAATAGATAATCTGGTCGACAACCATATCAGCGACAATTATAATAAAATTTTATGATATATGAATACGTGCATTAAGGGGGTTCACCAGTGTAAAATTTTCAAAAAATCGATTTTTTTTTGTATATTTCTTATCTAAAACATGTTAGAAATGACATCCTAAAAGGATTTGTATGAAAGTCTCTGAAAACTATGTTTCATAGCGTCCTTAAACTTCAAAAGCGTTTTTCTCAAAACTATGTTTTTCAAGTCGGTGTGCAGGATTGCGCTAAACAAGTTGAAATTTTGCGTGTGCAGTTTTTATACATTACTCAAGGTACTGACGTAGGGGATTTTTTTAATTTTGATTTTTACATTTTTTACAGCTTATAATGTCAGAGAAAAATACATAAAAAACGGATTTTTTTTCAAGGTCCGCCATTTTGTTAGTTTTCAAAATTTTGCAAAACCCCTACGTCAGTACCTCGGCAAATGGATTACGAATAACGAGATATTTTCATTTTTCGTTTCAGACAACCGATGCGTGTTGCATCTTGCACACTGTTTGGCAATGTCATTTTGTGGAAGTCTCGTTTCAGCCTTTATCAGAGGCACATCAATTTGATTACACTTTCAACAAAATTTATGTAGAATACTAGATAATACACGAACAAAATGGCGTAAAAACTGTTGAAAAAACTTTAGTAATTCTCCCACAATAAATTCCTGAAAAACCGCTCGATAATCGGTCGTTACACTGGTGAACCCCCTTAAGATATATTATAGTCGTTTCGTTGTTTCTCTCATTTCGTACTCTTGTATACTTTTATTTGAATTATTTCTAAATAAGAAAACTTACCGATTGAATATCCTTCACCGGCTGCCAAAACAGCATGTCCTGTTAAAGTTGCTATAGTGTACAGATGAGGATTGACTTCGTTTTTAGCCAATTCTTTCATCTGAAAATAAATCATTTATAACAAACAAACAATAAATACATATAAGCAAATGTGGTTATATACTCTACATAAATGATTTCTCAAAACACACTTTTTCTATTATATAGTACTTTGACAGTTATACAAAATTATAATAACCCACGCAAGACTATAAAATGAATCAATCTTGTCACATATAGGTTAAACTCGTGTAAGTGTGTATATGTATACATTTTGCTTTGTCGCGCTCAAAGCTACTCGTATATTTCCCCGCTGTTGAGCTTCACAGAAAATTTCAAGGCCGCTAAAAAGTTTCACTTCAAAAAACGTTACAGAGTCAAAGCGAAATAGACGTTGTACACAATTTTATAGTTGACCAAATACGTATAGGTAATGCAAATAAATACATACTTGGCATAAAACGTCGACCATGCAGGTCCGCCCTTCAGCATCGGTGTTACCAATTCTGACTGTAACGCCGGCCCTGGCACTAATCAATTCATCAGACACATAGCAATCCGATCCAACGCTATTTCTAACCATACACATTGCAGCGACGACTTTAAGATCTTTCGGTTTCGCCAAGTTTACTATCTAGAAATTCAACACAAAATTATTTTATAGGTATATTTGTTTATTCAAGTAATTTTTCGGACACTGAGTAACTCAGTTGTCATTAGTCTAAAACGGCGGTCGTAAAACTGGTTTCGGTTTTATAGAGGATACAATTTTCAGTAAACATAATGGCAACCCAATTTTTCTCTATGTCATTACATGAAATAACCGAGCTGGGTAGAGTAGTGGTAACAGCACTAGACTCGCATTCGGGCGGTACCGGGTTCGAATCCCGGCGGGGGCAGATGTGGCTGGGACTTTTTCCTACTGCCTCTCGCCGAGAAACGGTAATTCCTGTACCGGCCATCTTGATTGAGGTTTTCCATGGTTTCCCTCAATTAATTCCAGATAAATATCGACATGGTTCCTTATTTGTGGCCACGGCCGATTACCTATCAAACTCCTAGTTCAAAAATTACCTACCTTTTCCTAATTTCCTATAATTCCTTCATCCGCCCAATGCTATTATATAAGTTGAAGTTGTAAAAAAATGTAGAAATAACGGGAAGTGGTAGATGAAAAAATAGTAATGGTGCGAATGGCGTCTGTTATGACATAAAGTCGAGAAACAGACGTTAAACGCATTATTATTGTTATTATTATTATTACATGAAATAAAAACTGAGTCGCTATTATGTTTGATCATTATTTAAGACGGGTAATTGGAATCCGGGTTTTTTGTCAACATCCCAGGATTTTCGCGAACATCTGAATTTTTTAATTACTCTGCGAAATATATTCCTAAACAGTTCTTACCTACCAAAAACATTCATAAAAATTGGAAAGCTCTAACTCTATGGGGCGTAATTACATCAAAATGAATACTGGTAGTGGGGATAAGGTTCTTGCAGGATTACCTAGACAAGTAATTAAAGTCACTATATTATGTACTATCGTTTCTAAAAGTTTAAAATCGGAACCATTTTGTACGGTCGCAGCTCCCACTACAAGTTTATCTAGGCCTTTAAATGTGTGTTTTTTTTGTAATTAACTGAAAATTTAAAATAATTTGCACTG
Source organism: Venustoraphidia nigricollis (assembly GCA_034508555.1). Lineage (NCBI taxonomy): Eukaryota > Metazoa > Arthropoda > Insecta > Raphidioptera > Raphidiidae > Venustoraphidia > Venustoraphidia nigricollis. The sequence goes on from JAVRKA010000110.1 coordinate 879,955, forward strand.
TTATTTCACTCGACACTTGGTAGAACATGCTTAATAATAACAGATAAATCAAATCACTTGAAAATTCTACAAAAATGTATTATTAACTTATTCCTCGACGATCGTTTTGATTAATAAGTCCATCTTCAGGGATATAACACTTTTTATATTCCTGAGGGTGGACTTATTGTCCGAAACGATCGTCGAGAAATAATTTAACAATAAATTTTTCTTGAATTTTCAAGTGTTATTACTTATCTGTTATTGAAAATTTAAAGCTCAGGCGAACACTAATATATCGATGCAAGGAAAAATAGAAATTTGTTAAGAGCGGGGTGATATAGGCCTAGTACCAATAATTACAATTTAATTGAATCGACAAGCGCTTGAGAACTAAAAGACACCGACGGTTATATAAACGGTGCGGTGTCCAAATGGTTTGTTGTTTTTAAATGTCATGTGAGCTGTGTTGTCTCACCTGCATAAATCCGGCAACAGCAGCCGCCCCGCATTTATCCCTTGACATACCGGCCATGATTCCTCCCGCTTTGATATCAGCACCACCGGTGTCATAGGTAACGCCTTTACCAACAAGCATAACCGTACGGTTAATTTTCTCGGGAGGATTGTATTCGAGGAATATAATTCTTCCATAATGGCGCTCTACTTGTCGGGCGCAACGATCTACTGCCGCGAATAAGGGATACTCTTTCTGTAATACCTGTTGAAAATTGAAGGAATGAATTAAAATTCAATTTAAATAATTTTAAAATAATTAAGGTAGCTCTAGCGTGGTATAATAAAGAAAAATCACTTTTCGACACATTTTGCTTAATTTTTTTTCATACTCTCAAAATAACGTTTTCTAATAAATCCCGAAGTTTCAGAATTAATAACAAAATTCGCAATTTTTCCGGTTAGCATATGAAAATTGCGAATTTTGTTATTAATTATTTCGCGTTCATAACGGTCGAAAATTCTGAAACTTCGGGATTTATTAGAAAACGCTGTGTTGAACCCTATGAAAAAAAAATGAGCAAACTCCGTCGAAAAGTGATCTTTCTTTATTATACCACGCTAGAACTACCTTAAACTGCCGTCATAAAAAGGATAAATAATTTTTTTAAAGCGATACTTCTTTTTGGCGCGTTGTGAGTAAAATTTTAGCAGGCAACGAAGATTGCGCGCTTATGGCTAACGAAAATTCGACAGTATGAAGTTGGCCATAAGAAGCTCAGACTGAAATGACGAACTGATCAACGCACGTTCTGTCATCTGGAAATTATATAATATACTAGACGACTATAATCAGCTAGTCGTTTTAGGTGTCATCCAGTGGAATTTAAAATACCGTGTTTTTGATTACTCAATGGATTGATTATAAAAACAAAAACAAAAAAAAATTGTTTTTGAAAGCGTTTTAAAATAATTGAGGCTAATTTTTGTATTATTCTTAGACTTGATGATTTTATTTCAATAAATTATTTGCGTGTACATATACTAAAAATGATTTTTTAATCACGCCAAAAAAGTATACTTTCGAAAAATTTGCAAAATAATAAAAATATGAAAAAAAATTTGTATTGTGATATTTTAAAAAAAATCAGTTTCGTTAGATATTTTTAGATCAATTACTGAATTAAGTATCGACCTTGAAATGCGTCGTATAAATTTATAAATAGTCATAGTGACATCATCTAAAGACAAAAAAAAACTTGCGAATTAAATTGAACAATAATTTGGTTAAATCAAAACGCATTAAAGAAATGCTATGTGAATGTTTTTTTTTCTCTCATTTTTTTCATCATCGTTTTCTACCTTACATTACGAGAGAATTGATTATAGACGCTCGACAAGCGAAGTCTTTAAACTCACCTTTAGATCATCAATTACTCGAACGGAAATTTCGGAATTTTTAAAAAGGTTTTGTACATAAGTTTGAACTTTTGGAGGTGCCATACGTTCTGGATCACCTCCTCCAATGTCCCTTGCAACAATTCGACCTGATTCCAATTGGATTGCTGCATTTATTATTTCTTTAGCGCAATCATTTTCAGAATATACGCCAAGCTTGTCGATTTTTTTTGCACTTTTGAAAGGGCATTCTCGCATTTGAATTGGCTGAAAAAACGAAATCATACATTTTTTTTAACTTCGTTCTTTAAACGACTCCATTGTTGATTATTTTAAGGTCTCTATTTGTGTATTCCATGTGCAGTTTAACCATGTTCTACTTTCTAAAGAAAACGTGATAAAATGTATGTAAAAGGGCTTGCTGTGCAAACCGTAAAAGTTCGATAACAATTCTGTTTGTTATCTTACGTGCCTTATCATAAACACAGGGGTTAACCGAAAGTTTAGAATATGTTCATGCTTGTCTAGGCCAGCTCGAAATTTAAATATTATGTTTTTACCAGGCTCAGCAAAGAAACATAATTACAAGGCTTAAACGAAAGTTTAGAATACTTGCCACGCAAAAAATCTCTACACGTCCCAACAATGTGATCAATATTTTCATATTTTCAATAAGAAATAGAAAATGCACGGCATAATCAAAGGTTTAGAATATTTATCTCCATATTTTAAAAAACAAATTAGTTACAGGAGATAATCCGAAAGTTTAGAATACTTGTTTCATTTGAGTGTCTTGGCCAGCTCAAAATTTTCTGATACATTTTTTTTTACTTACCTAGCAAAATTAAAATCGGTACAGGGGTTAACTAAAAGTTTCGAACATTTGCCACATATAATGCTTTTAGAGCTCTTAATAAAGTAACCAGTATTTTTATATTTCAAAGTATAAAATGGTACAGGGGATATACGAAAGTTTAGAATACACGTTTCCCTTATAACCATTTCAAAATTTAAATATTTTCTTTGACCTAACAAAATTAAAATAGGTACAGGGTACAACTGAAAGTTTAAAATACTTACCACATATAAAGCCTCCAGAGCTCCCAATAAAGTGACCAAATCAGAATTTTTAAATTTTCCATGACTTGGCAAAATTAAAATAGGACTTTTGCTACCTGCTTTTATAGCTCTTTGAATACCCTTTTTAGCTGCTTCACCCAAACTACGCACATCGTCATAATCTGGGTCTAAGGGACCCGCTGGTGCGTGAATTAAGCGTTTCGCCGACAAATCCGGCAACGGTATCACAGCTGTTTCATTTTCTAGTGCTTTATCATACTCCAAAAATGTTTTGCGTATTTTTACTAATTCGCTGGGACCTTCTGAGTCCGCGCAATGAATCAATATTATACTATCGTAACCGTCGACGTCGTAGGTCGATAGCAAATTTACCTGGAACCCAAGATTCCTAAAAAAATCACAAAATTTTGTAAACTTCGTTTCAATGACTCGCCTATTTTTAATGTACAGATCCCAGGTTCTAATCTCAGAACTGGTGAAAGTATCAATTGTATTTTAAAACATAATAAACTAAAAATATAAATCACAACCAGTTCTAAATTTTAAACAATAATAATAAAAGTAAAAAAAAAATGCTTGATAATGGTTCCTACGTATATGTTTTTTTCAAAATATAGGTTACTTTTTCGTAAATAATATTTTAAATGTGTGTACTGTACTTACTGTGCCATTGTTGACCAACTGATTCACTCTCAGACAAAACAATTGATTTAAATAATCAGGCAGTTGATCAGCTGACCAATAATGTTTATTTACAACGCCTCTGCATCGTCACAAACAAAGGACTGTTCTCTATGCAAAGTACGGACAAAAATGACTGCTTTTTTGTGTGAAAATACACGTTTGCACTAATCAAAGAGTAGAACCACTTGTATACAAAGTTTTATTTAAAATATAGATGGAGACACTCACAGCGCACAAAATAGATAAAAATACAAAATAATATAATATTATATCAGCAATAATAGTTAGAATTGACACTGCAATATAAATATCAAAATATTTATCACAAACTTCAACGTTTTAATCCATTTTGTTTTTATATTTATATAAAATACTGAGCCTTCTATGAGATTTTAAAATAGTCCAACTGCTGAAAAAGTTTTATCGAATACTGTATAAAGAGGGGTTGATATTTAGAAGGGTGACTTGTTTAAGGGTCTACCTAACTAAAGAGGGAAGCAGGTAGAAAAATGTTTGTGTTCATATAAAAATACATTTATTGAAATATTTGTTGCATAAGAGAAATAGGTACAAAAGATCTGTTATAAATAAAATAAACAATAGAAAATAAATTAAAGATTTTAATATTATCAGTTGTCTTTGGTATAATATTTTGTATTTCCATCAGTCTATCTTTGTGAAAAAAATGCTTCATATGTCGTTGGTTTCAAAAAAATGAACGCGTCTTTCCTAAAATATAATTGAATTTGTCTTAAAAATGTCCGTATTTTTAAAAAAATATACAAATGTCGCTTAAAGTCTTGTAAAGTTCAAATATTGAACAAAAAAGTCATTAGTCATTTAAAAAGTCTTCGTTTGTTTCAAAATTAAGCGCTTGGTGAGTTTGTTGATGAATAATAAGCGCTATTTGATGATGAAGACGAAGAACTTCCTGGATAATACGCTGAATATGCTAAACTTTGCGCTGATTGCACACCATCGCCATGACTGGTCCATTGCCGGGAATAAGGTCCACCAGGTGATGGTTCCCAAGTTGGTTCGTACGAACTTGGTGGTGGGGATGTGGCTGGAACACCATACGCCATCATTGGGGGTTCCGCTGGGGTCATCGTCATAGACATTGGCATTCCTGAAAATAAATCCGTCATCAATTCTACGCTGCACCGAATCAAGTCGATGTACCTCGAAACGATCGACTTTGAAGTTGCATTCGATTGAGATTAGAATCGATCAAAATTAGTTGTGTTTGATTCATTTTTTTAAATAAATCAGACCATTCAAAATCATTTTGAAAAGTGCATACAAAGGAATAGAATGAATAAAAAAATATCAGACAAAAATGGAACAGTTCCATTTTTGTCTGATATTTTTGTATTACAACTAATTTGTATGTTAAAAATCACTTACCTCCTTTTTTCAAGAACGTGTAAGCGATAAATCCAACCACTAAAACGATAGCAAGTTTACTTAGAATTAAAGCTTTCAGTGCTTTCAGTCCAATCAAAGCAACGAAGATTGGCATAAGAGCTTTTAACTTAAGCTTCAGTAGAAGAAGGATCGGTAACAGGAGCTTTTTCTTTAAAATACCCCGAGCTGAAAATAAAAATTAACTGTGAACATGTCTTTTTGATTTCAGACTTAAAAAAGTCGGGTCGCAGTGCAGGACGTTGCGGACAATATAGTTTATTTGCTAATGTAGCCTTTGTGGCGTTATGTGAACTTAAGCTTGTTTTTTGAACAAAATAAAAAAATGATCTCTTAATGCACCCCTTAAAATATTTTTTTTTAATCGCAAGTCAGTAAATCTGTATTAGCAAACGCATGTTTTCACAAAATTAAGTCCGGCTTTTACCGACCGATTTTTTAAAAATTTTAGAAGCACATTTTAATCTTTACTAAAGAGTTATATTTTAAACTGGAAACGATTCTGATGATTTTTCGATAATTTTGGACCCAAAAACATTTACCAACCCCTAAAAATAACCGCTAAAACGGTCCCATTGGGTTCATTTTAAATAGACTTTGTGCGGTGATTGGTTCCAATATTTATGCTAAATTTCGTTCAAAATCGTTCAAAATTTGCAATAACTTTGGAACGATTTTGAACGAAATGGAAAATACACTAAAAATAAATTGTACAAACCTTCTGCGGTAGATTCGTCATCATCAGAACGGGACGGCCAATCTAGATTTAATCCTTTCGAAGATTTGTATGTCAGTTCGGCGCCAGCTGGTAATTCGAGTTTGAATTCGTTAGTTCTCAGAATTTTTCCTATTCTATGGAAAATCAGTTTGTCGATATTTTTTCCCTGAAGAAATAATACAGTAATAATGAACTAATGATTAATTATTTTCATGCATTGAGATTGAGAATAGCAAGTTTATAGAGATGACAATATTTGTAAATGGTGGCTCCTCTCAAATTCTTGTTCTCGTCATCTCTTCCAATTTATTAATAATAAATTTACAATTAGAATTGGTATTGTATTGAATAATCTGTCAATTATTAAGTGTGAAAATTAACATTTAGGTACGTAAGCTAATTATAGGTTAATAATGTATGTTTGTATAAAATAAATTTATTAATGTTACAGGGCCTTGAAAAAGACTAGATAATAGTCGAAACGTCGGCAAATAAAATGGAATAAAAAAATACACACTACAATTATTTTGTCTATTGTTCCCAAGAATCAATTTTTACAAATTAGAATTGGTATTAGGCAGTTGGCGCAAACCATGCTTCAAAATATTCTTCCTTACTTTAAAACTTCTCGAAGAATCTTCGCTCAATCCTAGCAACGAATCCAGGTAACTAAGAAGTTTATCCTTGACACACGACAGTGACGAACATTCCGTGAACACTGACGTCACTAGATCTTCACTTGTTTTAATCCTAGGATCTGTATCGGTTAATTCATTGTTGTCACTATTTTTAGCGGCGGACAGAGCAACGCACGCCAGCACCAAAGCTATCGCTAACACCCTCATGGCTTCAACTCTATCGTTTCGATGACAGATTGACAATGAATTGTTAGTTAGCCAAAGGTGCGGTTTTTATATTGATTACATTTATCAGGTTACCGGACCGATTGTGCGTTGCATTGTTAATAATATTGTTCAAGTATTTGGATTGGTGCCTTCATTGTCTACGCACACTATTGGACAGGCGGATATTATATTTTTTGACACATGTTTTTCGTCCGTACATGGAAATCAATTTAAAGTATTTAATTAACCCTGATAAGTCGTGGCTCTTTTACTTTTCATTTATTGTTATCGTGCGGTTTAGGTGAGGAAATTAATCTGTATATCCGCTTTTCACTTGAAAAGATTATCATAATAATTATGTAAAAATTGAAACAGACACATATTATGTACATGCACAAAAATACTGTTCAAGAACGGTTAAAACAGCTAAACGATAAATACATATAACGCATTGCTCTTATCCCCAAATTGATTCATATCCTTATGCAACGGTGGCCTTAGGGGGTGGCGAACAGGGGAATCGCCTGGTGCCTCGTCCTTGCAGGGACCTCGCGCAACAACCCAAGCAAATTAAAAAAAATATAGATTTTTTTAACTATATTTTTTTTATATATTTAAAACTCAAAAGCGTAGCGTGCCTTGGCGGGGCCCCGTATAAAAATTTGTTTGGGGGCCCTTCCCCCGTTGAAGTAAATGACTTAAACGGGGAAATCCCGCAGCCCGCGATAACCTATGTATAGGGTGTTACCAACTTTTGAACGCACGCTTTACGCGGGAAAAAAAGAAATTGCTTTTTTTGACTTTTGTCATTTCTGAAATAAAAAAAATTGGGAAGTTTTTATTAATTTTTGCTAACGCACGTTGGGGGCCTCCGTGGCCCGGGGGCCCCGTATAATTGATACGGCAGATACGGCGGTAGCTACGCTCCTGTTAAAACTTTTGGTTTTGATCCTCAATTATTTCGCGGTAAATTAAAATAAAGTTAGTTAACTAATTCATTCATTCAAAACATAATTGAATAATTCATAATAATAATAATAATAATGCGTTTAACGTCCGTTTCTAGACTTTATGTCATAACAGACGCCATTCGCACCATTACTATTTTTCATCTACCACACTTCCCGTTATTTTTCTACATTTTTAAAACTTCAACTTATGTAATAGCAATGGGCGAATGAAGGAATTATAGGAAATTAGGATAAGATAGCTAATTTTTAACTAGGAGTTTGATAGGTAATCGGCCATGGCCTCAAATAAGGGACCATCTCGATATTTATCTGGAATCAATTGAGGGAAACCATGGAAAACCTCAATCAAGATGGCCGGTACAGGAATTACCGTTTCTCGGCGAGAGGCAGTAGGAAAAAGTCCTAGCCACATCTGCTCCCGCCGGAATTCGAACTCGGACCTTCCGAATGCGAGTCTAGTGCTGTCACCACTACTCTACCCAGCTCGGTTGAAACATTCATTATATAGTACTTGAATATCGCGCCTAGAACTAATTTTGTAAATCTTTCAATGTAAAATATTTTAAAACTCAAATTTCATTTATTTGTATAACTTTAGCATTTCTCGTCAAACATGACAAATACCTAAACCAAACAAACAGACCTACTTTCGCATCACATACTTTTCACGAAGGACAAAGGGCCTCGTAAAGACCTGCCGCGTGGAGCCTCGCAATGGGTAAGGCCGCCACTGTCCTTATGTATCCTTCCGCACGTATGATCCTTCCATTCTTTCCTCTATAAAAATAATTAAAACAAATGTTTATAACAACATCGGCAATTAATTCATGTTCAAATCCTTGTAGTACCCTATACATTGATTTATTTTTTTATTTTTTTGTGTATTTCGTAATCAAAATAATAAATTTGTTCCATATAGTGTAAGAGGTAGAATAATTTAACCTGTTTATTTATGATTGACATTTGAATAGTTCGAGAAAACAATAAATAAGTCACGTATGTAATGATAATAATATATTTATTTTGTTCACAAAGTTACATACGTCAGAAAAATACATTTAGACCACATTTTAGTAATGTTTACTGAATTTCCTTTTTATATCTCGTTAATGTTAATTCTCTAACTTTAAGTTTATTATAAAAGGCAATTGCCTATCAATTAGCAACGTATTTACATGTTATATCATAGATTGTAGCTTTGAGGAACAAAATATATTTTTCGGATTTAAATTCAATTTTGTTAACAGTATTGTTGAAAACACGTTTTTCCAACAATATTTTCTTTGATCTCGACAAGAATCATGAGATTTTCTTGTTTTTAAAACTTTCAAAATTCAGGTTTGTCAAATGCGTTTCAAATTAAGCATAAATGTTTTTAAAAAAATAAAAAAATATACTTCGAACATAATGGGAAAGGCTTGCGGAGATATAGATGTTTTATTTTTTCAACTATTTAAGCGCCCGTAATTTTTAAACTTATGATACAGATTTACACGCTTGTCAATCATTTCAGCCGATCATTTTCAATAAAATTTCGTACATAAAGCATATCCCATTAATTGTGCTACATTTTTATGAATGGAACGCAAGCTAATATACTGGAATTTATTTTGAAAGGCGTGAACTTGAAATTAATTATTCCAGACACCTCAACACTTTAGGAGTTCTAAAAACGTGACCAGTAAATTTAAACAGTTGAAATTTTACTGTCTCTATTTTGAATGTGTGTATAAATTGTATAGAAAAAATATATATTTAAAAATTCGGTTTTAAAGATGGGAGTAAAATCTCTCGAAATAATTGCGAATTTATAACATATTTCTCGATCCTTTACCTAATCAAGGATTATCTTAGAAAATGCACCTCAGAATCACTTTTAGGAACGCTACTGTCTGCATTAAACGGTAGCAAATCACTGCATACTGTTGCATTAATGCAACAAATTAGATTTTCATGGAATAAATATATTATGAATCTGTTAAACTACTTCGTCTGCATGATGTAACATAACTGCAACAAAGTAGACTACATAAAATTATTATTAATAATTATTACTTCCATAAAAGGTGTTTAGATCATTATTATTCTAAAAAAATTTTTTTTTTAAATTTTTTTCAATTTTGCAAAATTCATGCAGTTAAGGGTTAAATGATAAAAAAAACAACAACAAAAAGTCGCTTCAAAATCGGTCTACCTCAGGTATGTTTATAGATCGGCGATTTTCAAGTGGTGGTCCGGAAAATATCAACAAAAATGCAGTAAGTTGACCCGACAATAAGAAAATCTTTCTTAAATCTTAAAATAACACTGTGATTCCATGTATTGCTGGTGCATCATCAAACAATTTCCTTAGCATAAACTAATTAATTAAGTAGTTTATTTCTTTATACTTATTTGTCATGACATTTTACATAACATCAGTTTAATTGTTTAAGTTTTCCTACCCAACTTGGCGATGTCTGTTCCAGGGTAGGATTTTATATATAAATTTTATACATAAACTCACAAAAATCATAAGGCACAGACTTTAGAAGATATTTTTTGCAGAATAATGGGTGTGCTCAAAGAATTCAGTGTGCTGGTTTCTAAAAGTGTACTGAATTTGAAATGGTTCCGAGAGATTTCCCAAATTTGTCCAAATAATAATATTTGAAAACATTTCTCGGAATTTTTCATATTCGGTATGTTTATAGAAAACAAAACTCTGTTTCGGGGATGCATTTAAATAATATTAGATATAAAACTTGGGCTTATTATTTTTATTGAGCTATTCTGTATACTAGTGTAAGAATTTACAGTGCTATTAATTTTATCGTCACTTTCTAACAAATTTAACATTACATAACTTAAACTGAGACAGAAATTTAACAGCTCTATTAATTTCAACTTTGACTATACAGAATAGCGCTATTATTATGTAACTTATTTTCTGTTCGTCTTAAATCATTTATTCTTAAACAGTCTGAGTCGAAATCACGTGGTTGTAACGCTAGAAAAAAACATTGAGTGGAAATAGATGTCATTAACACTTAATATTTTAATTGTAATTAAGAATTATCGTTTTTTTTTACTTTAAAATAGTTTTCATTCATTAGTTTTTTTCTAATTATCATTTTGCTTTTTAAGTTTTTCAGAAACCCTTATCGCTAGCCTTGTCTCGTACAGGTCAATGTTTTTAGTTCAGTTCAGATTAATTTAAGGTTTCTTAAATAAAACGTGTCCAATTGGCAAGAAACAAGTGACTGGTGGGCCACTTTTCAAAGTTTGAAACACTTTTTTTTATATTATTGTGCACATCTAATCTTTCTATATAAACAAGATAAATATAAATTACTTTGTAAAAATAATTTATTTCAATTTAAAATAATAAATAATACATTTTTGGTAACAAAAGAAGGGTGCAACATGAGCATCAAATATGTACAGTAAATAAAGTTCCGCGTTTCATTTTACAAATGGCCGTTGTAAGCCAAATTCTGCGCATCTTGAGTCAATGGAATTGCGGCGACGTTATCGAACGACCTGGCTGCATATTGATAGTTGGCTGCGTCCCATCCATGGGCAGAAATGGCTGCCGGTGGGTGAACGCCGTCGACTGCGATCTTCTTGCACAACTGGAAGATTGCAAGGCCAACTGAGATAACAAACGAGAAGAACGACAGCTGAAGCGCGTTCCAGGCTTTCAAACCAAGGACACCCAATGCAAGTGGAACCAGAGTGATGGCCTTGAGAACAATGAAGACCAAAATTGGCACGACAATTCTGCGGAGTTTCGATTTTCTACCTGGAAGGAGAACAACATTTTAGATAACTGGTATTAAGTGGGGAACTAGGATTCGTATAATCTAAAATTAAAGTGTTTTCGAAAATCGGGCGACTGAACTTACGTCTGGATTCGACTTCGGAGGAATCTGATTCGGAGAACTTGATGTTAAGGTCGAGACTGTCGCTGTCTAAGTTGCGTGGCAAAACTGTGACAGCTGTGTCGACGATCGGGAATTTGAAGGTGACATCGTGACTTTGTAAATATTTCTCAACCCTGTCGAAGAAATCCACTCCGTCGCTTCTTCCTGTGACGTCATTGACAGGAGCTGCGTTGCGCGCTACTTCTACATTTTCGGTGAGCTGGAAAATCATTTTTGAGAGTTAAAAAGAATTGAATAAATCAAAATATCTATATTTTATGCATTTTTTTGGTCAATGAAATATTATTTATTAAATAAATATCGGTATCCAATATTTTATCACATATTTTCATAAAAAAAAACTCTTGAGTATTGAAGATATTTTTTTGTTTTAATTTCGGAACTGAGAACTGTTGCAAGTGTCATTTGAATGAAAATAGATAAAATGGATTTTAGAAATATTCTATCAAAACTAAGGTTTACCGTAACCAAACCTGATGATGACCAAATCAAGTCACTAAATTGTTTGAGAAGTTAAAAAATAAAAATAAAATTTACCTACAAAAAATGTTTAATGAAATTCTTTGATTTGTAATCATTAGCGTTACTTACTTGATACGAATCCTTCTTGAAAACCGTGTCAAGAAGCGACATAACCTTGAATTTCATGCAAGCGATTTCGTCATTGTTAGAGCATTCAGATCTCATAGTTTCAACGGCCGAGTCTAGTGGAGTACCTTTCCAAAAACTTGGTTTTGCCGGCTGAGCAATTGTAATACCCAACAGAACGGCAAATATAATAACACTTTTATTCGACACCATTTTGTTATAATTATTTAATTGTTTGATGTGTTGACAGTTTGAAAAATGATAACCGAATGTACGTTTTGAAACAATGATCGGAGTTTTTATACTTAGGGCTTGGTTCTTATTTTAGCTACGCGCAGGAAATTACAACGGATTTGATTTTAAACTTGGGTACTGTTCCGTTTATACTATCAACATGTGAACTGAATAATTGATTAAGTGTTTGGTAGTATTGTTGAGAGTATCTAAGTATTGTTGTTATTGATTCGTAGTGAACTAGTTAATTGTTATCCATAAAAGAAAGTGTGAAGACTACTGTTATTTAGTCAATCTAACAGATTTTTCGGTTTTTTTAAAAACTGAAAAAGCATCACCTTAAAAAATTCGTTTGGTACAAAGTACAGTAAGACTTCGTTTAACGCTGCTCCTCTTAACGCTGCTCCGCTTAACGCTGCTCCTCTTAACGCTGTTTCAGTATTAGCGGTTTCTAATAAAAAAAGCTTAGCCACTACAACGTAAATTATGGATCAATTTATACGGAATGATTCAAATATTGATAGAAGTTCAAAGGCAAGACGAAGTGTCATTGATGCAATATACATAAATATATACATAATGATACATTATTATAACATGTTACCCTCAGATATAAAAACAATACAAAGTATTACAATTTTCAAAAATAAAGTAAAAAAATTGCTGATAGATAGTTGTCCATACAATTGCCGCGTGCAATTCTAAGACAAAGCAGTATTTTTATTTAATATTTTTTGTCTGACGTTATTATACCTCTTGGTTTCTAATAAAGTAATCATTCTATTCTATTCTATTCTATCTTGCTATCGACAACAGGCTGCTGAACGAAACAGAAAAAGGCAAACGACATTAGATATGTCAAATGAGAAACCTTTCTCATCATAAACATAACTTCTTACGCGAACTTTTATTTGATTGTCATCAATGTTTTATGAACAAAAATCGATATTAGCAATAACTTAATTTTATTATTAATGTGATAAAAAAGTATTTAACTATAAACGTTACAAAATTTAACAAAAAAAACTAAGAAATTTTTTTATTCTCGGTTCTGTTTCACCTATGTCTATTATCCTACATATTAAGTAGACTTCGTTTCGCGCTGTTTCATATAGCGCAGGAACTTATTGGAACGTCTCTCCCGCATTAGGCGGGGTCTTACTGTATACATAAAGAAACAATCATGCTGAATCGATTGCGATCATTCGCAACAATCTCGTTTAATTTCAGATATATAGCCGTTTAAAACTATTAAAAAATTTGTTTCGTTTCGGTAGGCCTTTTAAATTTTTATTAATTTTAATTGGCCATAACATAGAAATTAGTAGAGATACAGTTCTGCGCTTGTGCTCGGTTGATTCAGCGGACTTTTTTCTATAAGGTCATGAATTTTTTTCTATCAGATTAAGTCATTTCCTACCATATATTCTATACATTTTTGGTAGATACTGTCTGATTTTAAAAATGAAAATTTGGAAGCTCGTACCCCCCTGTAAACAAAATCTAAAATAATATTTATTTGTTGGGAAAAAGGGCTTCTTTAAGTGAACACTTATTTGTTATATATTGCGACGTTTTTTTTCCCAACAAATAAATTTTATATTAATTGCCAAGGACAAAAAAGAAAAAAGTCAAAATCTAAAATTTTTCAAAACAAAAAGTCTCTCGGATCGGGTTTATATTAAGGTTATTTCACCGATTTTGACCTGCTGACTCCAATGAGCATAAGTGCAGTGCTGTTTTTGCAAATCGGCGACTTTTTTTGATTGGCTGATTCCAGTGCGCACAAGCTTATAAATGATATTTGGATAGATTTATCTCAAAATATTTTAATATAAATTCTAGATGATCTCGACTTTGAAACATTGACTATTACTACATAAAAATGTTTCCGATTCTTTTGAATTTATCTATTTTATTATCAAGCTCACTACAAAATGCGGCTTTGTATTCAGTATTCAATACGCATTACACTTCGTTTGTTCTTATAGAAGGTAAAATCGGCCGCCAAATATTCAGAGCATTGTTGCCAACGTTATGTTGGTCATTCAGCCGTCTAGAATTCCATTGCGTAGCGTCGAAGTGAAATTTGTGCCCTTATTTTCTACTAGTTCGTTTATCGATAGATTATAGACGCGCGAAAACATTAGCATCTGTATAATAAAAACTCGTGGAAACAATAGTTTGCTTATCGTCGCTGTGACACTGATGACCTTAGATGTTGAACGTCTATAATAATCTACAATCAATCGCTGCGTTTTCGAAAACACTGATTGCAATGATTGGAACGAAATTATTGCTCGACTAGGGTTGCTTTTCGATGAGAAGCGACCGTTTCGTTAATATTTTATAACCTTAATTGCTTTTTGGATGACTTTTCTTAAGTGCAACGTTTCTTAAAGAATAGGAAATATTTGGACGTCGCAAAGACTTATCAGAGTTCGAGGATTTATTCGCATGTTCCACCAACTGTCATAGTTACTTAGGGCTATTACTAAATATTTCATAAAGTGATAAAGAATAAAAGGTAAGATGGGGCAAGTGCAGTCACTGCCAATATATTTTACATATTTTCAAGACAACTGCTAATTAGATAACTGACTAAGATTTCTGTGGTAATTTTCAGTTACATTATTATTGTGGAAAGACTTTTTCGGTTGATAAACGAGTTAGTAATAATTTGGAATAAATATCTCAGTAATTGAAAGCTACTTAATAGTTTCTATGCTTTGCAAATTAATGGTTTTCAGTTTGCAGTAGAATTAGAATTAGAATTAATAAGTAGGGGCCAAATCGGTAGGCACTGCGACCTCTAAGGTCTATTGTGCTCCCCTTAGTTTGCAGTAAGTCCGTTCGTTAATCACTCTAGATGAGGCAACTGCGTCCATGGTAGATGAAAATAAAAAAATCTCTAATTCAATAGCTTAATCGAAATAAATATACTGTTAGAAAGTTATCCGAGGACTTAGGATCCAAAATAAATCAATACTAAATTATTATTCGGAATTTATTAACTTAGTATTGACTTATTTTGGATCCTAAGTCCTTGGATAATTTTCTATCTATTTAATTCGTAGTCAGGATCGGAACAATCTTTAAAATAAATATACTGTTTTGTAGGAAGTATACATCAAGCTACTATACTGCCAAGAGAAAAATTCCTCCAACTAATATTCTTCGTATTCCATCGATTGGAAATCTTACTTTCCATTTTTTGGGTCGCGCTTGCCCTAATCACCTTCTTTTTAATCGATCTCGTCTCGTAGTTCGAGACGACAATGAGTTTCATTTTGATCTCGGTGACAAATTTTATCACGGGGAATTGAACTAGTGTAAACAAAACATTTTTTTTCTCTATAAAGTGGCGTTTTTTATTTGTTTTTTTTGGAAATAATATGGGAACTAATTAGGATAATAAAATATTAAATTTACTAACTGTTTCTTTAATAAATAAAAAAATACACAAAAATAAATACTCTTCACTTAAAAAAAATACTCTATTTTAGCTGTAAACCAAAATTGTGTACCGAAATATGAATTTATTTTTAGTAAAACAATTCTGGTTTCCTAAAAAAAACATGGTAACAAATTCATGAAATAATCTTACGTGCTATATTTACACAAACACATTCCAAAAATAATTACGCTACCTTAAAAAACACGACTATTTCATTTTCAAATACGAATCATTCGAACACAAATGTGTTAATTATTTTTGGACCAGCATTCTCTTTCAAAACAAAACTAGTATTCTTTTATTTCGGATTTTCCAAAAGTTATTGCTGGTTGTGTCCACGATAAGCGATTTCTTGTGCATCGGCTGCGCGGCCATACCCTGGATGCGCGTCCCAGGTCGTTGCTGGTGCTGCTGGGTGTTCTACGTGATGATCAATATGGTGGTCAACATGATGCGGATAGTGAATTACTTCGTAGTTGACGACCCTCGGTTTGGTAAACTTGAAGATCAACATAGCTCCGGTAAGAACAAGTGACAGTAAACCGAGAGTCAATGCTTTCCAGGCTTTCATTGCGATCAAAGCTAACGCCAGAGGGACTAATACTGCAGCTTTGAATTTCAAGCCCAGCAAGAACGGCATTATGACCTTGCGTACCAACCCATGTTTGAGCTTCTCTGAAAATTACAAACAAAATTAATTGATTAGTTTCATTCGAACTTGATTAAAGAACTACGGTGGAACTAGTGATCACGATGAAATGTAAAGACAGGCGATAAAGATGCGACTACGATTTCTTTTCGACGAGTGTTCACCAACCGAAGTGCCTCGAATTAATTCTTCCCCAGTTTCATTTAAAAGTTTTTTTTTTTTAGACTTGTCGCCATTGTAATCCAACTTCCAAAGGTCGACACGGATTGGATCGGTACATCAAATAAAATGAGTTCTCACGCACTAGTCGACTCTAATATAGACTTGGCAACATCCAGTGTCGAGCCGTTTCAATGGGTGTGGACTTTTCTGGTTTCGTATAATTTTTTTTTTTAATATTTGTAATAATAGGCTGAATAATGTGTTGTGATATTTGAACTAGTTTTTAGATTAGAATTTGGGGTTCTTATAAAACTATAAATATGCCAAATATTACTAAGATAAATTTTAATTTTAAAAATTATTTACTTCTGCCAGTTACTAGAGGAACTGAGAGATCGGATGTGGTGAAAGTTCGAGGCACGAAGCTGCCTAGTGGACCATCTTTGCGAAGCTCTTTAGGTACTTTAACGAGAAGTTCATGGCTGACCAGGAAATCTTCAATTTTGTCTAATATTTCGAATTGGTCACCAGTAGCGCGCTGTTCCTGAAACAATACCAAAATAAATTCTCTACGGGTCTTAACTGAGATTAATTTCTTTTAACTTAAATACATTTCTAAAATTTTGACCAACTAACAAAATACATTTTTCTGCCAATTTTTAATGAAATCATGAATATTATCATATTATCAAGATGTGTCGTAGACATAAAATTTTAATTCATAACAGGAAAACAGAAGCCAGAATAAATTTTTGACTCACCTCTGTAGGGATAGTATTATCAAATTTCTTCTTGATAGCCAAATCTTCCGTAATATGAATGATATCCTTTTCCCAGACATTGCTTAACCAAGCTAAGGCCTTCGGTTTCACACATCCCACTGAAAAGTGTTGCAAACACCCGGTATATACATCGTTGATTAAATCAACAGCTGATTTATCATCATTTTGTTGAGCTACCGTAACTCCGATCAACAAAACCGCTAATGCTAAACACCGGGACGTTATCATTTTGACAAGAAGTCTTGAGCACTTGACTTCGACAAACAACTGATTGATTATAATTTTGTGTTGGATGTTTTTTATATGCCCTACCCTTTGTCTTGGGGACCGGAAGCGTTGTCTATGTTAGTTGAACGAGGCTATACCGTGTATTGAATTGGATCAACTTAGCGAGGAGCTCATTGTTTATTCCAAACGGATTGGAATGTTTTAGTCGTACGTGGACAATATTGATTCTTCATTCAGAATTGTTTTTTCTTGCTACTGTTTATTTATCGCTAAGGCCTCGCTTAACGCTGTTTCAGTATTACGTGGTTTCTAAAAAAAAAGTTTAGTCACTATAACGTAAATTATGGATTAGTTTATATAAAATGATTGAAATGTTGATAGAAGTTCAAAGGCAAGACGAAGTGTTATTGATGCAATATCTTGCCGTCGACAACAGCTTGCTGAATGAAACAGAAAAAGGCAAACGACAATAGATGACTTCTTCATAAAAAACAAAATATGTTAAATGAGAAACCTTGCTCATGACAAACATAACTTCATAAGAAATAATATGCACTGTTAAAAATTATCAAATTTTAATAGACGGGACGACCCTATATTTTACGCTCTTTTTGTCAGATAAGTTGTTATTAAAAAAATATTTTCATTAGCCCAGGTTTATTTATTTTCATCTTGCTAAATTCTTTCTTTTTATTATTTTTAAAATCATGTGTTCTGTAACCCCAAGCTATAATTCTGAACCAAAGCTTAAGTCTAGCGCGTATGATGTGTACTTCGACAAATAATTTGTATGTTTTTATTGTAGGGCTGGCACAAAAAATACTAGGTATTTTTTTAGCATGTCTATTAATAATAAACGCTACACATATATTAATGAGAATATGATTAATTAAATAGCCGGGTTGAATGTGAGAATAGCCGAGTGTGTAGCGATGCTATTATTTACATAAGTTTCCATGACATCTCACAAATTTTAACTGATTCCATTACTCCTCTCTTACAAGCCCCCGTTTCCAGATTGTAATTCTAGGTATCAGTTGGATTTACTATATCATGATTTTTAAAATAATAACAGACTAAAATTATTTATTGGCACTAGGCTCAAGTAACCCCGACAGTTGACGGCCTTAAAAATTCCTGTCTATATAATTTTTAGTAATATATTTTACGCAGCCCTGTGGTTGATTGTATTATGATTTGATGACATTGTTTAATGATTATCAGGGTTAAGAAAAACTTTCACGCTTATCAGTTTTTACTACTCCATTTTACAATTCCTTTTCACCATTTTCGGTGATAAATGTGGGTTACAAATCTAATGTACGTTAGTTTCCATTTTCAGCGATAACATTTTAACCCTACTGCCAGACTATGCTCATCGCACTGCTACTCGCTTTGCTCATCGCGCTGTCGCGATGTTGCCCTAATCGGCCAGACACTCCTGTACTCGCGAGGCTCCTCACTCGGCTTTCGCCTTTCGGCAATGGAGGTCGATACTGTGGCAGCGTGCCACAGTCGGAGAGCTAGTAACACGTGTTTCATGAAGTGTTTGATGCACCTTAAAATTTTTCAAATGTACTATCTATGAGATAAAAAGCCAGAATACCTGTGTTGGCTTAGCCCAACCCGGGACACCAGGTACGGCGCATTACAGAAAGGTGTAATAAAATTGAACCCGAAAAAAGTGTTTAATTCAGAGGCCAACAAACCTTAATCGAAATTTTAAATGATTTTTAAAATAAAATTTAATAAGGCAGACATTTTTGAGAGGGTTTACATATAATTAAACCTCCCCAAAGTTTTTTTTTTAAATACTATTTGAAGTGTTTGATTCACTCTGAAATTTTAATAGCCTCTTAATTAAACATTAAAAAAATTAATAACAAAAAGCCACACACTTTTTCCGGGGTTTAATTAACGGCAGACATGAAAATAACTCTTATTTAAAATAGAAAGAGATAGGTAGTGCGTGGTTGGCGGCGTGAGTGAGCAGCGATCACCGCAGTAGCTCACTCCCTTTCAACAGAAGAAGAATCAGAGGACAGTGGTGATGAGGAGGAAAATTGAAGATACTTTTAAAAACATTTTTATGAAACCTATTTGTAATAAATATTTTTTTAAATGATAATAAACCTATAAAATTAGCTATATAATCTAATCGTGAAATTTTCAGAAACACGCGTTACTAGCTCTTGGACTACTATACCTTTATACTTAGACCGCTTGATGCGTACTGAGTGGCGCAAGAGTATGTGGCCGGCTTACTCGTTCTCTCATTGCCGGTCCTTTGACTCGCGCACAAAAAACCGACCATCGAGGGAGTACTGGGCATGACGATGAACATGACGTGCGGCATGACGAGTAACGCGGCCACACAACGTCTGTGCCTCCTTTCCTCGCTACTTCCCATGCCACTCGTCGAGTGTGTGGCTGAGGCATAAAAACATCGAATGATTTAAGGTGACCGCTTATCAGTATAAACATTAAGAGCACTGTGGTTGGAACAAAAGAATAGTTACTTCTTACCACAACAGATTTCGAGAGTTAAGCTCTCATCTTCAGCAAAACACTAAACTTTTATTGTTTTGCTGAAGATGGGAGCATAGCTCACGAAATCTATTGTGGTAAGAAGTAACTATTCTTTTATTTTTAATATGCCTTAGCTCTATGTGATGAGTAGTTGAATGTGTGTGTGTGTGTGTGGGTGTATATAAAATGGGCTTACGTTTCGGAAATCACTGATTTCTACGAAAAATCTTATTCAGTCTTTGACGTTAATGCTTCAAAATAAAGTAGAAATATGCCCCATTCTTTTCATATAACTTTTAGCCAAGTTTATTCTGCCTATTTGATCTAAATAAACGATTTAAAATCAGATAAAAACAAGAACATTATCATATACTTTATACAAATTTTTGTACAGAAAAAAATATTAGTAGATTTTACATACGCTTGTAGCTACGTACCAGCTGAATTCATTTAGTATAATAGCTAAATTTTATATTTGAAAATTGAAAAGGACCAAAACTGTTGGTTGAAACGTCTTTATATAAATAAAAATATTAAACAGTATTGCAAGTATTTTTTTTTAATTAAGAAACATTCATTATGATCATCCCGACGGTGACGTGTTAGAATAATAAATTTTTCTAATATAGTGCTACAACAATGAATGTTTCTTAACAATTATAGCAGACAACAGCTATGATACTAAAAGAAAAAAAAATAGTTTGAAAACAATAATTATTGAGCAAGTTTTGTCAGTAATTTTAAGAGAAGTTTGTAAAGAAAAAACTTCAAAATGTTAATTTGTCTTCCCGTATTAATTCGAAATCTCGTGACGTGCTGTAATGAATTGACGAATATCACATTTTTTATTCAATTTCTAAGACAAAAATATGTTTTTTGAAATGTTTAAGCAGCAAGCCACATTTTGTGAAGTTTAATGTATAATCATAGCTAATAAAAACAGTAATAAAATGAATTTTGCGATCACAGTTCGAAATTTCCCGAGAACATAGTTTACAATCTCAGGAATGTCACCTTAACTCTGTTTACATTTTGCTGCTTTTGGGAAGGTGACATCTATCTGTATTGTAGAGCAACGTACATTTTTATACCACTCTGTACTTTATAGTTTATATTATTGTTACATAAATGTTTTAGTTATTCAACTGAAAAAAGGTCATTGCAAAACAAATCTAATACTTACATTTTTGTGAATACAATTTTAGAGATTCATTCTATAAATGTTCATCGCTCTACAATCTACATTATTCAAAGAAATACATTTTTTGTTAATTGTTAATTATCTTTTACTATATTTTTCGACTTCCTAACAAAACACTATCTGATGAGCTTCACTTTTAACTTTGTCGAGTTATTTTCAAAATTGTAATTTTTAATATTTAGAATCTGTATCTATAGCTTTTTTGTTTCCTATAGTTAAAACTTACTGAAATATAGTTTATAATAATAATAATAATACTTTATTTGTGGTGCCATAGTGGATACAAATTGTCAATTCAGAGTCCATCAAGGACATTAGTAGGTTCATTAAGAACACAGTAGTTCATGACCCAACAGAAATTCATCTAAATTATAAAAAGCGCGTGCTATCAAAAATTCTTTCAAGTATTTTTCAAATTTTGATAATTCGCCACAATTTTTAATATTTTGAGGAAGCTTGTTAAAAATAGTAATACCCAGACAATTTGGGGATTTTTTTGAGATATTCAAATGCTTGAAAGACACTACTCTAAGCTCACACTTAGATCGAGTATTTAGATCATGAACGTCCGAGTTCTTGATGAACCTACTAGAATTCTTGAATACATAGATGGACATTTCAAAGATTATTATAGAAAATAAAGTGAGTACTTTATATTTTTTAAATAAATCTCTGCAACTTGTTCGCTGCGACACACCATCAATACATCTGATAATTTTTTTTTGACACACAAATACCTCACTAGCGTGTGGAGACGGACCCCAGAAGCAAATTGCATACTTTAATCGCTAGTAAACCTGAGCGTAATAGAAATTACATAACTGGTGAGTAGTTAATATATTTTTTAAATTTTTAAATATAAAATGAATGCTGTTAAGTTTTGAAACTAGTTGTTTACAATGATTCTTGAAGTGTAAATGTTGATCGACGTTTAAACCCAAGAATTTTGTAGATTCAACTCTAGAAATGATGCTGCTGTTAATTTTTATATTTATTTCGAACATTAGAGCAGACAAATGGGAAACCGCAATTGTTACTTTTATTCTATTGAAAATTAAAAAATAAGCTGGCCAAGGGGTTGCAGCAGAATGAACTGTGCCAGTCTACGATAATATGAAAGTAGGCGGTGAGACCGACATTTTGATGTCAGTTTTATTTGTGTAGTCAATCGCATAAAAAGTCATTTCAAAAATTGACCGGGGGAATTAAAATAACGGTAATTGGAGATCTCTATTCTGCCCCAATAGTATGAATTGTTTGGGATAAGTTTTTTTATTTTTAACAGGAAATAAAAAACTTATTAATTATAATGGATGTGAACAATATTGAGAGTTGGAAATTGTTGCGTCCATATTATTTTCAAACATATACAATCAAGTTAGCAGGAAAGTGGACAAATTGATGTATGTCAATAAACCAATTATTAATTTAGCCAGATTTATTAATTTTGTAATGTTTATAAGTAAGATCCATGTTGCTATTTATATGATGTTTGTTATATACCGTGTATTAAGGTAAATATGCTGTGTTTGTAAACTATTGTATATTTGGTTGTGTACTTAATTTTAACATGTGCTGTACTTTATAGATGCCTGAATAAATGCCCAAAACGTCGCTAAATTAATAATTAGTTTATTGATATACATCAATTTGTCCACTTTCCTGCTAACTTAATTGTATAATATTGAGAGTTTTGGATCATAGGTCCACGGATTAACGTAATCCGAGGCGTCAGAAACTTATTGCATTTAAGATTTTTGGTTTTTGGTGACGTAACGGCGAAACTAGCAAATGTGATGCACAAAAAATTCTGTAGTATTTAAAAAAATCGATAATTTGTTCTTGTGTCTATATAATTAAATTATTAATCAAACGCTAATTATTTTTTATAACTTTATTAATAAATACGTTTTTAAATACAAAATAGTTTAATAAATAAGTACAAATAAATAAATTAAATAAATAGCAACCTTAAAATTAAAAAAAAATACATACATTATTTCGGACGAGTATTTTGACGTACATTTCTTTCGTAAAAAAATGTTACGTCATTTAATTGTATTGAGCAAATCACGGTGTATTTTTCACCAACACCTTGACTTATTTTTACCCTATCTTATATAAATAAGTTGGGAGCTCTGTTGACAAAATAAAAAATGAAAACGAAAAAAATCATTGATATGAAAAACGCTTTCCTTAATTATTAATGAAATTTTCCTAGTCGACAAAGTTTCCATTGCGTTTATTGCAGTACCTGTTTCATTTTTTTTTTGCAACATGGAACTACCATATAACCAAGGCCACTAGATACACAGGCTACCTCGTTAATGAATGACGTCGGTTGGGAGACCGTTCAATATTTTTATCAACCACGCAATATCAATTGACAGTCTACCGGATGGCGTCATCCCTCCACTATTATCCCACGGAACGAGGTCACCTCTGTATCTAATAACCTTACATATAACGAAGTAAATAATATCATTTTCTTCATGCAGTGGCGTAACTGCAAATATGGAGTTCTTGACATTTTAAAATAAATAAATGCCTGTATCGAGAGGTGCATTCAATTGTCACAGGGTCCTCTGAACCCAAGGACCCGCGTCTTTTCGTTAGTTCTACCATTCTGTTGTTAGGCCACTGTAGTCATGAATCCCAAACCCTGAACCATTTCATTTGGAATTTCTAAGGCAGTCTTCTAGAACTTCTTTCAGTTTTAATTATTTTTGTCTAACAAGTTTTGCAGACCAATATTTTTTATTAACTACGTAAATTATATAAAAATTTTAAGTTTTTCGCACTCTGTAAATACGTTTATTGAGAGGCAAAAATTCATAAAAAATTAATATGCATACAGTTATGTTAAAATTTCGTTGGCTTCAAAAATATGGACATAATATTAACATTTTAAATAACGCGTTGATTTAATTTCAACTTTAAAAACGTTAAAACAGCCTTCTTAAGAACATTAGCTTTCAAATATATTATTAACTTAGTGTAAGCGTATACAATTAACATTAAAATATTACGTTACTTTACTATAAAAATAAGTTACTGTGCTTATCGATCATTCAGATCACTGCAGTTAAATAATTTCTTTTTTCAATGAAGAATTCATTTTTACGTATTACGAAGGTACATTTTTACTTAATTGTTATAAAATATAAATATTGTAAAATGTTGTCAGACGATTTGTCACCAGAGCATCCATCGTGTCGATTTTTGAAAAGGTGAAAAACCGTGTGACCTTTTGCAAAAAAAAAAACATTTAAATTATTTTCAAAACTGCGTAACTTTTATAGCTAATTTTTGTTAAACTATGACGAATCTAGGTTAATTTATTTTTCAGTATTCACTAAGCACGCAGGATAAATTTTCAAGCAGTCTTTCTTTTCTTGGCCATCTCTCGCGGCTTGAATATATTTATAAAATCTTATAACATCTACATTGTTCGATGTGGGTTTTTGAAGTTCTTTTGAATCCCTGAAACAGAAAACATTTTAATTAGATTGAAACTTGACAGTCTTTGAATGGTTGTATACGATTTCATTTCTAAGGACCAGCACAAAGATGATATTTTTTGTATCACGATTGTGCGACTAACTCGCATGTAGATCGTTAGATATAAGCTACATGATCGATGCATTACAGACTCCGGTTTGTCGAATACCTTTTCGGTAAAAAAACAAACACATCGACCGCTGATACTAAATCGCGCGATCGAACGACAAATTTCGAATAACTTAGTCGTCAAATCAAGAATACTTCATACGTGTTTTCGATATAAAAAGTGGCTCATGCGTAATGACCCTAATAATCTCGTATTAATCTTTAACGTTCCACAGAAAAAAATCACATTTTTTCTTTTTTATAATTATTCATAAATTACGTAAAACAGTATTCTTTAAACAATATATCGTCTTTGACGTGCTTGGTGTTATCTTTGTGGTATTTCTCATAAAGTTTTATGTAGAAAAACAGTACAAAATTGACATTTCCTGCGTTTTTTCATAATAAGTATGTATTTAAAGTGAAGTTAACTGCTTATATCACACTTATTTCTTGCTAAGTGACATTTGCTTTTAATAATTTTATATTAATTGCATTTTATAAAATTGTCAGGAAATACGCTGTCACGTTTTATGACATTGAGAAAATCGGTGACACGGTTAATAAGAATGATTGAAACAGATTTCTAAGCGGGATTTCTTAGATTTAAAAAATTGACTGAAACGCGATGTTTTGCATACCGTAAAGCAAGTAAGATTCACTTATGTCTCGGAAAGCTCTAATTTCTATGAAAAATCTCATTCAATCTTTGATGTTAATGCTTCAAAATAAATTAGAAATATGTACCACTCTTTCCATATTATGGCTTTTAGCCAAGTTTTTACAGTTTATTTGATCTAAATAAACGATTTACAATCTTATAAAAACGAGAAAATTAGCACAAGTTTTACACAAATTTTTGTACAGAAAAAACTAAATTTGGAAAAAATTATTGAGCAAGCCAAATTTGTCAGTACTTTCAACATAAGTTTGTAAACAAAAAACTTCAAAACGTTAATTTGCCTTCCCGTAATTCAAAATCTCGTCAAGTGCTGTATAGAAATATTAACGAAGATCACGTTTTTATTCAATTTTTAGGGTAAAAATACATGTTTTTTGTTCGAAATTTCCCGAGAGGATATTTTACGATCTGAGTCATCTTATTTTTTAACCGTAGTGACGTCAATATCTCTTGAGAGAATGTCAGAGGCCTGTGTTTTTGTTTTTTATGTATTTAGAATATTTTATTTCAATGAATAGCTGTACTTGCAATTTTTTATAGGTGTTTCACTGCAGCTAGTAACATTTAACCTTATCGTAACACATTTTGTATCGATAATTCATGTTAGCACATTGTGTAGGAAAGCTATTAATGCGTTGTTTTATTGCATAGCACACCTAGATATTGAAGTTATATATATTTACATAACTTTTTCGCAGATTTTGTATAAGTAGATACTCGTTAAATATTTACGAATAGGAAAAAATGCAGTTTTATTACGAATTACAAATCTCTTTAATAACAATGTATGCCGTGAGTGATTCTGATCTCCTAATAATCCGGAAAAATTAAACGTGAAATACCGTATTATGAGAGTGTTTTTCTCAAGATGACATGAGTTCGCCTGATATCCCAGGTGTGAAAAATTTGTGCACATCATGATTTGATAATACCTCCTATTTGTTTCTGTTCCCCTGATATAAAACAGGAATAAAAAGTATCAGGAGAATTTTTTCCTGGTTCATTTTACGTAGTACTTTCTACGAGCAATTTATGTTCGTTGTTTCCTGAGAAAATAAGCACACGCAATTGTAGAAAAGAGTCCCCCAAAACTGCATACGTTTGCTTAAAATTAAAAGCCCCATAATGGTAACTTTCACGAATGTGTTTTTTTTCGAATAAGAATTTTAATATTATCAGTATCCTTTGGGTGTCACAATCAGCTAAAAATCGTGAAGACTAGTTTAATAGCGTTGTTGAAAAAGTAAAAAAATATTTTGTAATAATTAATATAAAGCGTTTATAAATATTTTTGAATTTTAAAGGCGATTTTATTTAAGAACTTTAATAAATGAATCAACGTTGTGACGTTGACGTATGATTTGTAGGTACGCATTAAAAAAGACTGCACATTAATTTTAAAATAAATGTGACATTCTTTAAAAAACTAGTCTATTTTTTGAGGTCATTATTTCCTGAGGCTATGGCCAATTATAAATGATCACATTTTAAACTCGAACAAAGTTTCTATTAGCGAATGAAATAATAGAGCAAAAACACTAATGGCGGATAATTTAAAACAATTTAATAATACATCTAAAAAAAATGTCTCGGCGGTGTAGAAAGCATTTCTTATATCCGCTAGGCATTAATTAAAGTAGCATAGACAGTGTAACATCATGTAAGAAGTTGACGCCCAGCCTTGACCAATTAAGTAGTTCTCTACATTATCGTCTGAAGACCTAGTGTCTAGATGTCAAGGATGTACAATCATTTAAAATTTAAAAAACAGTTGAAAACTGCTCTTCTTAAACAATATCTGTATAGGGTGGATGATTTTGTTGTAAATGATTTGTAAACATATCTTTCTTTTTTGACGAATCCTATACATATTTGTATGTCTTTGGATCAATAAATTCTAATTCTAATTGAAGTTATATTTCCTGCTTGATACGGCTTTTATTTGCCGTTAATATTCAACTTCACTATTTGAAGGTCGTTTTCGTTTTAACCTGGTTAATACGAAAACGATCTTCAAAACTGACAGACGGATGGCCGTTCTTGTCTAATACACTGAATTTGTCTGTACAAGCGCTATTGGAGCAGGCAAATATGGAGCCACGACTACTATCATTTTTAGGGTTCCGTACCCAAAGGGTAAAACGGGACCCTGTTACTAAGACTCTGCTGTCCGTCCGTCTGTCAACAGGCTGTATCTCATGAACCGTGATAGTTAGACAGTTGAAATTTTCACAGATGATGTATTTCTGTTGCCGCTACAACAACAAATACTAAAGACAGAATAAAATAAATATTTAAGGGGGCTCCCATACAATAAACGTGATTTTTTTGCTCGTTTTTGCTCGATATTGATAACGGCAACAGGTAGACGCTTGAAATATTCACAGAATATTTATTTATATATTCACTTTAAAAATAAATAATTAAATTAAAATAAAACAAATGTGATTTTTTTGCTGTTTTTACAGATAATGGTACGGAACCCTTCGTGCGCGAGTCCAACTCGCACTTGGCCGGTTTTTTTATATTGTCGGATCGTTTTGTGGAATGTCCTTTTACGTCAACTATCGTATAAATAAAATTGACATCAAAAGGTTGGTCTCAAGGTCTATTTTTATATACATCACGGAGTACATTCTGAGGCAACTATTTAGTAGCCATAATTTTAAAATTTTTTTGCATCGAAATTAAAGACCGCGTATACTTCCCAAACATGGAACAACACGGCCAGCACAGCCCAAACGTGCAACCTGCACGATGTTGCGCACGAGTAGGTATCGTGATGTGCGGTATATATTTTGCAGTTTTATAAATGGAAATTCTAGATCGGACCAGCACGAATAGACATAAATTGCAGGCGATTGACTGACGGTCGTTGCTGGCTTCAGGTCTAATGTGCGCTACGCCGTTAAATAACATTCAGGTTTTTCTGCTCCGTGCTGTGCTGGTCGTACTTGATAGATGTGCGTGGTTTTTTAGAATAATTTTTGAAATATCCTCGTGCATTTTTTGTCGGAAATACCTGGATGTCAATAACCCACAGCATTGAGAAAATCTAATGTTAAGAAATTCATGGAAGTTTTAAATAACATTCAGGTTTTTCTGCCCGTGCTGTGCTGGTCGTACTTGATACATGTGTGTGGTCTTTTAGAATAATTTTTGAAATATCCTCGTGCATTTTTTGTCGGAAATACCTGGATGGCAATAACCCACAGCATTGAGAAAATCTAATGTTAAGAAATTCATGGAAGTTTTAAATAACATTCAGGTTTTTCTGTTCCGTGCTGTGCTGGTCGTACTTGATAGATGTGCGTGGTCTTTTAGAATAATTTTTGAAATATCCTCGTGCTTTTTTTGTCGGAAATACCTGGATGTCAATAACCCACAGCATTGAGAAAATCTAATGTTAAGAAATTCATGGAAGTTTTAAATAACATTCAGGTTTTTCTGTTCCGTGCTGTGCTGGTCGTACTTGATAGATGTGTGTGGTCTTTTAGAATAATTTTTGAAATATCCTCGTGCATTTTTTGTTGGAAATACCTGGATGTCAGTAACCCACAGCGTTGAAAAAATCTTGTGTTAAGAAATTCATGGAAGTTTGATAAATTTTTTTAAAGAACCTCGTATGTCTTTCTCCGCGGGCATAAAGGCGTGAGCCACATAATAAGTCGTATGTCCAGTTGTATGTAAACAAGTAAATGGTAATATGCATATAAGATTATATCAACTTAACCTACTAAAATACTAGAAGTGTTTTTTTTTTCTATTTATTTGGGTTCCATGCTGTGACGACAATAAATGTACATTTCTCTATTATTATTTTGTGTTTTTTATTACATTTTTGGAAAGAGTTCGGAGAACTTATCTATCATCTAATTATTCTAGTCTATTTGGCCGTCGAAACAATTATTATGTTTTCGTAACGTTTTTTTCAAGTTTCTTATTTTAGAGGCTGCCCTTTTGTGGATATTATTATAATATTCATAGTATAGCGCACGTCCTTATGAGTTAAAAGCTTTCCGATTTTTTTCCGTTTGCTTTTTATTTATAAATTTCAACTTTCAGCTTTGTCTAGACATAGATTAAAAAGCTAGAACTTTTGGACACGTAGTCAAACTTTTATCGTTAGAAAAATCCCTGTCTTTTTGAGCACAATAATCTCTGAACTGTACAAGCGATTTTCAACTGATTTACACGAATAGATAAAACAAATATTTAACAAGGTTTTAAACTATATCTGATTAAAAAGGAGGTGTCATTTTTGGACAACGTCTTACGGTAGTTAAATACAGGGTCATTAGGTCATCTAAATGTAAGAAAAAAATTGTAAAGTTAATAATAGTAGTACTCATTTGTCTTTTGTTTAGAAAATTTAAAATACCGATAGATTGTAGACTATAGACGTTCGACAACTGTGGTTGCAGTTAATAAATTCGTGATTGGAAACACTGCATCATCTCTGTAATTTATGATTTGTGTATTTTTTTCAGGTTACGATTTTTTTGTTTGACTTCCCAGGTCGGCATTCTCAGATAAAATTACTTAATAGCCTCTTCATGTCTTTGATTGCAGTTTCTTTAATTATTATTATTAAAAATGTCAATTAGCACCTTATTGAGTTGTTAATTGGTATTTGCAAATGTTTCTAAAAGGCATATGCCTGTAATTATTGACACAGTAGTTTCTTCAACAAAAGAGCAAATATTCAAATGACCTACGATTGGCTTCGATTTCCGGGTCGTCATTATTTTTGTATTTATTTTAAACTGTTGCCAAAAAACAAATTGCAAAAGTATTTCTTCACGCGATGCAAGAAACTGTGCTAAATATATGTTTGTTTTTTTTTTTAATTTTAACGCAACATGCTATTTTATAACTAAACACTATTTTTAAAATTAATTTGATTAACTATTCTATATAATTAAGGTGAATATTGTAAAATGTGCTCTCGTGAAATTTTGAACTGTGGTCACAAAATTCGTTTTTTACTGTTTTTATTAGCTGCGATTAACCATTAAGCTTCACAAAATGTAGCTTGCTACTTATAAATTTCGTAAAACATATATTTTTGCCCTAAAAGTTGAGCAAAAAAAATGTAATATTATTTTGTCAATATATCTTTACAGCACGTCACGAGATTTCGAATTACGGGAACGAAAATGAGCATTTTGAAGTTTCTTCTTTACAAACTTATATTAAAAATAGTGACAAAAGCTTGCTCAATAATTTTTTTCAAATTAAATTTTGTCTGTACAAAAATTTGTGTAAAACTTTAATTTCTCGTTTTTACGTGATTTTAAATCGTTTAGTTAGACCAAATAAACTGTAAAAACTTGACTAAAAGTCATACGGGAAAAATGGTGCATATTTCTAGTTTATTTTGAAACATTAACATCATAAGATTTTTCATAGAAATTAGAAATCCAACTGGTCGTAAAATAGAACTATGCGGGTGAAAAAGGGACACATTGAACATCTTAAAACACAACCCACTCCTCACTTTGTTGAATTTCGTTAGGCTCAGTTTTTGGTGTGATGAAATAAATATTCGGTGAAGAAATAGTTCCGTTCAAACGGTACTTCAATTAGTAAATTATAAAACAATTTTTTTTGTTTGTCATAAGCTAATCGATTAATAAGATTGATTATTAGTTGATCGATAATAAATAGGTAATTGGGTTACATAAGTGAAATGACGACGACCTGTGTCAACTTAGATGCTGTCGTCGTGGTCATCGAATGTATGCTAATTCATACAACGTGTTCCTCGTATATACAATATATACGAAATGTACGGGCATTTTAATAAGGCAGTTGTCGTGGTTAAGGCACACCGTCAGAAAATTCTTAATTTTTGTATAATTATTAAGGACATGATAATACAATTATCCTGAAAATTTGAAGTCGATCGACCGTATATAATCCGAAATAAATTCAATTAAAAATTGGATAATTAACATTGATTGTATACGATCTCTGTAGTTCTGAACCAGTTTCTTATTTATAAAAAAAGAACTAACTGTCAGAAACTTTCCAAAAACTGACAGTCTTTCAATGCATTTGTTATGGTTTTAAAAAAATAAGAAATTTTTTTTTGACCGTCTAATTATTTATAAATAACGGTTTAAAGTTCAACAATTTATAGACAAGTATACATGCATATGAATATTGTATGGGTTACGTTTCCACGGGTACAGTCTTGCGTACAAATTATGGATCACTTAGCTACAAGCTAGTATACTTTTGTGGCGCGTATAATCTATAACTTTTTGACAATATTGTACCACGACAACTACCTTAATCGGTTCAGTAGCCACTGAAAAGTTAGAAACAAAAAAACTTGAGAAAAAAATTGAACTTCCAAAAAAGACCAGTAAAAAGCGAACAATAATAAAGTTTTGACCTCAATACTTGTGAAATAAAAACCAGCTAATTTATAGGAGGTGTACGTGCAATTAATGTGTTACGTATCTTGTTCGTAATGACATTGTGATCGCTCGTTTTAACATAACAGTCCTATTTACGAAAGAGATACACAACCTATTTCATGTGTGGTGTTGCGTGGGACAGGCTGTATATGTGTACATAATATTGACACATCGAATGATCTAAACAGAATCAAGTGTAGGGTACCGTTAGATCACCAATTCACTTTACTTGGACAGTGGCCATTGACCAGATATGTATGTCTGCTTAAAAAAAGACTGTTCTTGCATCAACAGGGTCTTCACATATGCACTGAAATTTGAATTTATTTTGTCGATTACCAAACAGCCTAGCATCCGTGATTCATTGTATATTATGGTTAATGGCCTGTTTTTGTGTCGAAAATATACAGAAGTCGAATTTGTTACATTTTTTAGAAAGTACATAAGATATTTCAGTGGTGTCTTTAAGTTGAAATCACGTATGTATATCAAATTTAGCTATTTAAATTTGATCCAGTTCTCGTTAACCGATTGAATTGGAATTTTGTATTCCAGAAAACAATACAAAAATCTATCGTTTTATAATATTTTTCTCAAATTCATGAATGCACGTGAAACTGGTATATAGGAGTATGAAACTGTATTAGCAAGCTTAGATAGATACATAATTTATTTATTATATGCAAGATTGATACAAAACGTAAACTCGCAATGATCTAAACATTAAATTATCTAAAAGTATCTTTCCTCTCCGTGTCATAAAAAATAGTTGCACTGATATTTCAGTTTCTTTGTCTGCATATTATGCTTATTTTTACCAGCTTGTTAAATATGGAATTGTTTGTTGGGGTTGTTGTGCAGATATGCAAAAAGTATTTGTACTTCAAAAAAAAGCAATCCGTATAATTTTTAATCTTAATTTTCGTGCCAAACGTATTTTAACTGTGCCGTCTGTATATGTTTATTTTACTTTATGTTTTATTAAACGACGTATTCATAATTATGATACGTTTCAGGCTATCCATGGACAAGACACAAGAAATAATTCAAATGTGATTTTGCCGAAGTCTACACTGACGTTGTGTAACAAGAGCGCCGAATATCACGCCTTGAAATTATATAATAAATTACCACGTAGTTTCAGAAATCTAAAAATTTCTAAATTTAAAAATCAGTTGAAAACTGCTCTTCTTAAACAATGTCTGTATAGGGTGGATGATTTTGTTGTAAATGATTTGTAAACATATCTTTCTTTTTTGACGAATCCTATACATATTTGTATGTCTTTGGATCAATAAATTCTCTTATTCTATAACTAGTAACTTTCGTTTAAAAAATAAATTCGATTTGATGTTCTTAAAGATTGTGTACGTTTCAATCTTGATGTTAGTCATCAACTAAACATGTTTCAATTGTCCCGTGTTTATGCCACACCCAGTATAGGTATGTGGTTTGTAAAAGTATAAGTGCGGTCCAGTAACCTCTAAATAACATCCTATGGTTTATAGTTTCGTGCTAATTCTGTTCTAGTTTAAGTGTAATTTTAATGTTTACTATACGTAAAACACATGTATAATAAATCAAAATAATATTATTGATCTTAATAAAAAAAACCCGGGTCGCAGTGCCAAAACCCTGCTGACAATATAGTGTATTTGCTGATATAGGCAGTGTGGCTTTATTATGCGAACTTAAGTTGGTTTTTGGGTAAAAAAAAATTTTACTCCTTAATACAGCCCTTAAAATAACATTTTTTTTCTTAATTGCAATATTATTATCAATCGAACCTCTATACCAAATTATATGCAACTTTCAGTAAATAATTCACTATCTGCAAACTAGTGTTTTCATAAAATTTGTAAGTCCGGTCCTGTCGGGCCGATTTTATTAAAATTTTAGGGACACTTTTTAATTACTACCGAAGGGTTAAATTTAAATTTTGAAACGATTCGGAGAATTTTTTCGGTATTTTGGGCCCCAAAAACATTTTTCAATCCCTAAAAACTACCCTTAAAATGGCCCGATTGGGCCCATTTTAAATAGGCTTCGTGCGGTGATGGATTCCAACATGTGTGCCAAATTTCGTTAAAATAAATTAACTTCTTCGAAAGTTATAGCCCGCACACATATATACCTATATATATATATAAATATATATATATATATATATACATATATATAAACATTTTTAAAAATGGTGCCAAAGTGTTTAGGAGGTTATGAAACGTCGAGAAATTTTGGTCCGACCCCTAGGTCCCGCCATCCGACCGACGCCAATAGTGTATGTTGCCATATGGCAAATACACTAATTAATCATCTGTAGTAGGAGAGCCCGTAACACTAAAACCCTATGGGTCTCCAAACAGGCCAGTTTTGGGTATTTGGGAAATTTAAGCCCTGCTTTAAAGAAAAAAACAAAGGTTGGCAGGCTGGCGTGGATCCAATCGCGAAAAAGGAATAACTTCCGGTTGTAATGTGGTATTATATTGTCCCATGTATCTCCGAATAGAATGATACTAACTTTATTTTAAATTATGTTTTTAACGTGCTAAAAGTCGAATGGTTGGCGGATTTTACTGGTCCGATGTCTCCGCCAACCGCGTTTAAAGTTGATTATTTTTGTTCTTGATTTCCGGGCTTGTACGCCGTGGTCCATTGGTATTTCTACCTGACGTTTCGTCTACAACTGCGGTAGACATTATCAAAGGCGATGTGGTAGCGGGCGAAGGTCCTTCTCGGCTGCTACCACATCGCCTTTGATTATGTCTACCGCAGTTGTAGACGAAACGTCAGGTAGAAATACCAATGGACCACGGCGTACAAGCCCGGAAATCAAGAAGATTTGCAACAACGCCAGCCGTGAAAGCCTACACAATTAATTATTTTTTCTATATAACATATAAGAAAACGTCAACAACGCCAAAAATTATTTTTATCAAAACCATGGCAACGTTCTTAAGGTTGGCGTATCGAAAAAATAAATTGTTTAAAATAACATAAAAATTATGGTAGTTTCACCTTGGTCATAACATGTCCCACGACAATGCCATTTCTCATTTTTTGTTAATATCAGAAAAAAATCATATTTTTAAGTTTGATTAAATTAACCGAGCTAGGTAGAGTAGTGGTGACAGCACTAGACTCGCATTCGGGAGGTCCGGGTTCGAATCCCGGCGGGGGCAGATGTGGCTGGGACTTTTTCCTACTGCCTCTCGCCGAGACACGGTAATTCCTGTACCGGCCATCTTGATTGAGGTTTTCCATGGTTTCCCTCAATTAATTCCAGATAAATATCGAGATGGTTCCTGATTTGAGGCCATGACCGATTACCTATCAAACTCCTAGATCAAAATTACCTACCTTATCCTAATTTCCTATAATTCCTTCATTCGCCCATTGCTATTACATAAGTTGAAGTTTTAAAAATGTAAAAAAATAACGGGAAGTGTGGTAGGTGGAAAATAGTAATGGTGCGAATGGCGTCTGTTATGACATAAAGTCAAGAAACGGACGTTAAACGCATTATTATTATTATTAAATTTGATTAAATTATCAAAACAAATATTTAAATTAATAATTTTCGACAAAAATTCAGCCAAAACAAATGTGAAATGAAAAGATAACAATTAGTAGTCAGTATTATTATAAATCTTCACGTTTGCCCACGCCAGCCTGCCAACCTTTGTGTTTTTTTAAGCAGGGCTTAAATTTCCTAAATACCCAAAACTGGCTTATTTGGAGATCCATCAGGTTTTATGTGTTACGGACTCGTGGGCTATTAAGAATGCGTTTATCTGTATAGCGTAACTGAGGAAAAAGAGCTGTCAAGCGATACCAATGCTTAAAATTATTAACCGATTAGGGAAAGTTTGTTTGAGGAATAATTTGTTTTTATAAACATTTTTGCTTTTATATTTTTTGTATATTCAGCCATTATTTGAGGAACAATTTAAAAACTTCTTCTTAAAATATAATTGAAGATAATTTAAATTAATTATTATCATTTGTCGCAGTAATTAATCAAATCCGGGACATCTAGTATACGTCACAATTGTTCCGACTTTAATTACTGCTTTTAATTCGCCATTTTATTCGCGATGACATAGATCTACTATTTAATGGATTTAATTTTTTTTTTGTACATTTATATGCACAATAATAATTACTTCATTTTCTACACATGCATCCGAAATGTGTTTTTGATGTAAAAATACAACGTAATTAGATTATAAACTAAATTATTCTGAAGCAATAAAAGTAATTTCACTGGCACAATTGACGCTTCGATAGAAAACAAATCTGTGTGGAACTTTTAATGCGAATTTTGGGCATTTTAACATTTGCGTTAAATATTTAAACTAACGACGTTTCAGTCGTATTGTTATTTTTTTAGATCGATTTGAAATTCTACTATGCTTTTCTAATGACGAAATATGTTTGATCAATCTAAAGCTACCAGATATTATTTGGCCCGGAAGAATCGTAATCTTTCAAAAACACGCGAATAAACAAAAGCCTTGACACTGAATCCTGTTCTCTGATTGGACGCGGTTCGAGAACTTCTTGTAAGTATTTAAAAGATGCTATTGTTCCCTGGAGAAAAGAATCCATGTTCTGGAATTTATGAGCTAATTAACTCAACCGTACGCGTCTTTGATCTACTTTTGCAATTTGTGAAATCGATATTTTTCTACACGGATTCGAAACTTGACTTCACGTTTGCACTGTTAAATTTATAAATTAATCTTTAACTCACCTGCTAAGTTCGTTTGAAATCAAATTGCTGTGTGGGCTAAACTTGGCTGGATTCTTGTACATGCTGCAAACTAGCCTTTCCTTGCATCCTTCAGTGCTGACACTCATTTTCGCGAAAATCGAATCAACTTTCTCTAAAATCGGACTATAAAACGGATCGTATGCGTTCGATGCCGGCATCACAATTGAAGGTATTGGTTTCTGCTGTTGCGTTATTGATTTCTGTTGAATCTGCGGCTGGAGGATTTTCTGTTGTTGATGCAATGCGAATAATTTCTGTTGTTGATCGACCATTGACGTTTGATATTTCATTTGATCGGTCATTTTCTGATGAGCTTGTAACTTGAGGAGTTCTTGATGACGGAGCTGTTCTCGTAATCTAGCATTCTCTTGCTGAATACGTAATTGCTCTTGTTGTAATTTTACTCTTAACTGGAAATATTGATTAAAGAATAATTAGGACCAGAAATAAAAATGTATTTTGAAAATATCCTCGACCAGCGGAAGAATAATTTTTGAATAAATTCACTACAATTTCTAAAAACCTTCCTTAATGATGGTTGAAGACAAAATTTTATGATGACAGGAATGTTAGATAAGTAATATAACAGCGGTAGTGCGTTTTTATTTTGATCTTTACGCTACGTGAAGTCTGTCTTCAATTAAAAAATCAATACTGAAGCTTTCACCGCTAAAGCAGATAATTTTCTGGCACTTCCTCGTAGCTATAGAAATGATTTCGAATTTAAAGTATGAATAATGTTTATTCATCTAGTAAGATATTTTTGCTTATGGGATATAACTTGAAATTGGTTTCTTGTTTCATTGCAGAAAAAAAGACAACGTTTTGGCCACCAATACAGTCTCTTTCAAATGCAGTCTGCAGGGATTTTCAGTGGTGAGTTGAAGAAAATCGTTATATTACCATAACTTCTTTTTCCGCACGTGCAGCCAGTTCTTCTATTTGTTTCGAAGTAAGAGGTCCACTTTTTTGAGGTATCACTTTTCCAGCTGCTGATTTTTTTATGTCGCCTGTTTGGATACCGGAGGATACTCCTGCTAAACCCCATGACTTGATTTCGTTTTCGTCTCGATACATCGAGGGCCTGTGCTCATACGCATTTCTGTGTATCGAGTTTCCTGCTATATATCTAAAAATATATAAAATTAGAAATTAGAAACAAATCTAGCGAAAAATTAATTATGATGAAACCCACACCGAAATTGGTTCATCCATTAGTTTTAAAGAAAAGCTAAACTGACAAATTTCTTACATGCGTTTTTTTAAAGATCACCAACAGCTAAAATTATTTGGATCTAGTACCAATACACTTTTTAAATTTATTATTTATTAACACTAAAAGTAAAATCCAATATTTCGTGGATTAAAATCTGAGACTTGAGGGTTTGAAATCATGAAATCACTTTATGAACAACGACATAGCACAGATGTTGAGCGTTTATAATCTACAATCTCTCTCGGCTATATTCGCAAGCCCTAAAACAAAACTGACTTGCCACGAAATCTGACGAGCTTCTTTTGTTAAAAAATGCATTGTTAATTGCATAACAAAGAAATGCATTCTATTTAAATGAAATATTATTATCACATATCTAAATCTAAACATGTGAATAAGATTAACATTTCTTAATAGGATTGAAAAAAAAATAGTTTTACTTTCATTTATTTTAACTCAAGCCAACGTTTTGTTGACTTAACCCATTCTGTAATAAGAATAACATTTGAATAACAAACAAATAACGGTCTGCTGAAATGCCATTACTTGATTTATTGCAATAATTATTTACTAAACGTTATTCTTTATAAGACCTCAAACATACAATTCTGACAAAAGATTTAATGTTTTTTATTACATGGTACCTTTCGCGTAAAATGAAATGATCAACAAAAATTTCGAATTGAAGCGAAGTGTATTTCTTGTCGGTAAAATGACGATTGACTTCTTGTAAGACGAAAAACTTAAAACTTTCCTAAGTACACTAAACTTCAGTGTGGATTCATCTTGCTAGATCATAAATATACTTTTATTTCGTTTATTACATTGGCAACCTTGTTTTTGAACATATGTTTTTGTAATTAAACTAAACTGTAATACTAACTGTACAGACCCATTTTTCATGTTGTGTTGTTTTTTCTATTAATTATTGATAATTATTTTTAATAAAAAATCGATTGAGTGTCACGAATTTATTAAATAAATTATTTTTCATGAATTAAATATTTCTCTAATTAGAGCATAAAAAGTTTAGGGCGCGCATTATATAAATATTTAAACACATTTTATTCTTGTGTCGAGAAAAAAATATAATAATATTATTTTTTTTTTTTTGTTTTTGAAATAAAAATACTATTTTCCGGTCCACAAAAGGCGGTTTTTTATTTATTGACAACAATTTTAAATATACACTTTTTTACGGTTCGATTATCAACTTTTCTACATTTTAAATGAAATAATAAATTATAGACGCCCGACAACTGAGCACATAACCATTGATGGAATACTATATTACGATTTATTCTTTGATCAACATTATCTTCTGCGGTTTATGATTTATTGATCTTGGTCAGAGTATGTGCTATGGAAATATTACTTCACGCTTTAATTGTTTAACGGCAACTTTTACTCAAAGCAAAATGTTTTGTGAAGTTCATTTGTTTTGTTCATGAATATGCACTACTTAAAATAAAATGTTGACATGATTTACTTTCTTTTTTTTATTAGCTTTATTTTCTTTTTACTTTTTTTGAGAATATTGTTAACTTCTCAGTATATTGGGAAGTTATAGTTATATTAAAGAATCCATAAACCCCAAATAAAAAAAAAGATCGCTTCGCTGCCTATGATTAAAAATACAAAAAACGTTAAATGCATTCAAAATATAAAAAAAAAAACTGGGTCGCAGTGCCAAAACCCTGCCGACAATATAGTGTATTTGCTTGTATAGGGCCGTGTGGTTTTATACTTTTATTATGTGAAATTAAGTTTGCTTTTGGGCAAAATAAAAAATTTAACCTCTTAATACACCCCTTAAAATAACATTTTTTTTCTTAATTGTAATATTATTATCAATCTAACGTCTACACCGAATTAAATACACCCTTCAATAAATAAGTCACTATCTGCAAACTAGTGTTTTCATAAAATTTGTAAGTCCGGTCCTGTCGGGCCGATTTTATTAAAATTTTGGGGACACTTTTTAATTACCACCAGAGGGTTAAATTTCAATTTTGAAACGATTCGGAGAATTTTTTCGGTATTTTGGGGTCCAAAAACATTTTTCAACCCCTAAAAACTACCCTTAAAATAGCCCGATTAGGCCCATTTTAAATAGGCTTCTTGCGGTGATGGATTCCAACACGTGGGCCAAATTTCGTTGAAATCAATTAACTCTTTCGAAAGTTATTGCGCGTACACACATATATATATATATATATATATATATATATATATAAACATTTTAAAAAATGGTGCCAAAGTGTTTAGGAGGTTATGAAACGTCGAGAAATTTTGGTCCGACCCTTAGGTCCCGCCATCCGACCGACGCCAATAGTGTATGTTGCCATATGGCAAATACACTAATAAGTATCACAATAATCATAATAGACGTGTTATTTTGAAGAGTCGTTAAGAAATAGGCGTATTTCCTATTTGAAATATAAAATGTAACACATTACCGCAAAATATATGTTTGTGCGTAATGTTTACCGGCATAAATGTGTAATAGTAAAAGTGACATGTAACGAGAATAACAAGAAATTACGCCTTGGCGTCATGAATGCGTTTCTTGAGTTATTATTACATTAAATTATTATCCACTACTTTAGTGCATTGTTTTAAGTGTCATTTTTTGT
This sequence comes from Venustoraphidia nigricollis, assembly GCA_034508555.1. Classification (NCBI taxonomy): domain Eukaryota; kingdom Metazoa; phylum Arthropoda; class Insecta; order Raphidioptera; family Raphidiidae; genus Venustoraphidia; species Venustoraphidia nigricollis. The sequence continues at coordinate 920,615 of JAVRKA010000110.1, forward strand.
CATCGTCTCATAATTACTTCGAAAGTATTTGTTTGGATTCCTTTGCGAAAACCTAATTTCGTCAAAATATTGTTTTTTTAAAGAAAATATATATGTCCACATGTAAAAAACCAAATGCACATATAAAAGAGAATCACTTGGAGGGTTGGCTTCCACCCTATAAGGTATTTTGGGCAGTATCATTAAATATCAAAGCTAGGTCATCACAAAACATCCATGAGCTGAGACGGGACTCGAACCCACGACAGTTTAATCTAGAAGCCAACACGCTATCAACTACACAACACTGCCCTCGTATTGTTTTTAATTTCATTGAAAATTTTCAAAAAACGGGAAGGTATGGATTTTGTAAATTTTCACATCCTTGTTTATTTTTCTAATAATTGTTTAATATCTCTACAAAACTGTAGAGTAGTATCGTTTAGAGAAATTAGTAGCGTTTTTTTTTGCGTATAAACGAGTTTGAGGTCGAACAGGTCTACATTTTCTAAGAAGGATTATTTAGTTGTTCGTCGCTAATCGAGACGCATGATTGGCCGTACAGATACCGCCCCTGAAACTATAAATCATGGCGCTACTGATCACTTTTCCCACTCTTCTTACTGCATAGATTCCTCATCTTGCTACAATCTTTTCAAACGACACTACTCTACATTTTTTGGAGAAGAAAAAAGTCAGTTCACTTTACTTTTTAGCGATCTAATTGCGTGGAGAATGGAATTCTAATTAATATTAAAATAAAAAATTTGTAAAGTAGACATACTGAGCCCCTAGACCAGGTCCAGATAACTCAAAATCGTTGCTTTCGTAGCCGTATCCTGGCGGAGGTGTGTAGCTGATTTCACCACCGTGGTGATGATCGGGTGGTGGATGTGGATGATACGATATTTCTCCATGATGGTGGTGGGGGTGATGATGATGCGGCGACTGTAAAAGAAACATTGAAAGTCACAAATAAATGTTAAGTTATATTTCGATGTTTATTAAAGCTATTAACTATTGTTCCCTCGTAGTTTTCTTCTTAACCTTTTACACCCGAGATTATTCAATCGGGAATTTTGACTTTGAAAAATTCTACACCGTACCCGAAACTATTTTTGTGAAAGCAACCGGCGTCGATCGATTGTGAATCTAACTGAGAGTGCACCAACATATATACTTTATTAACATAGAAACAAGTGTCCAAAATATTGTTTTGAACCACGTGACCACATTTTAACAGTATTTAGAAGGATTTCATCTCGAGCATGTAACGGCTGATCCTTCCGATTGCAAAATTTCAAAGTTTGGTCGCAAAATTCATTTTATTACAGTTTTTATTAGCTATGAGTAAGCATTACGCTTAACAAAATATCGCCTGCTGCTTAAAAATTTCAACAAACGTACATTTTTGCCCCAAAAGTTGAATAATACGAGACTTCGAATTACAGAAAAGCACATTAACATTTTGAAGTCCTTTCTTTACGAACTTATGTTAAAAGTATTGACAAAACTGGCTTGCTTAATATTTTCTTCAAATTTAATTTTACTGTACCCAAAATTTATGTATATAACTTATTCTAATTTTCTCGTTTCTATCTGATTTTAAATCGTTTTTTGTTCATCAAATAAACTGGAAAAACTTGGTTAAAACTCAAATGGTACCCATTTCTAGTTTATTTTGAAGCATTAACATCAAAGATTAAATAAGATATTTATGTATAGTGGGTAATTGGACACAAATAAATGAAAATTCAAAGTTTTCTAAATTTGCTACGTTTCCTACTTCTTCAGGCAAGTTTATAGTTTAGAATCTTTGTTGACATGTTTGCAGTGATATCATCTTGTCATTCATTTAAAAAATAATTTAAAAATATATTTGTGTCCAATTACCCACTATACATAAATATATAACAACATGGACGATAACAACTCGAATTTATTAAATAAGATTTTTCATAGAAATTGGAGATTTCCGAAACGTACATTTTCCATGCACACAGATATCAAACTGTTCTCAAGATGCTGGTGAAAAGGGTGCGTATTGAACAGTTAGTACTCAGTAACCTTAACAATTGGAGCAATCTATAGCTGTCGACTATTATAAAATATTAGTTTAATATTTTCCTACACATTTATTATCCAACGATTCGTCATTCTAGTTTTTTAAGGAAGTAACATGCATCCGTAATCTGTGTAAGATCGACTGACCCACAGAAAGTGACCATTGCACACGAAATTCAGGGCAGAGTCCGCTTTAGGTAAAGCATGTATTTTACTATTCCATGCAGGCGGGGTCGCCTATTATTAGACAGTCATGTGTTTTATAAAAAAAACCAGTTCAACTGGTATTTTTATTCTAGTGTAATAATTTCTATCCAAGGAAACGAAATACCTGAAAATGATTTGAATTGGGATCGAATTTTCGGCGATAGTTCCGCTTACGAGTAAACTAACAAATGTCTATAAAAACAATTGATTGATTCGATATATGAATTTAAATTAAACTCTATGAAAAGATGGCTGCGTTAGAGCTTATACTTCTTATAACTTATACCTTATACTTCTTATACTTACGTGATTAAACAATAATTTTTAATTTGCATGCGAAATACAATAATTAATAAATGGACTGGAATGAGATTAGCACAAATACAGCTATTAGATACCTACTACGCGTATTTTAATACGATCTCTACCATACTCTGTTCTTCTCACTAAGAAACTGGAGAAGGCATGCCCACTAGTGTATCTTTAAAATTACTTGTATATGTTTCAAATTCGGTGTACATATAGAAAACGACACGCTGAAATCAACAATTTTGAAGTTTTTTCTTTACAAACTTATGCTAGAAATAGTCACAAATTTGGCTTACTCAATAATTTTTTTCAAACTTAATTTTTTCTGTACCAAAATTTATGTAAAACTTATGCCAATTTTCTTGTTTTTACTTGATTTTAAATCGTTTATTTAGATCAAATAAACTGTAAAAACTTGACTAAAAGTCATATGGGAAAAGTGGTACATAGTTCTAGTTTATTTTTTAGGCATTAACATAATAATAATAATAATGCGTTTAACGTCCGTTTGTCGACTTTTATGTTATAACAGACGCCATTCGCACCATTACTATTTTCCATTTTTCCACTTCCCGTTATTTTCTACATTTCTCAAACTTCAACTTAACTAATAGCAATGGGCAAATGAAGGAATTATAGGAAATTAGGATAGGATAGGTAATTTTTGAACTGGGAGTTTGATAGGTAATTGGCCATGGCCTTGAATAAGGAACCATCTCGATATTTATCCGGAATTAATTGAGGGAAACCATGGAAAACCTCAATCAAGATGGCCGATATAGGAATTATCGTTTCTCGGCGAGAGGCAGTAGGAAAAAGTCCCAGCCACATCTGCCCCCGCCGGGATTCGAACCCGTACCTCCCGAATGTGAGTCTAGTGCTGTCACCACTACTCTACCCAGCTCGATTTTTAGGCATTAACATCAAAGATTGAATAAAATTTTTAATGTAAATTAGAGATTTTCGCAACGTATAGCTATGCGGGTGAAAAAGGGGACAGCTGGTAAATAGTCACCTTAACTACCTCGGAACTTCATAGAGTAAAATTGGTTCGCATTCTTAAAAACCCGGGTCGCAGTGCCGAAACCCTGCCGACAATATAGTGTATTTGCTAATACAGCGAGTGTGGCTTTATTATGCGAACTTAGTTGGTTAATTTAACTCGGTTTTTGAGCAAAATAAAAAATTTGACTCCTTAATACACCCCTTAAAATAACACTTTTTTTTCTTAATTGCGATATTATTATCCACCGAACCTCTATACCAAGTTATATACACCTTTCAGTAAATAATTCACAATCTGCAAACTAGTCTTTCTTAAAATTTTTAAATCCGGTCCTGTAAGATCGATTTTATTAAAATTTTAGGGACACTTTTTAATTACTACCAGAGGGTTAAATTTCAATTTTGAAACGATTCGGAGAATTTTTTCGGTATTTTGAGGCCCAAAAACATTTTGCAACCCCTAAAAACTACCCTTAAAATAGTCAGATTGGGCCTATTTTAAATAGGCTTCTTGCGATGATGGATTTCAACACGTGGTCCAAATTTAGTTGAAATCTATTAACTCCTTCGAAAGTTATTGCCCGCACACATATATATATATATATATATATATATACGTATATAAATATATATATATATATATATATACATATATATATAAACATTTTTAAAAATGGTGCCAAAGTGTTTAGGAGGTTATGAAACGTCGAGAAATTTTGGTCCGACCCCTAGGTCCCGCCATCCGACCGACGCCAATAGTGTATGTTGCCATATGGCAAATACACTAATAACTAAGGCCATTAGCGTCCGTGTCAAATAAGAATTGGCACTCATCAATTAGCACTTTTTTTTAAAGATACCTAGATGAGTCATTGAAGCTTGTATGGAAAATTTTAACACATTGAAATAATATGCAACTTTACGGTCAGTTAAAGTAGTAGGTAACCATCCTCAGGTGCAAACAAGTAACCATTTTAAAAGATTTATATCGTATTTAATAAGTTTGATTGCGAATGAATTCATTCACACAGGGTCTTCAATTTTACTTCTCATCATCTATTCAATTCAATTCAAACTTTATTAGTCAGAAACACAATTAAAATTGTACAGACATTGTCAATAAAAGAGTGATACAAAAATATATAAATGATACAGAATTACAGTAAATTTGGATATATTTTTTTAAAACTTTGTGTCATATTGCACATATAATATTCGTCAAAACTATAAAATGGTTCTAAGATCAAAAATTGCTTTGTGAATTTTTTGAAATATTTAAAAGAAAGTCCTTTTATTTTCTCCGGTAAAAGGGTAAAAAGTTTATGTCCCATAAAGTCTGGGCTTTGTTGACAAATTTTTAAGCGGTGATACATCACAAGAACTTCATTTTTGCTTCTGGTGTCATAGTTATGGTGATCGGCACCGGTTTGTAAATTATCAATATTTGCTTTAAAGTAACACAACACGTTAAAGATATACAAGTTAAAGACAGTCATAATTCGTAATTCAGTAAACAGTGGTTTACAATGAGCATCATAATTAGCACCCGAAATACACCTTATGGCCTTTTTTTGTAGTAATAGAATTTTATCTACATCTGAGGCGCAGCCCCAAAGCAATATTCCATAAGAGATGTTAGAATGGAAAAAAGCAAAATAGACTAATCTTAGTGTCTCAGGAGACACTATTTTTTTTTAGTTTATACAAGGAGTATATTGCCTTGGCTACTTTACCACAAACGCCATGTATATGTTGTTTCCAAGATAATTTTGAGTCTAAGGTAATACCTAAAAATTGAACTGGTTTACTTAAATTGATGGGATTTACATCTGTTTTTAGTGAAAATAATATATTTTGAGTTTTGTCCGCATTCAATTTTAATTTATTAGCCCGAAACCAGCTGTCCGCTTTCGAAACAATATCAGTGACCTTCAACTGTATGTTCTGTAAGTCAGTACTCACTTGCATAAAGGTAGTGTCGTCGGCATATTGACAAATAATATCCGAATTAATGCAGCCCGCAAGGTCATTTATATATATAATGAAGAGAGCGGGCCCCAAGACAGATCCTTGGGGTACACCGTTTGATATCTTTAAGGTTGAAACCAGTCTTTCCGAAAGTGGGCGATAACGCCCCCTTGTGGGCGCTGCAGGCCTAAAGGGAGGCGGTAAGAGACCCAGAAAAAAATGGGGGCGTTGTGTAGAGGCTTGGGGGGCGATTTGTAATTTGATCTAGCTAGGAGGACTCTTAGACACCGACTGAGCTCTCGACTCGAGAGGGAATAAAAATCAAGTTCAAAAATGGCTACCAAGAATTTTGGCTACAAAAACCGATCCCGCAATTGTACCCTGGATTGTGGTCAATCGTTCAACGATTCTTGATAGCATTCCCATCGTCATATTTGTGTGATCGTGGATTTAGTGCTGTGGCAACGCTGCTTACTAAAAAGAGAATTCGTTTGCATGTTACCGAACGTGGCGACTTGCGGCTGTTCTTGAGTAAATTGGAACCTGATATCAAGAAACTTTTTAAACAGCATTAGATTCATCCTTCACATTAGTTTTTATATAATAATCGATTATGTTTGTTTTATTTTGAATAGTGGGCAGTAGGCAAAATAAGTTTGGGAACCCCTAATCTAAACTGTCATCTTAAGTATTCATTTTGAGGATTTTTGGTGGAGATAAAATAAAGAAAACGGAACTAGAAACTTACGACGACAGTTTGACAGTTAAAAGTAAAATTGTATATTTAACAACAAACATTAAAAATTAAAACATCTCAAATTGATAACCTTTTTTTTTGAAGTCGGAAAATAATTACCGGAAGTGACATCACACTTACTATAAATCCCACGGTGGGTTCTCTGTCTGTTAATTTTTCTGACTGCACTTTTTAACCCGTCATAAACTTGATATTTTTTATCTAGACAGTTATTAATAGACAAATTGAGACCCTGTATGATGACTCTGATACATAATCTACTGGAAGTGTGTCACGAGTACACAAATGCACATACGTGACGTGAACAGAGACAGAATACACAAACCATCGCATGTTAGACAGAGAAAACAGCACGCGCATTTACATTAAAATTTGTAACGTGGTGTAACTATTACCAAACTTTCATAATCCTACGCGTAATGGTCATTATTTGGTCATCTATTAAATAAATTATATATTCATTTTGTAAATAAATTCATACGTTATTTCCTCGAAGTAACTGTCGGCTTCCATTGACATTGTTTTTCAAGATCAAGTTCAAAGTCGACGTTTCGAAATCTCGATGTACTTGCTTAATAAGTTGAATGAAAAGCTCTACTTAATACTCGAATTTGATGTATTATTTCGTCAACATTCCATTGATATTGCTTTGTCAAGGTCGCTGTGCTTAACTCAAGTTTCAATTTCGAAGTTTTTATATCTTGACATACTTAACACGTTGACTGCCACGGAATTTATCACGATTCCGGTCTAAATAGCGAATTTTATTTAATATTGTTATATAATTAAAAACTTTAATAATTAATCAGAAGACTTAAGAAATGTTTTTTTTAATGTTTAAGCGTTTTTTCTGTTCATTTAAGCCAAACTTGATTTTTTTATTCTCTTTCCTGAGGTCATCTATTAGTAATTACAGTATTATGCTACGAGTTTTCTCGTAGCTGTACAAATATGGCAAGTAATGAAGGGACGAGATAACTCGTAGTAGGCGTCCTGGGCAAGTAAACAACCTACGAGATATCTCGTAGTTGGCACTCAACGTGTTAAAAATGCTAGACAGCTAGATATTATAACATTCCTACTTTTGGTTTTATTAAAAAAATAAGTGGTCAAATTCCACACTATCCACTGTATAACGGAGGAATTAAAAGCAAACAATTTTCCAGAAACCTTTTAACTTAAATTTACTGGTTTAGTAATCTCATTTGTGTCTTAAGGTACTTGTCGTGGTTAAGGCACACCGTCAGAAAATTCTTAATTTTTGTATACTTATTAAGGACATGATCATACAATTACCTTGAAAATTTGAAGTCGATCGACCGTATATAATCCGAGATAAATTCAATTAAAAATTGAATAATTAACATTGATTGTGTACGATCTCTGTAGTTCTGAACCAGTTTCTTATTTATAAAAAAAGAACTAACTGTCAGAAACTTTCCAAAAACTGACAATCTTTCAATGCATTCGTTGTGAGTTTAAAAAAATAAGAAACATTTTTTGACCGTCTAATTATTTACAAATAACGGTTTAAAGTGCAACAATTTATAGAAAAGTATACATGCATTTGAATACGTTTCCAGGGGTACACTCTTGCGTACAAATTATGGATCACTTAGCTACAAGCTAGTATACTTTTATGGCGCGTATAATCTATAACTTTTTGACAATATTGTACCACGACAACTACCTTAAAAACAAAAGCAAGCTTCTAAATTTGAGTACTACGTTGCTTACGTGAAGGTGGTGATGATGCTGATGATATTTGGTTGTGTGGTACGTCGTGTGGTAATAATGACACAACTTGAAGATGTGAGCCACAGCTGGGAAAAGGAAGAGTAGAATCTTCAAACCGATCTTCTTCGCTGTTGTAACTCCAAACAGGAACGGTATGATGAACATTAGGAACATTTTTAATAGTTTGAAGGCCATAATCATAGATAATACTCCCATGATTAATTTGTCCTTGTTTTTTTCTGAAAAGAAAACATATATCGTAAAAAACGAAACATTTTAAGCGAGTGTGTAGGCTTTCACGATCACCGTTAGTTTCCGGGCTTGTAAGTCTTGCTCCACTGGTATTTCTATCTGACGTTTTGTCGCAGTAGACGATGTGGCAGCAGGCGATGTGTCATTCTAAATGGTTCACAGGTAAGTGTGTTGACACCTGGTGTTCTCTCTTCTTTTATGTCATTGACACTTCGCCCTCTGCTACGTCGCCTTTGATACTGTCTACCGCAGTTGCAGACGAAACGTCAGGTAGAAAACCAATGGATCACGGCCTACAAGCCCGTAAACCAAAAAGATTTGGATACAGTTTAAAGTGTGAACAAAGACGCTTTTTAAAAATTTGACTCCATAAAACAGTACCTAGATATTTCAGTGTTAGAAGTGTTTTTATAAATGTTAATAGATTATAGACGCTCAATAGCTGAGGCTGTCAGCGTCTATGAATATTAGTATCGATATCACCGAATCGGTTTTTTATCGATCGATGTTATAAAGAAAATGGGAATTAAAATGGCGTGGTCAGACACATAATGTTGGTTTAATGTGGATATTCTTGATGATCATTTTACTTAAAAATAATAGTCTTTTACTAAACATTTTATAACATATGTCGTAGTTGGCCATGGACAATTGTCGTGGTTATAAACCATATCAACTATCTCCGCAAATGATGTTATTACAAAAAAACGTTCTGATTACTATTTAGGCTTGAGTTAAAAGATCATCTTAGTCTCTTAAATGAAAGTAAACATTTCATTTTGTCGTTTTTTATTTAAACAAAGTATACCACATAAACAAATTAACTTGCAGAAACAATTACAAATAGCTAAACGTCGTCTTGCCTTCAATTTTGCGATCTAAAATTCATTAACATAAAAGTATTAAAAATTTGATCAAACAGTACACCGACTCAAAATATGATTGCTTTGTGTATGGTTTGTATTTTATGGTTTTCAAACTCGAAACGTCTGAAGAGATTTTAATGTCGGTTTGTTTTTACGACGGAGTAGTGCGGAAAGATTATAGGATATTAAACTAATAAAACGCTAATTGAACCTTTTTCTGTATCTTCAATGTACATTATAGTCATTTGGGTAATTATGATAACATGATAAACCAAATAAAATAACGAAACCTACATAATAGTTAAAGGAGAAAAATAATCTATGTACGTATGAGTTCCTAGGTTCGTACCTTTCTACAAAGGACAAAGAGTGTAAGGCTAAACGGAGCCCACTAATCCAGAATAATAATAATAATAATAATAATGCGTTTAACGTCCATTTCTCGACTTTATGTCATAACAGACGCCTTTCACACCATTACTATTTTTCATCTACCACACTTCCCGTTATTTTTCTACAGTTTTAAAACTTCAACTTATGTAATAGCATTGGGCGAATGAAGGAATTATAGGAAAGTAGGGTAAAGTAGGTAATTTTTCAACTAGGAGTTTGATAGGTAATCGACCATGGCCTCAAATAAGGAACAATTTCGATATTTATTTGGAATTAATTGAGGGAAACCATGGAAAACCTCAATTAAGATGGCCGGTACAGGAATTACCGTTTCTCGACGAGAGACAGTAGGAAAAAGTCCCAGCCACATCTGCCCCCGCCGGGATTCGAACCCAACTGATCCAGAATAAACGAACTATTATATCAAATTTCAATTTTATAATTTGTCAGTTGTAACAGATTTCTTCTCAGTTCCGTGATCTTCTTTGCGGAATAAACATTCCATTTGTAGTCGTCTGATTTTAATTAATTACTTTATTGTTTTATTAGCTTTAATTTATTGATTAACATTGTGAAACTACTTTTAACAGAGTAATGAGCTCACAAAATCGAGGACATAAGTTATAATTTAGTAATTGAGTAAATAGTCTTGTAAAACCAAAACTTACATCTTGCATAAGACTTTGAAAATAGAGTATGTTGTTGACTATCCGACATTTTTATTAACTTTCTTAAACTCCTTTATGATGCTATTTATATGGTTAAATATATTTATAACAATAAATATCGTTTGATTTTATTTGCACTGCACGCCTTTTAATCAATAATGCCGTAGCTAAAAGGTAAATCTAAATCTAGCTAACCAAGATATCTAATAGCTGATGGAATTGCTTTTTATTTCCGTGATGAAATCGAAATACCGAGATAAGGCCATATTCTGTTTAAAGCGTAAAGAGATGCTCTTTTCCGCGTGACGGCTGTGCATGCGTTTGTGTGCGGAATTTTCTTTCGTCTATAATAAGGCGTTCCAAAATGTCTGTCTCCGTAACGACTCCATGTTTTTGATTTGGGTATAGTTATTAAATTCATGATTTCGATATTTTGACGTAATTCTCAAGGGATCGAACGCTCTTGAAAACATTTTTGGTTTTTTATTTGACAAAAAAAGTAAGTTTATTTATGTTGGTAACAATTTAATTGTTTTAATAATGATTTGCAATTTTGCTGTAAATAAAAAATCATTGTAAAAAAATGTTAAATCAAGTACGGTTATGATGTTTTGTATATTTGCATATTAATTAAAAACAAGCTTATAGCTCGAAGGTCTTGTAACTTTTAGTTCTTTATTATAATTTTCTAGTTTTTTTTTTAATAATAAGTTTCTTTGAATCGTGGTCTAATCATAGATCTTTCACAATTGCATTTTCTCATGATTTAATTCCGCAAAGCGAACTTGATCAGTTTCCGTTTATCAACGTTACTTTATAAATCATAGAAACTATGTCGTTTTAAAATTAATTTGTATTTCTAATTAGTTTATTTAAAATAATTGCTTGCTTTTCAGTACGGAAATATGTTCCAAATCGGTAAAATATTATTTAAGAATTATGTGAAATTAACTTTCATTTGAGGTAATGACAATTTTTTATGTGAAATAATAACACCCAGCAATTAATCCAGAGCCTCTCAGTGAAATGTTTTAGTCAACGATTTTTTATCGCAGTATTACAAAAATGTCAAGAGAATTTTAAAAATAGCACTTGTTTCGTAGAAAAACAATAAAGCAATCGTCTGAACTGAATATAAAAAAAAAATAATACAGATTTCCGTCTTGAATATTAAACACCTCTGACCTGGATATTTGAAATTTTAATGATACTAACGGTTTTTTAAAGTGTTTGATTAAATTTATACATTCTACAGACATGTATAATTTTTTACATATATTTGTTTGGAATATTTTTATGACTTTATAATAATTGTAACAATTAAACATGATACTTTTTATATAAAATAACGAGCTGTTATGTTCACAGTTCTCATGTGCATGTCATATTTGCGAATTTATTTTCGTGTATCGCTTAAAATACTCCCAGAATAATGCTCGATACACCCAAGAAATAATCGAAATCGGTTCAGCTATATAATCAAACTATAGTCTGTTATAAAAACAGATATATAAAAACGCTTGAAAACTGTAAAATTTTCAAGCCAAAGTGACACTTTCTTAAATTAAATTTCTGACAATTTAACAGAAAACAAATTAAAATTTTACCCTTCATTACATTACACATTATAATGATTTATAGTGATGTTTCACTCGCATGATTAATAAAAACAAATAAATAATCATGCGAGTGAAAAATCACTATAAATCATTATAATGTGTAATGTATTGAAGGTTAAAATTTTAATTTGTTTTCTGTTAAATTGTCAGAAATTTAATTTAAGAAAGAGTCATTTTGGCTTTGGATTAGTTTATTAGACTCTACAAACAATTACTTGCAACTTAAATTTTATAAAAGAGATTAAATTGAATTCAATACCTAATCTGACTAAAACATTGTTCTCTTTTAATAGATTCTTGTGGTTTAGCACAATATTGATAATATCTTTTTTGAATAAGTAGGTACTTTTAGACGCATGGGTGACTCTCTGACAAAGACGGAAAAATACCGCCAACATCATGTGGCAGCCGTGTTTTTGAGCAATATTGAGTAAACCCCTTCTCAAGTATAAATTGGGAATATAAGAAAAAGGTTGAAATTAAACTTCTACATGGTGAAATACGTAATGAAAATATTTTGTTTTCATTTACATAATATGAAGTCATCAACAAACAAAAGAAGAATGCTGATAAAAGCTGTGAAAGGTCTTAAGAAAGTCTGCATCATATTTATAAAATCCTTTTAGCTCACATTTAGAAAATGTGTTTTAAGAAATAATAGCTTAAAAAACAAAAAAAACACGCTTTTTTACAGCAAACCGAACTAAAAAGTAAAAAATATTTTTTTATTGTAAAAAACTTGGGGTGCTTGATATCAACTGATATAAATATTTTATTGGTAGCTATTTGTAAAAGTAAAGTCAGTATAAAAATAGTAATAAGCACCACACGCTTTTTTACAATAAAAAAATTTTTTTTTCCTTTTTAGTTCGGTTTGCTATTAAAGCGTATTTTTTTACTTTTTTTAAACTGCTATTTATTGTTTAATCTTATTTTTATATCCTGATAGTCCTGGTTAAAATAATGGGACAAACTTACTAAATTATTATATTGTTATCGGTCCTTGATACGTGTGCAAAGTTTCAGATTAATCTGACGTTTTGAGGTGGGTGAATTTCACGTTCAAATATTCCGTTACAAAACAAACATGCAGGCGAGGCTAATAATAGCGTGTTAATAATTAATAATTGATATACAATAATCTAATATAATAATGTGAATAGCAAGGTGCTTTCTTAGACAATCAAGGTCGTAGAAGAAGAAGTCGGTTAAATCATTAAATAGAATAATTCTAGATAGACTAGAAAATGCATGGGGAATAGCATTAAAAATCAAACAGATTAGGTGCAGACCTATGATGACATGACCTATGTCTGACCTTCAAGAAATTGCAAATGCATTCTTCGTGTTCCTAAAATGATACAAGATGTTAGTTAATCTATCCAGTAAAATATTTCCAGACGAAATAGAAAATAGTGCGTTGGATTGAAATCAGACAGAGTTGATGATGTTTGATCGAACTTTCGATGCTATCAGAGAGAGATAGATTATAGAGGCTCGGCAACTTAGTTGATAATATGACCGACAGTCACCAAGCAGACGTTAAGATCAAGTGTAAGTCTCATCATTAATATAAACTATAAAGTAACATACCCTGTATCTAAAGTAAATGGCCAGTAAAATTGTTTCGTATTATTTCGAATGGCCATAATTTTATAGGGTAATAAATTTGTTGATGTATTGTTTTAATGGTGATCTAATATGGCGCCATTATGCACATAATGCATAGTGGTGAAAGCACGTGTTTCTGTTACGTATGGAATTGTAATCGCCATCATTATTCTAATTTAATGGAGGTTAATGGCAGTATTTTTTAAATATTGACCGTTAAACACACACTTGAATTGGCTAGTTGCTTCAAAAGATATGGAGCTCCGTAATAAACTTACTTAACCAATTTTGGTTTTCGTAGTAAATAGAATTTATAGGAGGACAACCATCTTTGGCTACATTGATGAAGATGGAATAGTTCCACAGGAAAATCTAGTAGCCAATCTTCTGGAGCTCATACGAATATCCAGATTATTTGCTGACTAGATCCAGTAAAAAGGGGAAGCACAAAAATTCTTTCAGGATGTGGTGCATTTGGACCAAGAGATCATCCCATTCTATTTTAATCTTTTGCTTCAAAAGATATGAAGCTTGGTAATAAACTTACTTAATCAATTTTGGCTTTCGTATTTAAGAAGAATTCTGAATTTAGACTTTCCGAAAGAGGGTTTCCTTGCATTTTTTGCTTTCAGAACTGCACTTGAGGAAATAGAAAATTGATTTTTGGAACAATCAGAGACTAAAATGATTTTTTATGGGCAATGATTCCGGTTTCGAGTTAAAGAACTGAAATTTCAATAGTGTGGATATAAGTCTAATAAATGTCTTTATTGAGAAAAATAAATAAAATTTAGTTTATATTCTTTGCGTCTTTCTTATACCCAACTCTTCAATGATAAATATGTTGAGTTTTAGTCAAACAGGGACATTTAGTTTTTAGAAATATAGTTATTTAATTTTCAAATCAAATGTATGACGTGTAAAGAATGGCTTTGAAGTTATTCTCAGTGACATAACTATATCAAGACGTGACTGATTTAAATAGTGGAGGGGGTATTATGAATATCATCCCCACCACTCCACCTTCTTGCGCAAGAATATGGCGTCATTTTCAAGTATCTCAATTATATACTTACTAAATAATCTCGAATCTCCATTTTCTGGTACTCCTTTTGGTATCAAATCCAATTTGACTAAAGCACCGGTTCCTTCGAGTGACCTTGGTGAAACTTTAAATGTAGCACCATCGAACAAAATATCAGGCATTTTCATTTCAAGGTCATGCGTCATCATAAATTTCATCCCTTTCCCGTACAAAGAACTCGTAACTTCCTCAATCGGTGATTTAATCTCTTCCACAAAATCATCACTGTCAACTTCATTAAACTCGCGCGAATATTTAGTAAAATCAACTACATTCTTTTTAAAAAGTAACGTATTGCCGATTTTATAATCCTTCGGATAATCTAGCGTCGAATCTAGGTAACTATAAACGTTTTTTTGAATACATGATATAGTAGTTGTTTTTATACAATCCCTTAAAATCCCATCCCATAACTCATTTCCAGTCCATAAGGATCTATTCGTATAACCATAATTTGAATGGACATGTTCCGATGTCATATTATTTAACACGTTTATAGTTTCTGTGTTATTAGGTAAACTACTATTTGGTGTTAAAGGTGCAGACGATTCAGTAGTATTAATATCACTGTTTATAAACCTCACATCCATAAATAAAAGCATTATAAAGATATACCTAAACGATAAATAGTTTAATTTGCACATATCCATTATAAATATCATTTTTTTAAACAATAACTGTAGTTCACATTCGATGACCTGAATTTATTTGGAAAGACCCCACGTGTGTTTAAATTGTCCAAAACTAACAAAACAAAACTTTGTCCTGTAAGTCGTCTAAAGATTCATCCATTTTTAGGGTTAGTTACACTGACACATTCACATTGTATTTCTAAAAGTCAAAAATTAGTCACAGTTTTGATTTTAATCACGCGTAAGTAAGTCAATTGGTTGTTTGATCACACTCATTTTTAAAATCCGGTACACGGTTACGCAGCGTTCAGTATGTCGATAGCAGAGGCCACTGACTTAACGACTGAGATACCTGCTGTTGACGATGATGATGGTGTTCTTTAGGTGTTATGGTGGTGGTGATGGAAGAAGTAGTCGCGGTTAGTGACGTCACACGGCTCTAAAGCCGGTTGATCATCACGAATCTGTCTGATGCTATACAATACGCGTTTTATTCGAATTGAACAATCGTGATAATGCACCAAGTACAGGTGGATTTTGTGCAATGATCTTAATATTCTTTACGCGATTTCCATTTCTGTTTCCGAGTTTTATCGAAAAACTATTTGTAATAGGGAATATGCATTTAGATTAAATTGAATTGATTTTTTTTCCCTGAATCCATATTGTCCTGAAATTATATCTGAACCATTATTTCCTTATTTAGTTTGTTTTTAATTGCATAAAATATTAATTAAAAAATGCAAAATATGCGCGGGAAATTCGAATTTGCGAAACGCATCACCATTGGTCGAACCGAAACGTGACGTCAAATACCACGTTATCGGATTTATAAGCGTCGCTGTTTCTATGGTGTCTGAATGAAAAATTGTTTTATTTGTGTTTCTGTAGTGTTTTTCATTAGCGTGAAATTTCTAGTAGCATTAAATCATTTAGAAAGTGGCTTTGTCAAAGCACAATCGGATAATTTACCAAAAATAGATGCATTTATAATGACAGCATATTTTGCATCAAATCCAGATACATTATCTCTTCTCATAACCTTACACCATTGTTTTCGTGTATTCGCATCTTTTGGAACGGGAAAAAACGCTTTATCAGGTGAACTTCTAATTGTGTTTTTGCATATTGGTACAAGACAATATCTACAAAAAGGTTTTTTAGCTTTATCCATGGCATGAATAGCTTTTAAAACTGAAAATGTCTATAAAAGAACCAAAAGTATCTGTCTAACTTATAGTCAACAAACACTGGTCGTGGCTTTTGACGTCACTCAAGGCCCGCGAAAAATGGCAGCGTTCAAACAGATCAAATTTAAGCGATGTTTTAATTATTATTTAAAAAAAATATTCGAGCATTTCCAACAGTATTTATATTTTTTACTATTTTATAACGATGTAAAAAGTGAATTAAAAATATAAAAAAATACATGCATATTCCCTATTGTTGAGCCAAAGAACTTTCATTCTCGAGTTGTTAACCAAAATTTAAGAGATATAATTCGACGCCCATTTTTTTTTTTTTGAATTTTTTGTACCGTTAAAGGGGAAAAGATTCATTGTAACATTAAAGGGGAAAAGATTCACTGTAACATTAAAGAGAAAATAATTCAATGGCAAGGAAATATAAAAGAAACCTTGGTAACGCAAACTGGATAATACATCAATGAAACGTCTTTATAACTCTAAAGAAGTTTCACTTCTTCCGTGAGCTTATGTGGGTGAGGCGCACAAGTTTTTTTACGTTCCGTGATAGCTCTACCAGTTGTGAATATATTTGACAAAGTTTGACGCCATGTTGTTCAGAATGCCATCGGATTGGTACCATATTATAGTTTTTCTTAAAATCGTTTAATCTTTTTTTTGTAATAAAAATACACTTGGAAATGTTTACTGAGTAAAAAACCATACTTTATTGTGAATATATAATATTTCCCAAATATCAAATGTTTGATATATTTGATTGGCTATTTTTGAGAGTATTTGGGTTACTACGTTCCTTACTAAAAAGTTTTCATTTCAGATCTAATAAAAAAATCCGTATTTCTTTTCATGTAAAAGTATCAACAATTTTATACTTATTGGTACGTCTAAAATTATTTTACAGGTCAGTTTCTCATGACACGCATGAAATGCATATTTTTAATTTTAATTATAGTTTTAACTTACAGTTTTCGGTTGATTGTTTAGACGTTTATGTAATAATTATTATTTAAATCGTAGCAACAATTGCGTTTTCATATAACAATCGTGAGAAATTAATATATTCTTCTATTTTACATGCAAAATAAGCAAGAAAAACTCTATGTTTAAGAAGGAATCATATAGCTGCAAATAAATATGACGTGTTTCGAAAAAGATTTTCAAGAAAGACACGCAAAAGATTATTCCATTTTGGCTCTAAGTTAATCTAAAAACAGTTAACCTCCCAGTCGTAACGTTCCCTTGTTAGTTAAAAGTTTTTTTGCCCAACCTGCCATCACATAGCTGCTTTTAATGCCTGTATAGCGGTTGTAAAATGACCCTTTTTTGCACTAGTGGATAAAGTAAAACAAAAGTAATTCGATTTTGCCAATCCAATAGTAATATCTCTGAGACATCAAAAACAATCCTCATATGATTTCAATATGACCAAACTGAACTGTCAAAAATATTACAAATATACTTATTATGATGTGAAAATCATTTATTTTATAGAACTGTTAAAACTCGCTAATCGCCCGTTTTAGCAATGCCACCCATCCTACATAAAACGATGCATTACAATAGTATTCTTCCACCACTGTTTTTTTTTAGAATTGTTTATGTTTTCTTGAAGTTCGCTTTGACTAATAATAGTTCTAATGGTTGAACAGTGTAAAGCAAAGCGCGACGTAATTGAAGACGACGAGTTTTCATGGTTGGACGCTTCACCATTTGCATGTCGCCGTAATTACAGTAGTTTTTAGGAGTGTGCGAGTGCTCGAAAAATCGGGTGCCAGTCAAAGTAAAATTACTGTAGAAAATTTATACAATTAACAGTGTTGGATCACTTTCACACAGTTTGTGCTGAGACCCAGCGGTAAGAGGCGAGGTAGGCAAAAGACATATTGTGGGTGTGACCTTCTTTAGCTCTGCCTCGCTCAAATCATCCGAACGTTTCAATTTTTGACTGGTGCCACACTACGAGGCTAAAAGATGCTATTGCAAATGTGCCGCTATCAATTGAATACTCTAATTTTTGGAAATATTTTGAAATATTTTTCACTTTAGGTTTGTGATGGAACAGTTTTGTGAAATAAGTACGAATAAGGTCGTAGTGTGACATTGACAACGTGTGTTTTTTTGGTACAATTAATGCCAACTTTTTTCTAGTAAATCGTACATAAATTACAAAAGTAGTCCATTAGACACCTAGATTTGTCCTTTATCTTCTTTATAGAGAAAGAATTTTTGCAGAATATTGACGAATAAGTCTACAATCAGTTGACAGCCGAAGCTCTATTTTTGGCTTAAATTCAGAGCGTTTCGACAGCCTTAAATAAGTTAATAAACAAAATTTTCAAATCAATTGTATTTATTAATTTAGATACAATATTCGGTCTCGTACACGTTATAATTCAATCTGATCACTTTTTACAAAAATAAATTTATATCGTGTTGCGTACTTCAGTTTCAAAAATGTAGATGCAGCGGTACAAAACAGGTGGAGGATTTCTCACAGTACTAGATCGGAAAAAAATACCGATAGACAATTCGACATGACTAGACTTATTTCGAATCGAGTAGAGAAAAAATTTACATTCTGAAAATAGTCAATTGGGTTTTCTGTTTAGAGCGGTGATTCGATTTTTCTTTTGGAATTCAATCAAGTAGTACAGCATAAAAAGAATTAGGTATATAGTATACCTTCTGACAAATAAAGTTTTTTCCGTACTACTTAAAAAAAAATAGAATATTGTTTCAACTTCGGTTGAAAATCGAGTATTATGACTGGTTCGACAATTAAAATACTCAGCTCCATTCAAAAACTGAGTATTTTTTTTCTCAATGAGATTCGAAGATCTAGTATTTATTTCTCGATTCGACTCGACTGTCAAGTATTTAATCCTCAGCTACATTCAAAAATCGAATATTTATTCTCAATTAGGTTCAAAAATTGATTATCAATCGACTTGACTGTAAAATCTAGTATTTTTTTCGATCAATTCGACTAGACTCATAAGAACAAATCAACTGCTCACACATCCCTAGCAATTTTACATGTGTTGGACAAATTGTGCTAGACTTAACCAGCATAGTAATTACTGTGGACATTCGCAAACCAAAATAACTATATTTTCCGTAGCCAATTATTACGTCTGATTATTTAGTTGTCTGTTAAAATGTTTGACATTTTAAATTAGTCACTAATTTCCTTGCTTTTTGGATATTTTTTTATGTTGAAATTAATGTTGACTGAACTATGTCAAAGATTCGAAATTGGTACATACTTAGTTTTAATTTTTGCGATGTCAACTTATTTTTTTTCTGTCAGCATTAAAGAAAAAAATAATTTTATAATAATTGGTTTGTTGACATACAATTCAAATGAACGAAAGTATACATTTCTACCAAACTTCTCTGGGTATCTACTGAAATTTCATTGAAATTGTTTTTTCAAAAATTGGGGTTTGTTTTAAATAATTCTATTTTTTCCACCTTGTATAAATGCAGCTATGAGTATCTTTTCGTTGTTTATTCCATTTGACGAAAGTCGGTATTTATATTAATGTTTAACGATCAAATGTAACATATACCTAAGCCACGCCTATTTCGCTATTTTTCGTGTTTGAAATTACTGTAATCCTGTGTCGTATGTATTATTATCGATCGATTGATGCGTATCTTCGTAACGGTTGATTGACTGCAATGGTTGCTTGAATGATAATCTATTAGAGTCCAAATAAATTTCCAACAATCCAACCTAAATTTTCCATAATATTTACAACTTTTACTCGCCTGTTCTCTTCAAAATAATTGGAGTGGTTTCATCTTCGAAATATTGTTGACCAAAATTAGTTTCATGAAATTCTAAATGGTTAATCTATTATTAAGAAATTTCTTTTCATATCTGTTTGTATGCATGACAGTGTGTTTACGAAAAGTTTAAAAACCGCTTGACTGATTTAAATTTTGTATTCATGGTTGTGTAGAGCGTTTACTTGTAAATTGATTTAGGTATCACACTAATTCATGGAGGAATGAGAGGAGGCGGGACCTAAATTGGAGTAAACCACTTTAAAAATATAAACAATTAATTTAGTTTATTTTTGATTCTTTAGCATTGCTCTGCGTTCGAAATTTACCTAATATCGTCATCAACACTCTAAGATATTTGCAGACGTGATTTTAAAAAATTGTTGCAAAATTAAATTGTAATCAACATTGTTTTCATTGTGATACGACGTATTTAGACTCAAAATACGCAGAATGTGTCATGAAGTATCCATTGATATAAAGTTTGGATATCAATGGGTATAAAACTAATTTATATTTTGATGTTTGTGGTTTAGCAATAATAAAATAATTCGATTGCGGATTTAATTTAATAATTTTCCGCAATTTAGCACTGATGTTCAATTATTATAAATAAATGCCTTGTTATTGTAATATTGATTTATGGAGACGTGTGAATTATAACATTCCCCCCCTATTTTCAATATTTCTAGGTTAAGTTTTGCATGTTTCAGTGCATAGTCTGTATTCTACATTATATTATTAAATGAACTGTGGGTTGTAGACGCTTGGCAACTGAGATCATCAGCGTCTAAGAGGCAGTAATTGACTGTCAATATGTATTTCGATTAGCTTGATTGGTATCCTGTTGTACGTCCAATCAATTATTAATTCTGCTCTTTCCGGAGAGACAGTTCTAAGGCTGTTATTTTTTTCATAAACTCGTGTTTTCATTGCAAATTTCGTATAGTTTCTTATATGAAGGCGTAATTGAAATAATTAAGACATTCTACATTGGTTAGTTAACAATTTTCTTTTGACACACGTTCGGTAATCAGCATCATGGGGAGATAATTAAGAGAACTCTAGCCTCCCTTTTCGTGATTAAAACTTTAATACGCGTTCCAAATAGTGTTTTTGATCTGAAGATAAACGTTTTGTAAAAATGATTTGTCGGGAAAAAGGACTTTTTTAGTAAACATTTATTTGTTATTTATAAATAACAAATAACTGTTTATTAAAAAAGTCCTTTTTCCCGACAAATAGTATAATAATAATAATAATAATAATAAACGTTTATTGTACATATAAAACGCACAAAAGGCATGGTTCAACTTTCCTTGGTCTTCCACCTAGCCCGTGGTAAAATTTACATATTTAAAAGCAATATACAAAACAGTACAAAGAAAAAGTGTAATTTTTATCATTTTTATATTAATTACCAAGGACAAAAAATAAAAAAAGTCAATAAACGTTTTGTGTCTGCTGTTTAGGTCGCTTAACGATTTCTGAATATTGGCTGCTATTACTGATAAAGCTTTTCAATATTTTTAAAAAGAGCTCTGTAGCGCACCTAGACGCAGCCTTCATCTTTAATTTAAGATCAAAATAAAGCTCTTACTAAAAAAATTATGACAAATCAGTGTAAATAATGAAATGTCTATCACTTTTTTTGTTCTTATCGGCAAAGTATGTTTTAATAGTCATTATATAATTAGTATTTTGTGTGTATAGGTATTCGATATAATCAGAAGTCCTCTTAAAACATTATTATAGATTACGTAAGTATGACCTTTACAATTTAAATGCCAATTTAAAAATTTATTGTAAAAATTTTAGTTCATTTATAAACTCTGAAAGAGCGACAGTGAATTTAATTTAATAATACCAACTCATCTTTAGCAAAAGTGCAGTTATTATTTTGTGGTTTACTTTTATTAGTATTCGAAGAAAGTTATTGACAAAAATTACAATGTTCCTTTCGGATTCTATACAGATTTGTTATTCTTCGACTTTTGTGCGGTTTCCAGCTTGATTCTTCTTATGCCAAAAGTAAATAATTTGGAAGTTCATATTTGCGATGGAAACCAACATCATCATGCCGTTGTAATGTAAACTAGTTATAGATAAAAATAAAAGCAACATACTTAACAGGTCGTTTTAAAATGTTAGAACTAGAATATAAAAAAAACCCGGGTCGCAGTGCCAAAACCCTGCCGACAATATAGTGTATTTGCTTGTATAGGGCCGTGTGGTTTTATACTTTTATTATGTGAAATTAAGTTTGTTTTTGGGCAAAATAAAAAATTTAACCCCTTAATACACCCCTTAAAATAACATTTTTTTCTTAATTGTAATATTATTATCAATCTAACGTCTACACCGAATTAAAGATACCCGACAATAAATAAATCACTATCTGCAAATTAGTGTTTTCAAAAAATTTGTAAGTCCGATCCTGTCGGGCCGATTTTATTAAAATTTTAGGGACACTTTTTAATTACTACCAAAGGGTTAAACTTCAATTTTGAAACGATTCGGAGAATTTTTTCGGTATTTTGGGGCCCAAAAACATTTTTCAACCCCTAAAAACTACCCTTAAAATAGCCCGATTAGGCCCATTTTAAATAGGCTTCTTGCGGTGATGGACACGTGGTCCAAATTTCGATGAAATCAATTGACTCTTTCGAAAGTTATTGCCCGCACACACACACATATATATATATATATATATATACGTATATAAATATATATATATATATATATACGTATATAAATATATATATATATATATATATACGTATATAAATATATATATATATATATATACGTATATAAATATATATATATATATATATATATATATATATATATATATATATACATATATATATAAACATTTTCAAAAATGGTGCCAAAGTGTTTAGGAGATTATGAAACGTCGAGAAATTTTGGTCCGACCCCTAGGTCCCGCCATCCGACCAACGCCAATAGTGTATGTTGCCATATGGCAAATACACTAAAAAGTAAACAAGTTGCCGCTTTTAATGTTTAGATGTTCTATTAAAAAGTTTATTTTCATTTTTTTTAGTTCCATGAAATAATTTAACCTACATAACATTACTAAAATGTAACACACAATCTTATCCCTTTCATTTCATTTTTTTTAAACGGAAGCTGTTATAGGTATGCAACATTTTTTTTTTAATTTGTAACTACGTTTGTTCATAAATGCATGTTTCAAAAGATGGCTCAGTTTCCAATGGAAATTTCATTATAATTTTTAACCAGACACACGATGTATTGACGTCTTGACATTTTCTGAGCTCTTGTGCCACATTTCAATAATATCTATACTTTATCGCAAAAAGAAGAAAATAAGAAAAATGTGACACTACTACTACGTACGGTTTCAGTTATAACTTGCTGTTTTTGGTGCGACATCGACTTTGATTTTTTCATAAAATAAAAATGTATTAACAATTTTCATTTCAATTTGCAGACCCATTACAATGACTTCCCAATGCATTGGGAAGTTAAAAAAAATTGTCGTTTATAGACTTATTATCTGTATAACTTCCTGCGCGACTTGTTTTAAATAATTTGCCAATTACTCAAACATAATATCTAAAGAACAGCCATAAACAATTATTAAATGAACAGATTATTATTAATAAGCAGATTAATAGCTATTGTTTGCTATAATTGTTAGGAAACCTCCATTGTTTACAATGCTATATTAGAAAAAAATATTTTCAAACAACTCCATCAGGACTCAAACCCGAATCTTTCCAGAAAGTGGAAAGATTCGAGTTTGAGTCCCGACGGTGATAGTTGTTTGAAAATAATATAACATTGTAACAATGGATGTTTCGTAACAATTATAGCTAACGATAGCTATTAATCTGCTTATGAATGTAGTCACACGGTAAATTTCCTGGGTCTAACTATTGATAAGCATTTAAATTGGAAAGATCAAATCGATAATTTAATCAAAAAAGCCAGTAAATATGTGTATTTACTAAAATGTCTGAGCAATTTTATTCCCGAATCCGTACTAGTCACTGTCTATAACGCCTTTGTACAGTCTATATTTCTATATGGAATTGTCTTCTGGGGCAACTCGGTAAACACTTCCCAACTTTTTATTGTACAAAAACGCTGCATCAAAGCAATCTGTAAAGTTCATTCGAGAACGCACTGTCGACCACTATATAAAAAGCTTAATATTTTAACAGTTTTTGATCTCTATGTGCTGGAATGTGCAAGCTTCGCTAAATTTAACTTTAATTTTTTCGCGGGAAATATTCCAAACCATTCATACAGCACTAGAACAAACACAAAGTACAGACTAGATTACACATCTTTGACCACTGTCAACAAAGGTCCTGTTAATTCGATGCTGAAAGTGTTTAACAAGTTGCCCGAAGAGATGAAAAATCTTCCAGACATAAAATTTAAACAACATTTAAAAACAATGCTGATTCAGAAAAATTTTTACTCGGTCGAGGAATATTTTAATCTTAAGTTTTAATTGTATACTTTTATAATTGACGCATTCTACACTTTTTTATACAGTATAAACAGAATAAAGTTTCTATCTATAGCGTATGAGCATTTACTAATTATTTCCACAATTAAATATTGATGTTTTATATTATATGAGGAACCCAATAATAAGTAGCGTCTATCTTCAGATTTTTGTAGTCTTTTAAACTGTGCTAATAACCTTCCTGCAACCAGTCCATACATAACGTAATAAATTACAGATGCAATTGCGAGAAAGAAAATATTCATAGCATATATTTTCAGTAACCGAGTTAATATTTTTATCCAGTCAACCGGTCCAACGACATAATCGTATATTTTTTAAAACTTCACGTAATAACCTTGAACTTGTTATCCGTAAGAATTTAATTAAGTAGGTCATCTTTTTAACTAAATATACCCATAACAAACGATTGATTTTTGAACAGGTTAAATTTTTAGTCCAAACTCTGACGGCTCAAAAGTCGACTGGGCTTTACTAAAATTCTATTATTGTATTGAACAGACTAATTCGATATTTCAAAACCATTTTTTATGAGTGTCTCAAACTTTTTTTTTTGAGGAGCCCTTGTTATACAATATTTCGTACGCGGAACCTCGACCTGTTTAGTTTCAAATTACATAAAAGACATGCCAAGCAGTAAGATTAAATAATAATAATACAAAATAAGTTTCAATAGAACAATATTAAATTAAGGCGGGTTGAACTTTTTTTCAGAAACGTTTACAAAAGCCCAATATGTCGGAGAGCCCTGGTTGAGAATCTGAATCACTGTATTTAATAGAGGTATTGTAGGTTTAACTATAGATGTAAGACCTACAGTAACTTAAAGGTCAATGCCTTGTTTAAGGTTGGTTCTAGGTCAAGGGCACCAAGGGCTCATAAGTAGCAAGTATAAAAAAAACCCGGGTCGCAGTGCCAAAACCCTGCCGGCAATATAGTGTATTTGCTTATACAGGCCGTGTGGCTTTATTATGCGAACTTAGGTTGGATTTTGGGCAAAATAAAAAATTTAACTCCTTAATACACCCCTTAAAATTATATTTTTTCTTAATTGCAAAATTATTGTCGATCGAAGGTCTACACCACATTAAATACACCCTTCAGTAAATAAGTCACTATCTGCAAACTAGTATTTTCAAAAAATTTGTAAATCCAGTTCTGTCGGGCCAATTTTATTAAAATTTTAGGGACACTTTTTAATTACCACCAGAGGGTTAAATTTCAATTTTGAAACGATTCGGAGAATTTTTTCGGTATTTTGGGGCCCAAAAACATTTTTCAACCCCTAAAAACTACCCCTAAAATGGTCCGATTGGGTCCATTTTAAATAGGGTTCTTGCGGTGGTGGATTCCAACATGTGGGCAAAATTTCGTTACAATCAATTAACTCTTTCGAGAGATATAGCGCACACACATATATATATATATATAAATATATATATATATACATATATATATAAACATTTTTAAAAATGGTGCCAAAGTGTTTAGGAGGTTATGAAACGTCGAGAAATTTTGGTCCGACCCCTAGGTCCCGCCATCCGACCAACGCCAATAGTGTATGTTGCCTATGGCAAATACACTAATAAATTATTTTCTTATCTTAATATCGCAGCTCTAAACATAAAGTTGCAAGTGCCTTCATACATTTTCTGCAATACGCGTTTCAATAAAAATGCAGATTATTTATTAGATGCAACGTTTCATATTATTATAAAAGTATATTGATAGTTCATTTGTCTAAACCTACTTTAAAATGTTGAGAATTTTTTACCTTTCACGTGTTTTTCTTGATAGTGGCGTGGTTAGTCTACTGGTTTATTTTCAAGACAATTTGTAACCGACTTTAAAAAAGAGGTTGTCAATTCGACATGTATATATTTCTAAAATTACAAGTGTAATCCGGAATTGTAACTCAATATACCATACCTTTAAATATATATAAACCGATAGCGGTGTTAATGGCCATGCAGTCAAACACCGTTTAAGGAATGATTTCAAGAACTCCTAGAGTTTCTGTTTTGTAGGAATGATATTCAAAAACCCATATTCAAAAATAATGAAAGATTTTTTGTTGATTTCTCTTCATAATTTACGAAATAAATGATGAAATTGGCCGTATTGCTTCCTCTTTTTTCTTAGATGTTGAGCGTCTATACAATCGATCTATCTAGCTTCCTCATTCATTGATAGAATGAGCGCGAAACCTTTTTCCCGGCTTTTTCCTCTTTCTTCTTCTTCACACAACATCGCCAAAATAAAAACTTCTTCCACCGAATTACGCACGTCCATGTTGCACACTCACTACTTGAAAACTACAAAATGTCTGCCTCATTCGGAACCTGTACTAAAAAGCTGCTGGTTCGTGCAGGTATAGTGTGCACGGTGTTTAAGGCTTATCGATATATTATTTTGAAATAAAAACAGTTAAATCTGAAACATTACGAATTATTTATAGCGTTGTTTATAAACAAGTTGATGACATGACGAAATCTAATACCTAATTAAAACACTCATCGAAGTAATTACGAAATTTTTCATATTTGTTTACTATATCGATGCACTTTTGTTCCTATTTTTCGTATTTTTCATTCATGATTGATTTCTGTCATTCATTTTATCTTACGAAATTTATTTAGTTAATTTTTGTTTCAGGCTATTTCTTGTAAACGAAAAATCTTCTATCGATATTGAAGATTGTAGATGTCATTAGCGGAAATCACTTATCGATTGGTAAGTTTTTTCAACCGTTACTAAATTATTTCTCAGTTTTGCTGTTCTGATTTTTTTTTGTCCACTTTTTATGCAGTTCTTAATTATGACTAGATAATAACAAATAAAAATGATAATTGGTAATTATTTATTTATTGTCGGCTAATGCACTGAATTAAATAAGATTTTATTAATTACACCAAAGAATTTAGGTCAGTGGGTGCTATTAATATTATGATTCGATACGTTTAGTGCACATATTGGCTACTTTTTATGTAATTCTATGCACTTTTAATTACATTGACTTGTTTACATAATCAAACCTCTTGTTAATGTCAGTTTTGATGGGGACTGTAACAGTTGCTGCTTGTGGGCCCCAAGATTAGTGAGGTGCTACGAGAAGATTTGTTCTTAAATTTAAATGCATTTCGCGCTAGTGCGTAAAGTAAAACAAAAGAAATGCGATTTTACCAGTCCAGTTTATTTGAGTCATATTAACTTGGTGTAAAAAATTTTTCCATTCGAATTCTATTCTCTCCAAAATATCCAATTGATATGCAACTTTTTAGTCGTATGTAGTTTTGATGACAATAGAGTCCTCTGATATTTTGGCTATAATAATATTTATATCACAATCCTAAAATAGAATTATTATGAAAAACAAGTGGTGGGAGTAGCGGTGTTGATGGTGGGAAAACGTGTCTTCATCCGTTTAAAATATTACAATGACTAAAAATTTGAAAATAGAATTCAGTTCATTTCTATATTTCAAAGAGAGTGGACGTATTACAAAAGTATTACAGAGATTGCATAACCTTACTGTGCATAGCTCACATAGTTGAGCTGTGCCGTTTTCAACGTGCTTTTTCTATAATTTGTGTTCGGTGTTCTGTTTTTTGTGTTACCAACGAAAATGAGTTTGCCAATAAAAATGAGAGATTATAGGAAAAATACAATAAAGTGCGAATTTGATCAGAATAGTAAAAAACCCGACTCATTAGATGTACATGACTGGATTTTTGAAAAGTTAAAACTAGAAGAATCTCACATAAATGGAATTCAAATAGACTTGTATGTAAGATCGATTTTCATTCAACTGAAAAGTCAAGAACTGTGTGACGAATTAATGGAAAAATATGAAGATAAAATAGAATTTAAATATAAAGATGGTTCGGTGACCTTCATAAGGTTATTCTATGCTGGCTATGGTATGCGAACGGTAAGACTGTTTAACCTTCCCTTTGAAATAACGGACCAAGAAATCATCGATGTTTTAAAACCGTATGGTCAAATCTGCTCAGTGGCAAATGAGACATGGCAAGGAGAACATAGATATAAAGTTTCTACTGGGGTGAAACAAGTAAAAATGATACTCAAGCAACACATTCCATCGTGGATCAAAATCGCCTTTTTTAAGACTTCGGTAAGCTATGTAGGACAGCCCAAGTCATGTATGATCTGCAACCAATATGGTCATTTGAGACTAGAATGTCCAACGAAAAGGCCAGTCCAAATTCGGGATGATCGTCCTCCAGTGGTTTCTTGGGCAAAAATAGTTAGCTCCAGGAACCACAGTGTACCTTTAGGAAACGAAGAAATGACATATACAAATTCCGAAAATGCAGTGCCTGACACAGATAGTCAAGAAATTTTGAATCTATCAATAGAAAAAACCACTGATATCGTTGTAAACACCGTGCCTATCAACAATGAAGACCAAACAAATATTTCTAGAGAAGTTCAAGAAAGAAAGGAGCAACCAGCTAGTCAAAATAACACGTACGATCGCATAGTCAACCTTGTCAATAGGGATGTCCTAACCATTGACCAGAGCCATCCAGAAACGGTAACAAAACGAAAAAGTAAAAGCAAAAGAAAAAGAGACTCTAAAATAATCGACTCGGCTGAAACTTTGCAAAAGAAAAGTGTAACAACTCCCGACGAAAATGTGATTGGTCAAAAAATGTCAACCACAAGCGAGTCCGACAACGATTCCAATGTTGAAAATTATGATGAATCAAGCCCTATATCTTATCACGGAGATTCGCCGGACGACGAACCTCTGATCAGCTACACCTAAACTCAGAAATGAACACGGGACTGATTAAAACTGTGACGATCGCTACTCTTAACATCAATGGTATCCTTTCCAAAACAACACAAACGCTACTTAACAAATTCCTTGGAGACTATGATATTGATATCTTATTCCTGCAAGAAGTCAATACCGAGAATCTAAACTTCCTTTTTAATTATGCTTACATTGTGAACGTAGATGAAGCAAATAGAGGTACTGCTATAATATATAGGGCAGGTTACACGGTCAGCTGCGTTCAACGACAAGTTAATGGAAGAATTCTAAGTGTAATGTGGGATAATATTCTCTTAGTTAATATTTATGCCCACTCTGGCTCAAATTTTAAAAATGAGCGAGAAAATCTCTTTGAAAATGATTTAGCTATACATTTATCACATAACTATAAAAATATTGTTTTAGCCGGCGATTTTAATTGCGTAACAGAAAGAAAGGACGCTACAGGGCGCGCGACACCTAGTTCAGGGCTGACCAGTTTAGTCAACAATTTACGACTACACGATGCTTGGAGAGCTAGACATCCTAGTGAGACTGGTTTCACATTCATCCGGAATAATTCAGCATCAAGAATAGATCGAATGTATCTATCAAAACAGCTACAGGAAAATATCCGATCTGTAGAAAACATAACAGTAGCCTTCAGTGATCATAACGCCGTTCTGTGCAAATTTACAGGATTAAATTCTCCAATGCCGAGAGGCCGTAGCTACTGGAAATTGAATGCAGCTCTTTTATACAAAGAACACATTCAAGATAACTTTAGAGAACAGTGGGTTTGCATACAGAAGAAAAATATAAACTTAGACAAAATAACATGGTGGTGTAAGGTGGCAAAAACGCACATTAAACGATTCTTCGTATCTGAGGCCATATATGAAGCCAAAATGAAAAGAAGGACCTTAGAATTCTACATGTCAGTGCTCTCTGACTTGCATAGAAAAGTGTCAGACGGAGACAGAACGGAAACTACGGTAAACAAGATTAAAGATTTAAAAAACAAAATTGTAAATAAACAAAAGGAATTTATTGAAGGCTCACTTATAAGATCAAAATTAAATACTGTAGCAGAGGAAAAAAATTCCGTTTTCGTACTGGCGAGAGAAAAAAATAACTATGAAGCAAAGCATATACATAAACTGCAGAAGCTAAATGGAGATTTTACAAATAAAACTCCAGACATAATTGCAGAAATAGAAAAATACTACACCGAACTTTACGAAAATAAAAATATAAGTTTAAATAATTCCCTATTAAATGCTATAAAGAGAACTATCACTGACAACGACGCAGAGGATTTAATTAAAGAAATATCCTCAGACGAAGTATTAGAAATCCTCAAACAAGCCAAAAAGAAAAAGTCGCCAGGACCGGATGGGATACCATATGAATTTTATATACAATTCTGGGAAATAATCAAGCACGATATAACAACCGTGTTGAATAAAGTCTTAGACCAGTCGTTAAATGTTAATTCTACTGACTTCGCAAAAGGATTTATTACGCTTATTCCAAAAAAATGTTCCTCTAAAACGGTAGAAGACTTCAGACCTATTACTTTGTTGAACACCGATTATAAACTACTTTTGAAAATTTTCGCTCAAAGAATTCGTAAATTTCTCCATAATATCATTGGTAGCGGACAAACATCTGGAATGGAAGGTAAAAACATTTTCCACAACGCAATGGTCTTGCGAGATACGATAATGAATCATTCAATTGATAAAAATAAAAAGGCTGCAATAATAAATGTGGACTTCCAAAAAGCTTTTGACAGGGTAAGCCATGAGTACCTATGGACAGTTTTAAAAAAATTTAATTTTCCAGACAAATTTATAACTTGTATAAAAAGTTTGTATAATAACGCTCAGTCTAAAATAGTTATTAATGGATTCTTATCTAACTCAATAAAGATCAAATCATCCGTGCGCCAGGGCTGTCCACTATCAATGATATTATTTACACTAGCCATAGAACCCTTTATAAGAGCAATTGAGATCAATACTCATGGTATTACAATAAACAATGAAATTTTAAAAATCAGGGCTTACGCAGACGATGTGCAGATTTACATTGAACACGTCGCTGATGGTTTAAAGATTCAACAAACTCTAAAAGAATATTGTGAAGCATCTTCAGCCAAAGTTAATTTTGCAAAATCAAATGTAATGTTTCTCGGAAAATTTATATCGGGAAATTCAAGCCATTTTATTAATATACCCATTAAAAACGAGTTTAAAACCTTAGGGGTTATATGGCACAAAGATTTTAACAATTTAGTCAATCGTAATTGGGAGCCAGTAATAAACAGTATTAAACAATTTTTCAAAAATAACAAATCTCGAAATTTAAACCCAATTCAACGGATTTGGTTAGTAAACAATGTTGCTTTAGCCAAAATTTGGTATTTAGCGCAAATATTACCCATGACTAACAAATATGCAGCAAACATTGAACAGTCTCTAGGGTGGTTTATTTGGAAGGGATATTTGTTCAAAATAGCAAAGACACAATTACGTCTTAAAAGGGAAAAGGGGGGTCTAGGATTAATTGATGTAAAATTAAAATGTCAAGCGCTTTTTATTAAACAGTGTATAAATACCGCACGAGATTTCGAGGATAAATTCGATAAAACACTAATTAATAAATGGATAAACGACCCGTCAAATTCAAATACTCCAGTTATGTTCAAAAAAGTGAAAAAGAAAATAAATGATTCCGCGTTCATTAAAAAAAATCCAGATAAAAAAATTATAGCAAAGGAGGATTATATGGAGCAACAGTCGCAATTTGTGCCGAAAATTCAGAAGGAACTACCGTTATTACCATGGAAAATAATTTGGAAAAACGTCGCTAACTCTTATGTAGACTCTGAAAAGCAATGGACCTTGTTCAATCTAATAAATGATAATTTCGCGACTAATTACAAATTATACAGACACAACCTTACCAGCACGCCTTACTGCGACGGTTGTGCCAATGAAGATACGGCTGGCCATAGAATAATATCTTGCCAAAACTCCAAAGATATTTGGAGTTTTTTAGTAAATAAAATCACTGAAATAACAGATATGCCTAAAATGAGCGATGAAGATATTTTGTTTCTTAATATAAATTTTGCAAACAAGAACCTGAACTATTTTATTATCTGGATTGTAAGTGCAACAATAGATTTCAACTTTAGAAACAATCAACATGATCTAAATATTTATCGAAACTATATAAGAAATGAAAAACAAAAAATAATCAATAAAACAAATTTTGACAATTATTTGAACACATATATAAATAAGTTATTTTGCTAATTAGGTACCTTTATTACAATAAGAAATAATTTATTTATTGTTATGATATTAAGATGTCAGTTTCTGTTATTTTTCTTGTATTTAACTTTTAATTGTTGTAAATAAAGGTTTTTATCTTAAAAAAAAAAAAAAAAAAAAAAAAAAGAAGACTAATATTAGAGATTATACGGATTATACGGATATTTTATATCGGAGTTGGAATCGAAAACATAGACAAGAAAACACGACGCGACTGATAAAAAGAAATTACGCGGCACACGAGTGTACAGAAAATAATAGTCACGCGCATGAAAAACACGCGCAACAATCAACTGCATCGACGCTTAACATCCGTTATAATTAAATAAAAAGGATCAGGTGAAAAGACTAATTTTTAGGTACGTTTTTATTCGATATACGACGTTTCGTCGATATTATTCTGACTTCTTCAAGTATCTCGAAAATTATGTTAAAATATAAGTCATACCAATATTTTTTTTTTACAATAAAATAATGAAGTACAATAATAGTCCAAAAATTATTAGCGTCAACTGATTAACTAATATGAAATAATTTAAATTATTGAAAATATTATAAATTTCATATTAGTTAATCAGTTGACGCTAATAATTTTTGGACTATTATTGTACTTCATTATTTTATTGTAAAAAAAAATATTGGTATGACTTATATTTTAACATAATTTTCGAGATACTTGAAGAAGTCGGAATAATATCGACGAAACGTCGTATATCGAATAAAAACGTACCTACCTAAAAATTGGTCTTTTCACCTGATCCTTTTTATTTAATTCATTTCAAGACCTGATTTTTCCTAATATCCGTTATAATTATTTTTGATACGAACTCGAATGTGAAAAAGTATCGGAACTTCCGTACTTTCGGTATCGGAAACGAAACTCCGTAACCGCCCTGATTAATGTAATGCAATTATATTAAAATTAAGCACAATTATTAATGTTAGCGAATAAGCCCGGTAGAAATCAAGATGTTTACTACTTTTATGTATTGCCATGTCAGACATTTTGAGTTCGTTAAGCAATTACTATGTTAGCATCATTGATTGGATACATCAATCAAGTCACGTGTCACGCCGTAGAAACGGCGGGCTCAAGCTATATCTCAGAGGTACCGCTTCGTAGTACGTTGAGATCTAAACCATTGATATTTTAAAAGTAGTTAGATGACGTGCTGTCATTATTATGCACAATAAATGTATATATGTCTCTTTTTTACGTTTTTGGAAATGTTCTTAGACTATTTAAAACTGTGCGTGCTGAATTATGTAAGCGCTGAATCTTGTGGCACTCTTGATTTGCAAATTTCGATCTTTATTTTTTTTTTAAACAGTAGGATACCAATTAGTTTGCTATAATTATAGAAAACATTGTTATGATACTATATTAGAAAAATATATTTTTAACACTATCACCGTCGGACCATAAACCCGAATCTTTCCACTATCGCGACGGAATAAGTTATCAGTTACTCAACAGTGACGTATCAGAACAGTCAATTTTTATCATATATATTTATGACTGTTTCTTCATGTGAAAGTTAATTCTTAACTATAAAAATTATCGGTTATTTTTAATTGTAACCATTTTAGCTGAATAATTAGCTGGTTGATTAAGTAGCTATCTGTGAAACAACATGGCGGTTTCCGGTTTCTATTTCTTAGAACAACAACAAACAAATAATAGACTAGTTTTCAACAGTGGAATTGAAAGGATTCATGAAGATGATGAAACTGGTAACTGGTTATAAAATTCAAATTTCGACCGTAATTTACAAAAGTACGCAAAACTTTCTGCGAATCAGGGGCGTAGCTACCGCCGTATCTGCTGTATCAATTATACGGGGCCCCCAGGCCACGGGGGCCCCCAACGTGCGTAAGCAAAAATTAATAAAAACTTCCCAATTTTTTTTTTATTTCAGAAATGACAAAAGTCAAAAAAAGCAATTTTTTTTCCCCGCGTAAATCGTGTGTTCAAAAGTTGGCAACACCCTACATCGGTTATCGTGAGCTGCGGGATTTCCCCGTTTAAGACATTTACTTCAACGGGGGAAGGGCCCCCAAACAAAATTTTATACGGGGCCCCGCCAAGGCACGCTACGCTTCTGCTGCGCATCCTTGTATAATAATAATAAATAGCCGCGATATTCAATCAGCTAATTACCCAGTTATGTACCCTTTTACATCACTACAAAATTAAAATGTATGCTCGGTCTATTTACTAGGATGATCTAAGATCCAAACAGGTAATTCCACATGTGAAGAGATGTGAAAGAGATGGGTGTTCTAGTTTCTTTGCAGTGCACTTTTTCTATGAGACAGCTCCGATGTTTTTGTCCAGATTATTTATATTGACCTTAGCTCAGTGTTTCTCAGACTTTTTTTATAGCTCGGCGGCGTATTGTTTTACCGTGTAGAATATTTAAACGCATTAACATACCAGACATATCCACAGTCGGATCATTATTCTATGTAAACTATGAATTTACGTACTCTGGGTTAGAGGTACCGAGCTGTGTAGAGTAGTGGTGACAGCACTAGACCAGCATTCGGGAGGTACCGGGTTCGAATCCCGGCGGGGGCAGATGTGGCTGGGACTTTTTCCTACTGCCTCTCGCCGAGAAACGGTAATTCCTGTAACGGCCATCTTGATTGAGGTTTTCCATGGTTTCCCACAATTCATCCCAGATAAATATCGAGATGGTTTCTTATTTGAGGCCATGGCCGATTACTTATCAAACTCCTAGTTCAAAAATTACCTACCTTATCCTAATTTCCTATAATTCTTTCATTCGCCCATTGCTATTACATAAATTGAAGTTGTAAAAAATGTAGAAAATAACGGGAAGTGGTAGATGAAAAAATAGTAATGGTGCGAATGGCGTCTGTTATGACATAAAGTCGAGAAATGGACGATAAACGCATTATTATTATTATTATTTATATTTACTCTGGATTAGAGGTGCAATCGTGAGTAGTATTTTGTTCATGATCACGCACGCTCATGATAAGGCTTCAACACTCACTCACGGTCACACACGATTATAATTATATTTCGAGACTCACGCCCACTCACTCACGTTCAATCACACTCACGCAACTCACGTAACTTTATAATTCATATTATAACATATTTTAAGCTACCAAAACACGATCAGGTTATGTGCTTGTCAACTATAAAGTACTAAAGCAATTTTTGTAATTTTATGTAATATACGAATACAATAAAAAAACAAAAAACTGTAAAGCGGAGATTAGTTTTTTACGGGATTAACTTTTCACTCCCGCCAACTCACACTCACGAACAGTTTTTTCCGTATATTTTATTTAATCACACTCACTCACGATTTTTTTTAAACAGTCACACTCACGGCGTGTCACGTCGTGACACTCAGTGTCACGGGAAATTTCACGCACGATTTGCACCTCTACTCTGGATCTGAAAATCATCAATTTAGTAATGTAAAATTACCGGCTATTTTTTATTGTAATCATTTTAGTCGGATAATTAGCCGGTTATTTGACCGGCTATCTATAAATGAAGATGGCAGCTTCTGGTTTCTGTAAGAAAACACATCAAGAGAGCAGTTTTAATAGTAGAATCGAAAGAATTTATTAAATAATATATTTAGTTTTGTGGAGTTAATGATTCTTAGTTAAAATCTCGACCATAAGTTACAATCATGTGCAAAACTTTCTGCGCAGTGTTGCGTAATTATAATAAATAGCTGGTTATTTACCCGAAAAATTTAACAATAATAGTATGTGTAATAGTTTAGCGCCCTTTTAATAGATAGTCGTTTGTTCTCTTCTCAGATAAGGTAAGTAATTTTAATCAAAAAGTAACAATTTCACAAAAAGAAGACTTTAAGCTTTGCAATAACAAGAAACATACTTAATAAAAAATACCTTCCCACTGTGTACAAGTATCACGATGCTGATTAAATTTCGTGGCATACATTTTGAGAATCGCTGGCTTAGCATAATGATGTGTTTTTGTCACTTAATTGGTTTACTTTAATGTAATATTGTTGCAGCTGAGTAATTTATTTATTTACGAAACTAATTACATTTTAATATAAATTCATAAAACGTCATTAATGAGTAATGATTGAAAATATTGCTTTTTAATCAATTATTTTTTTCATGTCTTTATTTTTTTTTTTTTAACTTCTGAAAATGAACTTAGAGTAGCCGCAAAAAAAATTACAATTTCTTAACTGTCAAATTTAAAGAACTGTACATTTAAATCAAATCGAAAATTGCGATATTCTGGAAAACGGATCAAACGATTATCATAATATTTCATAAATCGAGAGAGAGAGATTGTAGATTATAGACGCTCAACAGCTGAGGTCATCAGTGTCTATTTCATAAAACGACGTAATTAATACAATACTTCGCCATTTATATACTCCAGATAAATCCAGACTATTTTTTCATCGGTAAACTACCTTTATTTAAGTAGGGAGAAAATGAAAAATATTTCTTTTAGGATCCCCTAGACAAGGTGACACCGCACCTAATCCCCGTGTAAAAAACCCCTAGTATAAAAAAGTTGACAAAATCAAAGTTATAAATACAGTGAAAATTAAAGTTAGGCAATTCTTGTTGCTTATCTGTTTCCAAACATTTACATTTGCAGGTTCGTGTTCTGACCGAGCGTTGAAGTCTTTTTGCTGTCTTTAATATAGCGTTCTTTTAGTTAGTCTCGTTGTGCAGTCGGGTTTTTTGATTTTTTAAATAATTAAAATTGTTTAATTATGAAATTGTTTTTATTTAATTTAGACGCATCTTTCATTTGTTACCTTTTAAAGAATATTAAACTTGTGATGTCAAATTCTTCGTATAAAACTATAAAAATACAGAAAGCTTTATTTTTGTTTAACGCGACATCTGTTGCGTGTTTTTATCACTAGTTAGCTGTTCTCGTTGTAGAAAACGCTGTGTCGGGATTTCGTTCGTTCTGTTTTCCGCTAGCAATGATTCGTGTTTAAAATACGATCTTTCTACAACAGATGGTGCTGCTAATAAATTTAACAAATTTTCGTTTTTCATTTGAGATTCTATTTTCATAAATTTTCTTACTTGATGTTGAAATTCACATTTTTGTCGCCTTTTCCTAATACCACTCTAGTTTCGTTTTTAAAAGGTTTTTGTGAAACCATACGCTAAAAATGCGACAAAGCTTTTCCCATTTATATGCAAATTTCAAACAACGAAAATTGCATCAATTTTTTTTAGTAATAACTAAAATCCGGTTTTGATTGCCAAGCTTTTCTTTTTCGACTATTTTTAAAGCTTATAAATGTAAAATAATATATCTTCAAATATAGCATTTAAATAGACGATTATGGTCTTTGCTGTAAACTCTTTGTATTAAAATTTTTATTATTCCTATTATTGCTTTATATCGAAAAATAAATTATTAGTTTAGAATAATAGTTTTAATAAGGATAAATTCCAAACGAATCATTTTCTTATAAAGTTGAAATATTATTGAATAAAGTAAAAGTAATTTAGGAAAAAAATTATGTGTTTTGTATCACTGGATTCGTGGGTTTTTCATGATTTCTTATTTTTGACACGTTTATATTAACTTGACTTGTATGTTGTATGTAAAAAAATCTTACAACTCGATTTTCACCCTTTTTGAAATGTCCAATCAACGTGAAACTTTACAGTTATATGTAGTTTTAATTACAAACAATGTTCTGGATATCTTGGGTGTAATATTATCTATTATAACAAGTTAAAAAAGGAACAAAAATGACGGGTGGTGGCAGTGATGGTATTGATGGTGGGAGAACGTGTCTCCGGCCATTCAAAATTTAAAACCTAACAACTAATCCTTCAAATTAAAATTTATATTTAAAAAAAAAATGTAAAAAAATATGCTCAAAAGTAGAAAATAAATTTCCTTCTCTTTTACAGCGTTTAGAAACATGGAACATTCGACGAATTAAATGAAATTTAGGTAAAGTGAGTGCCCCACGCTTCTAAACTTTATAGAAGAGGAAGATATCTATTTTCTTCTTTTTTGTAGATTTTTTTGGAACCTATAAATTATAGGACTTTGCCAGCTAGGGTTATTTGAAGTATTAAAATTACAACAATCTCAAATGCTTGCTGTGAGATGATTACGATAAATAAATCAACTGTTGTTTCTAAATTACCTCTTTTATATAATATGAATGTTAGCATGTTATTTTTTTCGAAGAACTCCCTTGCTTCTGTTTCCTGGGCGAAAATCGAAAATTCCAATTGCCAATTGCGTTAAAAATCTCACCAGGTACTTCAATTAAATTATTCTTTATTTTAACATTAAGATAATAAGTTTTCAAAGTGTTCTCCATTCACTGCCATACAATGGAACAATCGATTCAAAGTTTTGAAAAAAACACCCGGTATATAGGTTATGTCGAATTTTTTTTTTTTAGTTTTCAATGCTAGTTTAGAATGAATTAAGGGGGATAGCCACTGTGATGGGTCAAAAAAAAAAATTTTTTTTTTTTTTGACTTAAATCAAAGTTTATACATTCAAAAATATGTGTGCAAAATTGCAGGTCAAAATGTCACAAATTGATTAAGTTACAGCGATTTTAGTGGTAGCAGGTAGACCGATTGTTTTCCGCGTGACCTCCTAGTCCCTCGCTCTAAGGCCTTTTATATTATGTGACGCAGTGGGCTCTTTTCTTCGATTTTCTTTTGTAATGTAAATCTATTTTGTACAGGTTTTATAATATAACAGTCCCTTTTATCGATTTCCGTACTTAGAATTTCGGCAGATGTTCAGTTACGCAGAATAACAATGAAAGTTTTAATGCTCTAGTATGGCAGATCGCACCAAAATCAAATTCAAGTTGTGCGGTTATTGTTGAAATAGCTCGGTATATCTCAACCGTAATATTTAATGAAGGAGCATTGGCAACTTTAAAATTGATGGACTTGCTCGGCATCAAAGTTGGCCCAACACTTTTTAATTACTGCACTGACCGTGACTCTACTCGGATTAAAGCTGCTGAGGATCGCATTGAAGCAGTTCACCACAAAATTAAAAAAGTCACCAAGACCCCTGGAGATGAAGAGGAAGAACCGTCATATGGTCCAGGACTTGATAGTTTAATATAGGTATGTAAATTTTACAAGATATATGATTTCATTGCGAGAGAAATGGACTAAAAACTTTAAACGCGTTTTTCTCGAAACGACTTTTTTCGAACTGGTCGCATTGATAACTCGGACAATTCTTAATCGATTATTAATTTTTTTTTTGTTTTGTTCGTCTTAGTAGTGGCTAAGGTTGTGCGTAGCCGATTCATGAAATTTTGTTTTTTACTATTTTTTAAACTGTTTGAAAAAAAAAAAACGGTCGAAAAAGTAAAAATATTTTCAATCGGTCGCCATTTTGTGAAAAATCAAAAAAAAAAAAAAAAACGGCTACGTACAACGATAACGACATCCATACAGATTATAATGAAAAATTTTTTTTTTTTCAGATCACCAGTTTTTGAAAAATCGATGCGACCATGGAGGGGGAATTTTTTTTCAAGCTCTACGGAATCATTTATATTGTTAAAAATATGTAATATTTTTTAATAAAAATTTGTGGAAACATTATTCGATGTGTACTTAATAAATTAAAAAAAACCCGATCCAAAAATTCCTTTATTTACCCGGTCAAAAAAATTCTCAAAAATCACTCATTTTTTCGGCCGTCACAGTGGCTTTCCCCCTTAAACTCCGTTAAACTTTATTTATAAATTTTTTAATCCCTGTAGCTTTTCAGTTTATATAAAGTGCAATGTTATTCATCACTTTGTTTTGTATATTTTGCACTAAAGCGCGGTAGTTCAAAGAGAAAATATCATACGAATGCTAATTACAAGTGCTTGTTTAATGGGATCTTTTTGTCATTAACTAATATCTAATGACATACAAATGCTGGTTTATAATAATTTCTCTGCGGAAAAGATTTTCTATGTACATTCGTTGTTTATTTATTTACAATTTTATTGCTAGTAATTATATTAGCGTTCTACAGACACATATTTCTGTTTGTTTTTTAAACATTAAAAACTAGTCTTGTTTGCTGACACATTGATGATAATTTGGTTTTATTGTTTGAGAATAGGGACACGTGCCATTTGAAAAGTGGGCTTTTTTCATATTTAATTGTTTCTGCAAATTATAGATTGGGATTTTTTTTTATTTGAAAAATACTCGACTATTTCCTTCCCTGTTTTTTATTTGCAAAATGCAATTCGACTTACAGAAAAATTCAAATGGAACGCAGTACAAAAAATTGTTAAATTGAACTTTTATGATATTCTACCACATAACAGAATAACTTTTTTTGATACGATCATGTTTTTGAATACCTTTAGAAATTTTGCTTGCTTTAAATTTTAATTGCACTTTTTTTAGAAAGAACTTAATCAAGGAAATCTTTTGAAAAACACAACATCGAATAAACACTTTTATAAATTATAATTTACTGGTAACAAATTTACAGAAAAATAAACTATATTTTATAAACAATAAATAA
The DNA here is from genome assembly GCA_034508555.1 of Venustoraphidia nigricollis. Taxonomy (NCBI): domain Eukaryota; kingdom Metazoa; phylum Arthropoda; class Insecta; order Raphidioptera; family Raphidiidae; genus Venustoraphidia; species Venustoraphidia nigricollis. Next base: position 961,966 of record JAVRKA010000110.1, read on the forward strand.
TACATAAATATTTAGTATAAATAAATAAAAATATATATCTACAAGAAAATTAGCACTGTATTGCTTTGTCGTTAATATCAACGGATTACTGAACCAAACAAAAACGTAACAACAACAAATTTAAATATCTGTATTTCTGACCTGTTCACACCTACTTGATTTATTGAATAAAGTATTGAATTTAGAAAAATAGAAACAAGATGTTTGTACAAAAATCTGTTGACCTACATAACTCAAATCTTTGACAAACAAATCGAAGAGAAAATCAAATTTTGTAACTAAAATTTCTTTTCTTCCACGGACGAAACCCAATATCCACCATTTTTTCTACTTTGACTAACTAGATTTATGACACACTCAAAATAGATTTCGGAAAACCATCAGGCAATTCATTGATTTCCATACTTCTTCCATACCCATGTCCTGCATACCCATGATCTTCGTGCGACGATGAATGGGTGTTGCTATGGGAGTACACTGGTTTCGTAACAATTTCGTAAGTCGTTTGTTTATGTCCACCGTGAGTTAGTGCTTTTAATCCGATAATAGCCGATAGCATCAGTGCCATTAATCCAGTCATCAAGGCTTTACCAGCCATCATAGCCAAAGCTCCCATTCCCAAAGCACCCAACGTTCCCTTCATCATCATAGCAGCTGCTATAATAGCACCCATTCCACCTTTTTTATCCTTGCCACGTCCAGTTGCCACATCGGCCAAAGCTCTAGCCGTCTGGATACTTTTCGTGTCCATAAGTTTCAATCGAATCGAATGCGTCTTTAAATATCCTTCCAGTTTCTTGATCAAGAACGCGTTCAGTCGTGCTTCGGCATCTTTCGGATAATCCTTAGCGAGCTCGGCGACAATATCCGACGTTTTCGAATCCAACAAACTATTTTTTTCACGCACAACAGAAACACCGGGAAGCAACGAATAATCTTCAGTTTCAGATAATCTTTCAACCAATGAAATCATGTCCAATTTCAAACAGGTTGTACTGTACGCCTTGGAACAGTCCCGGGATATACTTCTTCCTTCATTGTCGGGCTGATCTTCACTTGTTACATATCCAAATATAAACACTAACAATATCAAAAATGTATTATTCATTTTTAACCTCACTTTTTAACAGCGCTCGTGTTAACTATGCAATTGATGGAGAACTTCTAACGCCCAATTGATATTTAGATCTTATTTATATTATGTTTAAAGAAAAAAAATAAATGATGGTCAGTGTATGTACTTTTTTGCATTGTCAACAATATACTTACTGGAGCGAAACATAATAAGGTTTTATTCATCTTTTTAACACTTGCTTTATTTTCATTAAAAATAGATTAAACCGCTAAAGAATTCCTATATCAATCAGTGGCTCTCAATTTCATATAATATATTTTTAATCGAATTTTTCCATTCAGTGTTTCATTTTAATTCTGTCACCAGTATCGTGGGTAATTGGAATAAAAATAAATCAATTTAAACACTCATTGATTGCAACGTTTCGTCTTTATTTAATTAAGACTTTTTCAAGCTTCTCAATATGTTTAAATGATAATTAAACTATGATATAATAAGCAATTTCGCATTACAAAAAACAATTAAAAATTGAAAATTGTATAAAATAAACTTTAAAGATGAATAAATTTTATATTAATTACCAAGGACAAAAACACAAAAAAGACAATATAGTAACTTTAAAGTGCGCCTCCTTGAGGCCAGTCCCTAGCTACGACGTTGTCGTGTAACGCTTTTTTGTGATAGTAATTTAGTTTTTGCGATGATTCATGTTGTCTCAAGTGTCGGACCTAAGAATTTTTCCAAGGCCAGGGCTCGCGGCATTCTCCATGAAAACTAATGTATTTCTGAAACCGATAAGTTAAATTCTTTTTTTTTCGTATTAAAAGATGTGTTTATTTGACTTTTCCATGACTCGTTTATTACAAACCACCAGTTCATAGTTTCATGTCTGACAACTGACGAAAGTATCGTTTGAAATAATAAATTGGTTCTTCAGACAACCCTTACAGTTGATGACCTCAAAATGTTCACAAGCAATTACTGTTATTTTGTTGCTTAATGTTTAATTTGCTGAGTGAGTAGTCGATAACAATTTTTTATCAAAAATGATTTTTATTTTTAAAAACAAAACGTTTGTTTTTATTCTAGAACTTTCAGCGGATTCCACTTGACCGATTTTGAAAATTTCATTTTAAATCTAAGAGCTGCCAGGCCGATTTGAAACTCGGCGTCATCGACGGGTAGTCGCAGAAGTAAAATGAAAAAATCATTTTGTTGATGGTAGAGGTAAATTAGTTATGCTCAATGAACCGCGGTTTGAAAGCCACTGGAATTCGATACCTTCTTGTTTTGGGTGAATGTGTTATTTTATATGTACATTCTACAACAAAACGATTTTGTTTTTTTTTCTCAGGTATACAGATCGTGAAATGGGCACTAAAATCTTTACTTTAGTCACGTTTATTTTCGACGTTTTTGCCACAAACTTACTATTCTTATTATGAACCCACTTTATGCATCTAAGGTTTCGCCAAATAGTTTCGGATCTTTTACTTGCTATTAGATTAAAGATGCTTTGAAAAATTGTTTTCAAATAAACTTTTTGAAAGCAATGGCAACTTCATCTTAATGAATAATGATTATTTTTTCTATTGCAATTCTCATTGTCTTTTTTTATAGTGCAATCTGATTGATATGGTTGATATATGTGAAAGAAAGCAGGGTTGGACTTTCCGGAAGTAAAAAAAAAATATTTAAAAAGTAAAAAAAAAATGCATTTTGAGTGATCAAACATATTTAAAACTATAAATTAAAAATCACTGATATTTAGACACAAGATAATTTGATGTTAACTTATCATACAACGTTTCGTCAATTTATTTTGACTTTCTCAAACACTGTAAAATTAAAATTTACTGAAAATTATTTTCTCTAACGATTTTACTAAAACAATCATTTTAGGTATATATTTTGTGAATTATTTTAAACCTTTACTTTGTTTTTGTTTTGGTTAATATCTTTCAAACTATGAATTTTAAAATTATAAAAAAATATATTTGTATTTATCATAACGATCCCTTCAATTTGATGTCACATAATGCACCTGAAAATTTGTTTTTCATTTTCTAATTTGCTTTCCAAAATTAACCCTTAAAATTGGAATTCGTTTATTTACGCTATGCGTCTGTGATTGGGCCGTCTAACTCTATATATGTACCAAATTTCAACTTTTTTCGTATAGTAGATTCGGAGAAAAATATGCTGTGACAGACGGATGGACAGACAGACACGGCAGTGATCCTATAAGCCTTATAGCCTTTTTAGGGTTCCGTATAAAAAACGAACCCTCATTCATTCATTTCATTTTAATTTTTTATACGGAACCCTAAAAAGGCTAAACATTTCAATAATCTACATCGTTGGACGTTTTTATTTAAAACAAAAATTAGCATTTGACAAATTTTCGATTGTTTAACTTATTCCAGTTCTGTGATAACTTTTATAAGGATGTATAGATTTCTTTTATCTCTGGAACGAAACGAATATATAAATATTATTATTAATTATAGAATGCATTTGAAAGCATTTATAATTTATAATGAATCCTGATTTTTTAATTACACAGCTGTCAAAAAGAAGTGCAATTTTTGTAATTTCAAATGCAATTAAAATTGGCGAAGCATTGAAATAATTTTCTGTTCTCATTAAATTTTTGATTGCTGCTGATCATTAATATTTATAGATACATTTTTTAACTGTTTTAATGTTTTTGATTAAGGTTTCAGTACAAAAATTTCCAAACAAAAACTCATTTAAACTAGACAATTTACTTTACCAATTTTGATTACTGAAAATAGATCACATCGTAGTTCTGATAATATTATTATTTTGTAATCACTCGATGGCGACTACTAACTCCATTTGTACTCATAAAATTATGTTTTTAAAATGTGTAAAAAGTGTGTAAACAATGCACAGGTATTGTTTGGTATCGTGCTCTAGTATAAAAAGTGTTAACACTTTAGACACTACGTTTGCTTAAAAAAGTGATCTGTTTGGTATTTCACATGGACTAAACGCGCAAACACTAGTCGTCCCGATTTTTGAACAGGAATACGTAGAGTAGAGTAGATCACGTGACATATGTCTGAATTTGACAACTCTTTAACCAAATTACACGCAAACTTTTCAGTGTAAATTTCACTGAGTTATCTACACTGCACTAATATACTAAACGCCATTTTTACGTGAACAGCCTGTATATCGATCCAAAGAAATGAAAATGAATAAAAAACATCGTGAACGACATTCAAATGTTTATTGTAATACATTTTACTTTTAAATTTAGGTTGACAATAAAACATACACCGTCTCACTTTATTTAAAAGAGTTTTCATAGTTGACTGATTTTTACTACCTTTGCACGTTTTGTTTCCTTTTTTTTATACAAAATGGTGGCATGTTCTAATAATAAGAAATATAAAAAATGTAACAGTTTAGTCGTAAAAATATTTTTAGTGCGTTTCAGATTGCGTAGATTTTTTTTATCTTTCAATTTTGTTAGGATTTTGGTTAGAAAAATAGACATTTTAAAAAAATCATATTTTATTAAAAAAATAACAATCAATTAAATAAATACATAAATAACTTTGTAATAAGATATATTGTAATGGCAACATTTAAATATAAATAAAATATCGACAGAAATATTAAAAGAATGTTCTAAAAGTTGTCTGCTTTTTCATAGAAAAAGCAGCCATTAAAACATTTTAAAAATTTTGTTAATTTGAAAGGATTAATATTAATTCAGAAAGGATAATAAAGACCACACTTCTTTTGGAAAGTATCGATATAATTGCTTAGAGCAGTGATTCCCAAAGTATGCGCCGGGGCTCCCCGGGGAGCCGCAGTGTCGTCATAAGGACGCTGCGGCTGTTTTATTGGGGCGCCGTGAAAAGTTTAGATTATTTATTATTTATTTTTTAAATAAAATTGCAAATAACATTGGAGAAATAGATATATCAATGAGTTTCTGAATTTGAAATGAAAAAAAAAAACTTTAGTAGCATAAGGTTTACCATAAAATAACCAATGTTTTGACTTGAGACGCCGCGGGAAAATTCTGATTTTAAGGGCGCCGGAACCGAAAAATTTAAGAACCTCTGGCTTAGGGTGTATAACTCTATAAACGTCATTTTGACAAACGGGGCTGAGCATATAATTTTGAGTACTGATTAGTCCTGGGAGAAATAGAGATACTGACCTAATTTAATTAGGATAATTGGGAATAGTTCTGTAATAAGGATCAACTTCAGGATATTGTTGAAACTGTGCTCCAGGAACAACCGATCCTGCCAATCCTTGTCCCTGTCTATTCCAGTGAAGGTCATGATGAGGTGGGATTATTTCATACGTCACTTTTCCCGGATGAGGTCCGTTCGATGACAGGAGATATTTCAAGGCCACACATCCAGAGATGAGCAAGGCACCGGTCCCCGCTCCAAGACCTCCAAGTGCCACCAAAGCGATGACGGTTAATACGATCGGAATTATGATAATTGCTTTCAGTTTGAGCAGGAAAATGATGGGTAATAGAATCTTCCCGATTTTTTTGAGGCCTCTTCCTTCTGGAAAAATAAAATTAACTTATGAAAAAAAAATGCAGATGTAGTTACAAAATGTGTAGCTGGTTTTAATAGAAAATAAGTTGGTTTGCTGTAACCAGATATTCGAGGGTGCATTTTTTTTTGTAATATATAAATTAACAAATTCAAGTATCTAGATTTGAAGCAAAAAAATCTTGCCGATTTTTTGAAACCCCTTCCTTCTGAAAAAATGAAATTTTCTTTTGAAAAAAAATACAGAAGTAGCTTTCACGCCCGATGTTGTTCTAAATCTTCTGTTTCCGGGATTGTAGGCCGTGGTCCAATTGTATTTCTACAACTGGGGTATACATTATTAATGGTTACCGCAGTTGTAGACAAAACGTCAGGTAGAAATTAGACCACAATCTACAAGCTCGCAAAACCAAGAAGATTTACTGTGATATTGATGAAAGATGAAAATCTAAATGGAACGAGTATTAAGCTGCGAACACACTTCTCTGTTGTGTTGTGATGGAATTCTGGAAGCAAGGGATTATTGCAATGCGACAAAACACAACAGAAGAATGTGCCCGCAACTTACTTGACTACATGCAAAAGATGCCTTTTGATCCATGGACCATTGCAGAGAAATATGTTCGGTGCTTAACGAAATCCTAGAGATAAATTTGCTACCTGCAATATCTCTGCAAGGGAAACATTTGGTATTTTAGGCAGGAATTTGCTTCAATACCTGCGTAAATTTACGAGATATCTTTATCCAAGTCTTCGCCACACTCGTTCTTGATCATTTGAATTCAACTTTGTCCTAGTTCAAGACATGCTTTCAATTCCAATTTTTCCTACAGTAAAAATATAACAGAAAAACTGCTTGTTGCATTAATTTTGATATCCTTGCTTTCGGCATAACCGTTCAGGATTATGTCAGAAAACAAAATATCCTTCCAGTTCAATTATTTACTGACATAACAGAAAAAACTGAGTGGTGTGTAACTTTGAAAATAGAAAAGACATGCGTGAAAAAATCCAGTAATAAACTCAACGAACATGCAGTGATTCAACACAAAAAAATAGAACAGAAAAAACTAAGTGGTCCGTCTGTTTTGACTATAGGGATAACAGACAGGACTTGCGTGTGAAAACAATTAAGAAAAAGTCGAAAGAATTCAAAGAACGCGTGTCTGTGACGTTTCAACGTATAGAAGAAACATTAATATGCTAATGAGAAGGTGTAATCGTCTCTAGTATGAATAAACAAGAAACGAAACCGTGAACTTGAAACATTCCCCCCTCTGCGACCACATTCTGGGCCACACGGAACTGCCGGCATACATTCATTCTTCTGGGTCAGTGGGTCTCGTGACAGGTGTGTTAAAGATCTACTTCCACCAGAAAGTCATTGAACTCAATCGGTTCATCTTTTGTGTGGGTAATTGACTTAAGACCAATCGACCAATCAGAATGGTCGAGCCAGTTTAGAAGGGGAACAGTGATTGGTGGTGGGAAAACGTAGTGAAATGTTTCGTGATTGTACTATAAATAGTGCAGGCGTCACTTTTGTACGCTGTGTCCATTTCAATTAGTGGACGCTACGAGACGGTTAAAGATTATTTTTCGTTTTATTAATAGATATTTATTTGTTTCGATTAATTTTTTTAATTAAATTCCTCAACAGCATCAAACTTAAATGGTGTCTGTTTTAAGCCTGAAATTAATTCACTTGTAGCTGGTGAAAGAATTTCGTGTCGTTAAGATGGAATTAATATTTTTCTTTTGCCTTGATAATATACTAAGAACAAGGATATATCTTATTTGACATCAATCTCTTATAAAATATTTGAGCTCTGAAGATTTTATATATTAATAATTTGTTAATGTCTGAATCTGTTTGTTTATGAATAACAATTATCAATTATTTTCAAACTTAATTTTTTATATTACGTTGGTCTTCTTTAGATATTAAAATACTTATAAAATGATTTAAAAAATAAATATATGACGTAAATTAATATTATAAAACAGGGCTGAAACGTAATATTAAATATTTAAAAAATGTCTGAAATTTTTATATTAACCAAATAAATTACTTGCAATACTGTTCAATATTGTTATTTATATAAAAGACGTTTCAACCAACAGTTTTAGTTCTTTTCAATTTTCAAATATAAAATTAAATGTTGGTTGAAACGTCTTTTATATAAATAAAAGTATTGAACAGTATTGCAAGTAATTTATTTTGTTAATATATCTATTACTGTTGGTAGAGTCAATATTATTAGTCTGAAATTTGTATTTTGTATTTTAACTATAAAACTTCTAAGTTATTTTTAAATTTCTATTTCGGAATAAAAACTGAAGACAATTTTTACCTGCAAAGTAATGAATCATAGTTCTGTTTTTGTATTAATATTGTTTAATTTTTGTAAAATCAGTTTTTTATCATGCTTTTAATCCATCATATCGACGCTGGTTGATTGCAAACAAAGACCAAAGACTTTTATGTTAAAAAAAATTGCCCAGCTCAACATGTGTATTATTTTTTTCTATTGTATATATAATGACGTCTTTTCGTGTCCGCAAGTTTACGATAGACATGAAAACCGCTGAATCGATTTAAATGTGGCTTTTATAAATATGATTGTGACCAAATTTTCTTCTTATGATTTTATGGAAAAACAATGTTAAACATTTACACATAAATCATAATAATGTTTCCATCCAAGTTTTATATGAAATGTACACGGGCAACAGCTAGTTCAATATTATGAATCACAAATATTTGCTTTTGATATAGAATTATTCGTTTATCTCGCACTCATTTCGAGAAGAAGAAATTAATTATTAAAAAAACGTATTTTTTTTGTTGAATTTTTAAACGATCTACAAATGAAATTAAGTTTCGAGAGAGAGAGATTGTAGATTATAGACGCTGAAGAGCTGAGATCATCAGCGAAATTCGGTTTCAGTTTTGCCTCTGTTCAAAAACACTAGGAAGCTATTTCTAAGATCTTAAATCCAAAACTAAGCTTTACAAACGATCAGTTTTCTGTTTTTTCTTCTAATGTATTAGCGGACCTTCCGTTTAAACATTTACGGATCCATAAAAATCCGAAGACCACATATTAATAAGCGCTGTTTTTATTATGTTTTTGTACATTTCGTTGGAGTCAAAAATAAAAATCTATCTATTTATGAAATTAAAAGAAAAAGTTTAATCTTGAACTGAAATGTAATACAGTCTTTGAAATGAAAAACTTTTTTTTGTTGTGAAATAATTTTATTAAAATTGATAGCCCTGGAATAATATTACATCAACTGCAATATTTATAGTAGGGCTTCCTTACCCTGCAATTTACATATCAAATATCAATTTGAAGTTTCTAACGACAACGTTATTTAATACCGTTTCATTATATCGTATGACGTCATCATAGTTAATCAAAATTTTGTTTGAAGTACCTTCTTGACACGGTTGTCTTTTTTATGTTCGGTTTTATACTATATTCAAAATGCTATGTTTATGTAATTTGCTGCTGTTTTAAGGTATTCTTGAACTGAATTATGTAATCAATTTATATTTTGAACCAACCTCCTAGTGAAGTGAAAAGTAGTTTTACAACCGACTCAAAAAAGACGTTCGTCAGTTCGTCATGTCAATTTATTTCTTTATGTGTGTTCAAGCCATAAACTTTGAGGGGTTAATCGATTTGAAAAATTTCGACACAATTTTGTTCAGAATGTTTACAGATTAGTATCATACTAGCGGTACCTGTGCGAATAATTCGCACTAAAATTCGTTTCTAATTTCTCACACTCTTTATAACTTACTTCTTTTTGTTGTATTACATTACGAAGCTCAGTGACGGTTCAAGAAAATATTTTTCTAAAACTGTCATATAGAGGCGCAAGTATCGAAAACGTTGAGCTGAAGCGCCGTCATACGAAAAGTATTTATACGTGAATTTTGATTAAAAATTAAACAAAAAAATTTACCGACCGTCAATCATGTTGACGTTGTTTCAAAGTTAGAACCGTCAGATGGCAACATTGCTGGATATACTGAATAAATGTATAATTGTTATAATTAATTATTTTGCAAAAAGAAAAGCAATAATAGATTTTTTAGTTGTTGATGTCGGTAGAGCAAGCAATTATCTATAAAATGATATAACATTTATGTGGAGCAATTGTGTGGTTTTTTCGAAAAAAGGAGGCAAACATCTTAACCTTAGCGTATTAATATATATGATAATTTCTTGACAAATAGATTCTGTTGTTTTTAACTAACTTCAAAAAAGAAAATTATTTTATAATTCGATTCTGGATTATAGGGTAGATGGGGTATTTGTTATGCACAAGGAAATAGGATGGGTTTTTACTAAATGGGATTAAGTACTAGTCAAAAAACATTAAAAAGACATTACCGAAAGCATATTGTGGGTAGAGCTTAAAGAATAATAAATATTTACATTTTAAATTTATTTTTTCCTTACTATGACCGAGCGGAGTGGAGTAGTGGTGAGAGTACTTGAATCGAATTTGGGAGGTACCGGGTTTGAATCCCGGCGGGAGCAGATGTGGCTGGGGCTTTTTCCTACTGTCTCTAGCCGAGAAACAGTAATTTCTGTACCGGTCATTTTGTTAAGGTTTCCCTCAATTAATTCCAGATAAATATCGAGATGGTTTGTTATTCGAGGCCATGACCATGGTATCACTAGTTTAAAAATTACCTACCTTATCCTGATTTTCTATAATTCCTTAATTCGCCCATTGCTATTACTTCAGTTTGAAGTTTAAAAAATGTAGACAAATTTTTAAAACTTCAATTTAAGCGGGAAGTGTTAAGGCTGTCGGAACGCTCTGAATTTAAGCCAAAAATAGAGCTTCGGCTGTCAACTGATTGTAGACTTATTCGTCAACATTCTGCAAAAATTCTTTCTCTATAAGGAAGATAAGGGACAAATCTAGGTCTCTATGGACAACTTTTGTAATTTATGTACGATTTACTAGAAAAAACACACACGTTTTCAATGTCACACTACGACCTTATTCGTACTTATTTCACAAAATTGTTCCATAACAAAGCTAAAGTGACTCTTCCTTTTTCGGAAAAGTTTTTTAAATCTTCAAAATATTTCCAAAAATTAGAGTAATCAATTGACAGCGGCATCCTTGCAATAGCATCTTTTAGCTTCGTAGTTGACACCAGCCAAAAATTGAAACATGCGGATGATTTGAGCGAGACAAAGCTAAAGAAGGTCACACCCACAATATGTCTTTTGCCTACTTCGCCCCTTACTGCTGGGTCTCAGGACAAACAAAATTCAGAGCGTTCCAACAGCTTTAAATGGAAAATAGTGCGAATGGTTATGACATAAAGTCGATATAAGTACGTTAAACCATTATTATTATATTTGATTTTCAAATATTTTTGACGAATCTGTAAAATATTCCTCAGAGTGTGTTAGGCTTAACATAGTTCTTTTACTAACCTTCAATATATTTCTTCGGAACATTAACTTTCACCTCACGATCTCCCAGATATCTTATTATTCTCCCCCACAATCCTTCATTACTTCTTCCTTCAGGAATAGTTTCTTCTTCAGCAGCCTTCTTTTCAATCGACACCGCACCATCAAATAACTTCACATCATTTTTGTCATATTCATCTATTAGTGACTTAAAACTTTTTTCAAAACATTCAGTATCCAAACCACATTTGTCATTTATACGATCAAAAGCATTTTCGCTTAACACAAATGTTGAAAACAACAAAACAATAAATAATTTTTGAAACATATTTTTAAACGTTTATTATTAATTGCCTTTTATGAGACCACTTTTGCCTCGAGGTGTTTATTGATATAAATGGTTTGATGTTATTGATTGAATTTCTTTATATTCGTCAATTGATACATTTCAGGTGGGGTGATTTTCATTTGTATTTTCAAACATAAGACGATCGCCGTACGTGTAAATCCCATTGATAATTTTAGTCACGTATTCCATAGCATACTAGACCGTTGCGTGAATATTGTACTAATTATTTTGGGTGTTGTTGTTAAACGCCGTGTGTACTGTATATGGATTCTCAAACTTTTTGTATAAAAAAGATCTGTATTCGTGTCGGCATTTAAACACAATTACTACGGTTTCCTTAATCCCGGAATTATGAGTATAAAGGATTTCTCACAATTCAATGGCGCAGGAACACGGACATCGTATTACTAAGTTTAATACAGCTTAACCGAACGACTTAGACTTAGTTTATATCGCTTTGCAACCATTCGAGTTGTATTTAAGGTGACGCAGATTGTAAAATATGCTCTCGAAAAATTTCGAACTGTGGGCGCAAAATTCATAGTATTACTGGTTTTATTAGCTGCGATTAAACTTTAAGCTTCACTTTTAGCTTGCTGCTTAGGAATTTCAGAAAATGTACATTTTTGAATAAAAAACATGATAATTATGTTCTTTACAGCACGTCACAAGTTTTCGAATTGTGGGAAGGCAAATTAGCATTTTGAAGTTTTTTCTCTACAAACTGATGTTAAAAATACCGACAAATAACTTTTTTTTTTAATTTAGTTTTTTTTTGTACAAAAAATTGTGTATGGAACCCTAGTGATTGATAAGAATTGTCATCTTCTAGAAAATACAAAACAATTTATTTTTGATAGCTTTTAAAAAGATAAAATTTATTTGTTGGGTAAAAGGACTTCTTTAAGTGAACACTTATTTGTTATATATTGCGACGTTTCGTCCCTTTATTGGAACTTTTTCAAGCTTATAATTTAAATATAAATAAATAAGTGTTCACTTAAAGAAGTCCTTTTTCCCAACAAATAAATTTTATATTAATTACCAAGGACAAAAAAGAAAAAAGTCAAGCTTTTAAAAAGGTTTCGAAACTTTTTAAGCACAATTTGTAAGTGAAATTTCTTTTTTCTATTTCTTTTTGAAATGTTCAAATCATTGCCAATGAAATCTGTTTAAATTGTAAATGTTAAGGGCCACTGATACAGCTCTAGATCCGTATTTCTTATCATTTGTATTTAGTGAATGCATTTAAGGCGCAGTCTTAAAAATTTAGTTCTGTCATATTTCATTTGTGACATTTAGATTCCTTTTATTATCAGCGAAGGACGTGCAGTGACCGCTTAATCAATGAAAATTCTTTGGCAGATTATGTTTTTTCTTTTTCTATTGCATAATGTTAGAATGAAAAGAAGATAGTTTCTATTCACACGAATAATTATTCTGATTTTATCTAAACTATTCGATACATCTTTTTATAGGATTTTATTAAGTACGGCGTATAGGAAATCATTTCACATATATATTTGTAATGTACATTTTTTGACACTTTATTTAAAAAAAATATATATATAAATAGCTTTGTAAATAAATAACTTAAATTACTAATATTTATTTAATATTATTATTTATTATTGTGGTTTTTGGGCTGCAAAAGCTTTATCGTGGGCGTCATTGAATGACCTTGCGTAAGGATAAGAACTACTCCATCCACCAGTGTTGGTCCATGCGTTGCTTGGGTAATAAGTTCCACCACCCAAGTTTGTATTCCATCCTTGGTTCCATCCACCCTAGAAATAAACGTTCCCTTGAGTAAATTATCCAACCAATTTAATTTGGTTTTCTTGAATTGATAAAGAAAATGTTTGAGAAGATTTTAGACTCTCATAATGTGGGGTTTCATTTCTGGGCTACGTTGGGTTTCATCAAAAATTATTCAAGTTCCTAGGTTCTACTTTGAGAGCTAGTAAAATTATCAATTTGTTATTAAAAATAATAGAAAACAGTATCACCGGTAATTTGGAATAATGAAAATAAATCAATTTAAACACTCATTGATTGCAACGTTTAAATTGATTTATTTTCATTATTCCAATTACCCGTGATACTGTTTTCTATTTTAACATATATCTGGAATTGAACTTTAAAGATGAATTAAAAATAATATTGAAATGGAAATATTTTAAACTGGTACATCCAGATAATTTCGATAACCTTACAAAAAACTAGATTATACAGGAGGTTGTGAGAATGACGTTTCATCAAATAAACCTCAAGCTCCTGGGCTCTAGTTTGAGATGTAGTAAAACGGTCAGTTTGTTATTTAAAATAATAATGAAATGGACATCCAGTTAACTTCGATAGCCTTACAAAAAAAAAACAAATGTAATTGCTCTGTGATCTTACTTTTCCTCCCAAGAAGAGGCCAGGTCCTGAAGAGAAACTTTGCAAACCAACGATTGCAGCAATAACTAAAGCTATCTTAGCTATGATCAAAGCTTTCACTGACATAAATCCAGCGATTAGCATAATAATGGGAGTCAAAATTAATTTAAGTCCCATGAGTAACATCAATGGACCGGCAACTTTCTTGATTTTTCCACGACCTGAAATTATGATCAAAGATTAATTTGCATATATCATATAAAAGACGTTCCCAGAACTGCTGTTAATTTTATTAATCAACTAGCAGTACCCGCGGCTTCACTTGTCATCGATTCGTACCTAACGGAATTCTTCTATACACATTTAAAGTTTTATGTTATTATACAAGGTTAGTAGATTACAGAGGTTGCCTGCTTCCATCTGACCAATCAGCGTAAGCGCGGGAATGACGTCAGCTGGCGGACCGTTAATATTTTTATCAATCCATAAATCTAAGTATTTAAATAAAAAAAAATTATATTGAACTAGGACTATGTAAAAATTCAATTTATTGCAAATAGTATCCAATTACTCTATTTTTATTTCTTTGACATTTGTTAAATACAGCCATTAAAGTTAATAAACAGCAGTTGCCGACGGAACGAGGCAACCTCTGTAATCTACTAGCCTTGATTATTATGTAGATATAGATAACGACAAATTATATGTGATTTAATAATGATGTCACCTTTTAATTTAAAACAAAACCAGATAACATTGTGCCCTATATTGTAAGATAATTAATATTTTATTTTTATCTTTGTAACGTCATTTATTTCAGTGGTTAATTAAGTGAAATTCAAAAGACAGCTTTTAACAAAAGCGTCTTTGTTCGGTTTGTGAAAGCGATCATAGAATACTAGTGGTGAGTGGCGCAAAAAATCGAGAAGTTCACAAAAGCTAATAAAGTTTGATTGTCACTGACTAAAAAAAAAGTATTTCGTTACATCATGGATGTACTTATATTTTTATAAAAACTGTATTTCAAAAATGTTGGTTATTTTTTTTTTTAATTTATAGTAGTAAGCTGTTTTAAATTTTAGAAGCTATAGGGACTCCCATACGGGCGAACGTGACAAAATTATATGGGTTCTTTGTGGCTACCGAACCCTTTAACATAACATAAAACTATGGGCAACTAGCTTTGGCGATTCATATTCTCAGTTTATAGATGAACATGAGCTGAAAACCAAGTTACACCACAATTCTAAAATCAGAACCTTGCCATGGTTTGAATAACGAACTACCAATGGTCTCGGATGCATCAAGGTCTATTTAATTTTATAAAATTAATTATTATTTTATGTCTGTTAAGTGTCCACTAAAGTGTCATTAATTTATTAAACGCCTCCAGAGCTAATTAAAATAGTTACTACCTATTTCAATTGTGCAAAATTAATTAACCTAAGTATATAATATTCCATTTTATAGTTTCAAGGCATGTATGTCATATACATAATACCTGCAGTGAATTAATTTTATAACAATATATTAAAACACCATAGTTACCTAATAAACTTAAAGTGGCAGCAATACACTAAACTGTGTATATTAAAAGTTTGAACATAATACTTACTTATTATGTATTAATTAATGTTTCTTCAAGACTGGTTTTTTATATATGATAAACACGCGAACAATTTATGAAAACTGAAAATTCTCTCTAGGAATTTTTCACAGTGTACAATTACAGACTAAGTTACGATCCCTATGAACACAACTCTCGCAGTATGTATTGCATACAAAAAAAAAATCTTTTTTTAAATATTATTTATCGATGCTATGCTGCACAAACGGCAAAGATTTCGTGACGGCAAATCTTATCCCTTCGCGAAATTCACAAAACACGCTCAATGAAGTTTTCTTTGATACAAAAAAAAATCAAACTTTAAAACAGTAATAATCATAATCTAAGCTCATTGTCAAATCAATTTTTTGACAATGCTTTCTGCAACCCAGCATAAGGTAACTATGGTGTTATATGTTCAGTAACAATTTATAAAATATATTCACTGCATATTGAATTATCCAATTGTTGTCGTCTTATATCGCGCATATATGAAGAAAGGCGGGCTTTGTTGCCGGTAATTGCAAAAGGAAAACCCGTGTATTATCAAGTGAGCGATGTATTGTAGAGATTACACTGAAAAGCTCTTTGTGCTTTACACATATGACTGTTTGTGGAAAGCTCGATTTCGAAGAATCATCATTTTTCTTTTCATTTTCACAAAGGGGACTCCGTTGTAACAAAACAGAGTTGGCGAACTTTATTGAAAGTGGATGTTGAAGAAAAAAGATGAAATAAATGATATTATATCTGTGGAAGCATGGTGTTCTTCAATCTATAGTTTTACAGATAATAATAATAATAATAATAATAATGCGTTTAACGTCCGTTTGTCGACTTTATGTCATAACAGACGCCATTCGCACCATTACTATTTTTTCATCTACCACTTCGTTATGTTCTACATTTTTTACAACTTCAACTTATATAATAGCAATGGACGAATGAAGGAATTATAGGAAATAAGGATAAGGTAGGTAATTTTTTGAACTAGGAATTTGATAGGTAATCGGCCATGGCCTCAAATAAGGAACCATCTCGATATTTATCTGGAATCAATTGAGGGAAACCATGGAAAACCTCAATCAAGATGGTCGGTACAGGAATTACCGTTTCTCGGCGAGAGGCAGTAGGAAAAAGTCCCAGTCACATCTGCCCCCGCCGGGATTCGAACCCGGACCTCCCGAATGCGAGTCTAGTGCTGTACCACTACTCTACCCAGCTCGGTTATAGTTTTACAGATATAAATAGCTTGTCTATAGAAAAATCTTTGAAACGCACAAAGATTTGAATTTGTAAAAGGAATCCAACAGAAAATATTTTTATATTATTTTAACTCAACAATTTTATTGTAGATTGTCCCTACAGAATATTACGATATAATTCAAGTATCTATCTAAATGTTTTTTTATATAAGAGAAATTTTCTTTTTAAATTGATATATTTTTTATGTACCTTGAGTTGTAGGTTTTTCACTCCTAGGTATAAAATATATGGTATCAAATAATTGCAATGCTGTACAAAATAAAGCAATAAACAAAAACAAATATTTCTTTTTAAATTAAAATTTTGAACCGATTTAAACGTCTCCATTGATAACGAAATATCAATTGTTAAAATAACTTCAATTTTTATTACGTTTTTTTTTTTGTCTAAAGATTTAAATTTAAAATCTTTCATTTTAATCATTTTGATTGCGTTAAATTTTATTTGTATGGAGTATAGCCATTACTGAATATACTATTGTATATGAAATTTATACAATTTTTTGTAAATCATCGCCCTATAAAAAGTTGTAGAAATGCTGAATGTAATATAATTTGGAATTTTTGACAACGATAGTGATTTTTACATTTAACTGCTATCGTTTCGAGATATTTTATTTCGTCTTCAGAGCTTTTGGAAAAATTTATACTTTTTGATTTAAAAAATCAAGTTTTCAACGCGCATTATTATTTTTCTCGCTACTGTATTATTCAACGCGTAATGTCAGATGGGTATTACAAATTATACACACAACGTAAAAAAGTACTGTGACCATTTAGAGTGCGTCAAATAAATAAGTTTTCAAATTCTGTTAAAATTTTCAATAATCAATTTTATCAATCAGTTTTATAAATACCCTATAAGATTCTTGATACTTTTTTTTCTCTTATTCTTACATCGTTTATAATCAAAACTGCAAGAATACCACAATTTTTTCACCTTAAACACGCCAATTATTCTGATAAAAAAAGTTAACTATTTTATACGTGATACGTGCAAAAAATACTATATGTATCTCGTGCGTGATGATATTATGGCTCATGCGACCGTTAAAACTCGTTAGCACTCGATTTATAATGTCACATTTGCCATAAAATTTGTTATCATGCACTAAAAATATAATCTAATATTTTCTGCCGGGAACACAGCCATCTAATCAATCAGAAAATGGTCCTAAATTGATTTTCCTTAAGGTAGTAGTCGTGGTTAAGGCACACCGTCAGAAAACTCTTAATTTTTGTATACTTATTAAGGATATGATAATACAATTACCCTGAAAATTTGAAGTCGATCGACCGTATATAATCCGAGATAAATTCTATTAAAAATTGGATAATTAACATTGATTGTATACGATCTCTGTAGTTCTGAACCAGTTTCTTATTTATAAAAAAAGAACTAACTGTTAGAAACTTTCCGAAAACTGACAGTCTTTCAATGCATTTGTTATGAGTTTAAAAAAAATAAAGAAAAAATTTTTGACCGTCTAATTATTTATAAATAACGGTTTAAAGTTCAACAATTTATAGAAAAGTATACATGCATATGAATACAGTATGAGTTACGTTTCCACGGGTACAGTGTTGCGTACAAATTATGGATCACTTAGCTACAAGCTAGTATACTTTTGTGGAGTGTATAATCTATAACTTTTTGACAATATTGTACCACGACAACTACCTTAAAGTAAACCAATTGAAAATTAATATATTTATGTTATTGTAGTTCGTGTGTTAGTTGTAGGTGGCTATGAATCGTGTATAATTACCTTCACTAAATGCTCTCGATAACTCTTGACTTGTTTCATTAGGCAGTTTAACTTTTAAACTATGAGTTCGGAGGAATTCGGAAACCGTTTCTATCAGTATGTCAAATAGTTTCGCTGTTTTCTCGTGAACGTCCTTCGGCAGTATCGATTCTAATTCAGAATCAGACAGAGCTTTGCTATCGCGTTGATTCGTTTCTGAATCTCTATAAAGTTTAAATTGTCAAATTAGTTTAGTTGGCAGTTTTGATTTAAACAAATCATCATTCTGTACGTTCTAATTATAACTGTTAGATGCAGTTTTGCAACTTTAGTAATTTCCAATTAAAACGTAAGCGATAATGAACCGTCTAATCTATAAACTATCTAGTCAACTAAAACACGGCGTTAAACAATTCCTTGGATCAATTAAAATCCCTGTATAATATGTAACTCACAGAAAACTGTCTTTGGGTTGGTTCTGTTTGTTTTTTATATGGAAATTTGTATAAGACCGTTCGATTAAAATCGATTCACTGGTTTTTAAGTTAAAAAAATAAACTAAAAAACAGACAAAGTTACGATTCTGCATATTTGTATCGCTTATTGTTGTACAGTTATTAAGCCGGATCTCCACCAAAGGAAAGTTGCCACCTTTTGTGTTGTCAATACATGTTGGTGACAAAATTTTCTGTAAATATCTTAAGTTGTCAACCAAAATTGTAAACAAATGTAGGGAACCGTGTTTAGATATCGCACCGTAGAGTAAATGATAACTCATTCCGCCGCGAATGTGGAAAGATTCTGGTTTGAGTCCAGACGGTGTAGGTGGATAAAAAATAAATTTTTCTGATTTAGCATTGTAACAATTGATTATTTAACAATCAAACTGACGTTCTGCAGTTTGTGATAAAATTTAATATTTCTTCTTCTCTTAGATTTACCTTTGATAATATACAGGTACGTATTAACAATATTTGTTACTATATACGACAATTAATTCAAAGACTAGTTTAGTGTTTGAATAAAATAACATATGTTAGCTGGATTCCAAAAAAAATTCTATTAAATTAAATATATCCAACCAGCTGTAAATAAAATCAAATATAGGTAATTAATATTTTTTATATTTTTTTAATTTTTGGTCCAACAAGATTGAACAGATGTTCGAAATCAAAGTCAGACATTCGTAGAAAGTTCCTAATATGTCCATCTTCAATACGTCCTGCTAATAAGTCATCTTTTTTCAGAGCATATATTAGTTTAAGCCCTCCTTGTATATTTCTTTCTTTGAGGCTTGGTCGTACCTAATACTTTTGTTTCAACTTCTTTTCACTTAAAATTATAAACGCTGCGGCTGCCAGCATAATATCTTCGTTGGACGACATTTTGTCAACTAATTGGTGGAGACAGCTAGTTGTCAACTGAAATGTTCCTCAAATTGTTGGCGACTTATTTTAATCCGGTGTGGACAAAATATAAACCAAAGTTGGTGACTTTCTGAAGAGTTACCAACAGTTGCCCACACAGAAGTTACCAACAATTTCAGTGGATACCCGCCTTTAAATTGTCATAAAAAAATAATACTTGAAGTGTTTTTCAAGAAGATCTATCACAAGCTAAGTGAAAATTTTAAGGTTTCGTACATCTGATGAAAAAACGGAACTCTAATAGCGTCACTCTCGTAACTGGATATCTGTTGGTATGTCTATCAAATTAAAGGGCTCGTTATGAGAAATACAACTATATATTTTTTTATAATTTTAAAACGCAAAGTTCAAAGTAATTAAAGAAAATATACGAAACTCCTGTTATTAAAAAAAATAGGGTATATAGGGCCTCACTCATAGCTTGCAGGAAAACTTAAACGAAAATTCTAAAATTCTCACGGAAACGGAAGGGTGCCGAATCCTCTTCACACGGGTTCGGCTCGCACTTGACCGATTTATTAAAGTAAGTTTATATGAATTTTGTATGTGTCTTCAATAGTGATTATTTCTAATGGGTCATCAACGTATCATTAAAAAACGCTTTGGTTAGCTTGTAAGAACACTGTATTATAATAAAGAGTAATTTCGATTGTAATCCCGTATAAAGTCGATTGTAAATGAAAACTTAAAAAAACCCGTCGAAGTCATTCACCTTTTAAAACCCCTACAGGTCTTCTCTAACCTGTTATAAACAAACCATGCTGTTAAACTTATGAAGCACGCATGGTATTAAAAAATAAAACATTAAACAAAGTTTCTCAGTAACGACATATTTCTAGAAATAGCGTGGGTCTTAACTTCTCTCTTATTTCTTTGTTTTTTTTTGTACACTTACCTGACAAGTGAAATTCCGGAAGTAAGATTTATAACCTGCAGCTTAGCAACTCTCTGCATCGCCGTCGCCATTTTTATAGCCGCGCAATTGACAACATTGTCTGTTTTAATGCATTTTCCGAGTTCGCGACCGATCCGTTCCCAGCCGGATGTCAATTCAGCTTCCGTTGGGAATACATCATTATTTGCGTTTGACGTCATTGCATCCATAGCGCCAACCACCTTTAATTACATTTTGATTGGACAAAAATATATTTGTGGTTCGAATGCGCAAGAGATTTATGAATTAACTGGATTTTACGCGCGACTTCATTCAAGATAGTGTTCACGAAGTAGAGATATTGAAGAGATGAAACGACAGAAGCTTTTTCATGATTTTTGCCTCCACAAAAACGAGTACAAACGATAATTCATTTTTTGGACACTAATGACGCTGATGTTTGTAAGGTTCCTAGATTTGACAAAGTACCGCAGTGACACAACGATTCAATTAAAAGATGTAAAAGTTTTTATTACTAAGAAAGTTAAACAATAAACAGATATACAAATACAGTACAATCTCGATATAACGAAGCTGAAGGGAATTAGAAAATATTCGTTATACCAAGTAATACGTTATAATGAAGTGTGTTATATATAGGTTGGTCTAAGATTCGTTTTGACAAGGTAAGAAACCCCATTTCCTTCAGAAAACTTATCTTTAAACTTTAAAATTGTGGCCAATGTACTTGCGGGAATTTCGAACTCTTTAGCGATGTCTAATTTTTTCTTTGTAGGATTCATGTCTACATACTTAATAATTTTTCGTTTCTCAGCCCCTGCAACTTTAAATTCTAACAACAGTGACCAACAGCGGTATTTACATTTCTTTACATCAAACAACAATGCTTGTCTTACGATAAATTCAACGTATCTGAACCTGTCGAAACATGAAATGTTGTTGTTATTGTGGGAATTATAATAAAATTATAATTAATAATCAATAGAGAAAAGCTTTACCGATGTTTCACTTGTGGCCAACGTTTCGAAATATTTTATTTCATCTTCAGGATCTTAGGCAAGTCAATGGCTAGTAAATTGTATTGATATTATACATGATCACATTAATAACCGTGAAGCTTCTACAAATTATAGTTTTTAGTGTATTTGCCATATGGCAACATACACTATTGGCATCGGTCGGATGGCGGGACCTAGGGGTCGGACCAAAATTTCTCGACGTTTCATAACCTCCTAAACACTTTGGCACCATTTTTAAAAATGTTTATATATATATGTATATATATATATATGTGTGCGGGCAATAACTTTCGAAGGAGTTAATTGATTTTAACGAAATTTGGGCCACGTGTTGAAATCCATCACTGCAAGAAGCCTATTTAAAATGGGCCTAATCGGGCTATTTTAAGGGTAGTTTTTACGGGTTGAAAACTGTTTTTGGGCCCCAAAATACCGAAAAAATTCTCCGAATCGTTTCAAAATTGAAATTTAACCCTCTGGTAGTGATTAAAAAGTGTCCCCACAATTTTAATAAAATCGGCCCGACAGGACTGGATTTACAAATTTTATGAAAACACTAGTTTGCAGATAGTGAGTTATTTATTGAAGGGTGTATTTAATTCGGTGTAGACGTTAGATTGATAATAATATTACAATTAAGAAAAAAATGTTATTTTAGGGGGTGTATTAAGGGGTTAAATTTTTTATTTTGCCCAAAAACAAACTTAATTTCACATAATAAAAGTATAAAACCACACGGCCCTACACAAGCAAATACACTATATTGTCGGCAGGGTTTTGGCACTGCGACCCGGGTTTTTTTAAAATTTGTTTTGTTGACTTGCCTAAGGCCCTGAAGATGAAATGAAATATTAAGAAACGTTGGCCACATGCGAAACATCTATCAAGTTTTTCTGTTTTGATTGTTCCGCATCAAAGCTTCCTGTCAACGATTACATTATTGGAACAAACAAATACTAATAAGAACAAATGAATGTACATACCTTATGAATGAAAATAATCAAAAAAGCACTTATTACAAAAGCCTTCATTTTCGATGACTGGTTTTGTTTCTCGACGCACAAGAATATCAACTCGCCAAGGCACTCAAATCACTAACGTGGTGTTAAAAAAAAGAACCCTTTATATATTTGTATTCTTTCAGTTCATTTAAATAATGTATTTTATGTCCCCACCTTTAAAAAAATCCTTTTCAACGTTCACACCCGTATAGACTGATTCATAAAAGATAAATCTCAGTTTATCTCACTTGTTACAAGGGCACTACGTATTTGTTTATCTTGCTTTAACTCATATACATAAAATATTCCTATTTGTTTATGAGTAGGTATTGTTACTGTATCATTGTGTACTGAAAACATTAACTTAACATGATTTCACTTAAATTCTGTGACAAGAAATTTTTTTTAAAATCACAGAATTTTCTTCTTCTAAAAATCAATATTTAACGAGCGATTTTTTTCTAGTGGACGCTTAATCAATACTTATGAATATTGTTTTTTATAGGGCGTAATTATAATGGTCATTAACCGCTCGTGAACGTCAAATATTTGTTGTGTAAAAATTAAATCTCCACAAGATAAAATATAGTTTGTTTATCCATATAATAATATTATATTTCAAAGATTGTTCCGATCCTGACTAATTAAATAGATGAAAAATTGTCCGAGGACTTAGGATCAATAAGTCAATACTAAAAAAAGGCAGACACGAATAATTTGAGTGATCATTATAACTTTTTACTGGACATACCTATATAAACGAAACAACAGCAGACAAGATCGGAATAAGCTTTGAAATAAGTCCGATGTTTTTGGAGATAATTTTTGACATTCAAATAAATAGAGATTGTATGTTTTATTTAGTTTTTATAAACTATTTGACTAAAAATTATAGACCGAAAAACCGTAGACTAAAAAATGGAAACGACAAAACAACTAAATAAAACAGTCAATACATAAAAAATAATTTATGGTATGTAAAATTGTTAAGATTTATTGTTTTTGTAAAAAATATTTGTACTTATATGTATTGTTTCCAGACAGACGCCTGATGAAAGAATAAATAAATTCTGAAACGTCGCGATAAAAATAAAAATTTAGTATTGACTTATTGATCCTAAGTCCTCGGACAATTTTTCATCTAATAGTATTATAGAGGTAAAGTTTGTATATAGGAGAGCTAATCTCCGAAATTACTCATCCGATTTCAAAATTTTCTTTACCAATATTCAGAATAGACCTTCAGGATGGACGTAGGCTATATATTTTTGCGTAAAACTAAAAGCGATTTTCGTGGAGACCAATCTATACTAATATAATAATATTATAAAGATGTAAAGTTTGTAAGCTGTTATGTAGGAGGGAATCTTCGAAACTACTTAACCGATTTCAAAAATGTCGTCACCAAAATTTATAATGGATCTTCAGGATGAATATTATGTAAAAATGAACATTGGTATGTCTGAGATTAATAGACTTCGATACCGTTTGACAGATCACCATGAAAGTTGGCACATTTATTTTTTCATGGAGAAGTTTTTTATGCTATCCTCTTTGCTGTAACTCGCCATCTAAATCCGTTGTACGGTGAAGTCGAAGGCTCCACTACTGTTGTCTCTGCCGTGTCTCATCTCAATCGCTTGCAGAGTCGCGGGAAGCGGCTAGTGCATTATAAATCTGTACTATTATATAAAACTAGCGGTACCTGTGCGAATAATTCGCACTAAAATTCGTTTCTAATTTCTCACACTCTTTATAACTTTCTTCTTTTTGTTGTATTACATTACAAAGCTCAGTAACGGTTCAAGAAAATATTTTTCTAAAACTGTCATATAGAGGCGCAAGTATCAAAAACGTTGAGCTGAAGCGCCGCCATACGAAAAGTATTTATACGTGAATTTTGATTAAAAATTAAACAAAAAACATTTACCGACCGTCAATCATGTTGACGTTGTTTCAAAGTTAGAACCGTCAGATGGCAGCATTATATAATTGTTATAATTGATTATTTTGCAAAAACAAAAGCAATAATAGATTTTTTAGTTGTTGATGTCGGTAGAGCAAGCAATTATCTATAAAATGATATAAAATTTATGTGGAGCAATTGTGTGGTTTTTCGAAAAAGGGAGGCAAACATCTTAACCTTAGCGTATTAATATATATGATACTTCGTGTGTATGTAACGATGTATAGATGTTCGAACTATTTGACGAAACTTTTTTTGAAATATTTCTTATGATTCCAAAAACTCGTTCAAACAATTTTATTTATTTCATTACACTTGGTAGAGTCATCCTGGGATAATAATATGTACTTCATAGATATTCCCTAAGTGCTTGTGCTGTTAATATATTCGTATAAATTATGATTTATTTACTAGAGATTGTAGAATATACGGACGCTGGAATGTCTAGTTGTACTTAAACATTAAAATGACACATCGTTAAAAGTAACGACAATGACTAGGGAATACGCTTGGACGTGGATATTAACGCCCAGTTTTCAACAAATATGACCTACTGGACAATACCTAGATATAGAAGAATGCTTACATTTATGTAAATACACAGGTATTTACTTAAAAGTATGTTTTCTTCTTTTTGGATCGTAAAAAGCGTAAGAAAAGGAAGAGTATTTGTGTTTACCAAATCTACTTTTGCTATTTGACTTACTTTGTTCTTGTTTTTATCTCTGTATGGTGGAAACAGTTTTTTTTTATATTCTTTCTGCTTTCAGTAATTTTTTTCTGTACAATTTGTAGTGTATAATAGGCACTTAAATTATTTTTATGTTTAAAACAAGACGGTTTTGTTGTGTCCGACAACTTTTAGCCGCAATTTTGTTTATCGTATAAGTTTGTTGTCTATTTTACTTTTTGGCGAATTGTGAATATTTTGTTAGAAACAAAACTAATTAAGTTAAACTTTGAGCACGGGAGGAAATTGGCTGCGATCTGTTCCTAGAAAAGTGTTACCAAAATATCTTGCTTGTAATTCTAAAATAAAAAACCCGGGTCGCAGTGCCAAAACCCTGCCGACAATATAGTGTATTTGCTTGTATAGGGCCGTGTGGTTTTATACTTTTATTATGTGAAATTGAGTTTGTTTTTGGGCCAAAATAAAAAATTTAACCCCTTAATACACCCCTTAAAATAACATTTTTTTCTTAATTGTAATATTATTATCAATCTAACGTCTACACCGAATTAAAGACACCCTTCAATAAATAACTCACTATCTGCAAATTAGTGTTTTCAAAAATTTGTAAGTCCGGTCTTGTCTGGCTGATTTTATTAAAATTTTAGGGACACTTTTTAATTACTACTAAAGGGTTAAATGTCAATTTTGAAACGATTCTGAGAATTTTTTCGATAGTTTGGGGCCCAAAAACATTTTTCAACCCCTAAAAACTACCCTTAAAATGCCCCGATCACGTCCATTTTAAATAGGCTTCTTGCGGTGTTGGATTTCAACACGTGGGCCAAATTTCGTTAAAATCAATTAACTCTTTCGAAAGTTATTGCCCGCACACATATATATATATATATATATATATATATATATATATATATAAACATTTTTAAAAATGGTGCCAAAGTGTTTAGGAGGTTATGAAACGTCGAGAAATTTTGGTCCGACCCCTAGGTCCCGCCATCCGACCAACGCCAATAGTGTATGTTGCCATATGGCAAATACACTAATAAGACGGTTTTGTTTTATCCGACAACTTGTAGCCGCAATTTTGTTTATCGTATAAGTTTGTTGTCTATTTTACTTTTTGGGGAATTGTGAATACTTTGTTAGAAACAAAACGAATTAAGTTAAAGTTTGAGCACGGGAGGAAATTGGCTGCGATCTATTCCTAGAAAAATGTTACAAAAATATCTTGCTTCTAATTCTAAAAAGATTCGTATAATCGATGTCTCTAAGCCACCCGATTATTTATTTTGCTATTTTGTTTTTGGGAGCCTAATCGACGGATGGGCACAGCTAAAAGCAAATTTTTAAACATAAGTGTGTCACGCGGATTCAGGGTGATAATTTCGGTTAAATTCTAGCACATGATTCTGTAATTAACATTTGTGTCAAATTTGGGCAGTGCAAGATTCTTCAATAAATTATTTATCATTGTATGTAAATGATTTTAAATTGTTGAATTTAACTGTTAAAAAGTTTAAAGAAAATACTTTCAACTAAAAGATTTATTTCTTCATTAGATTTTCATTGTTCGATATTATTTGTTAATTTTCTTTCCTAAAGGGTGTGATAACGACAATGGAATAATAAATAATAATACAATTTTGCAACAGTCACTATAATATTATTGCACTTTAAAATTAATGAGTTATTACGTAATTTAATCTTAAGTGAAAAAGTTGGTAGAACTGTTTCTAGAGTCACCAAACTTCAAGTCATTTGGCCACGCTGGAAAATTATGCAGCTTTCAGTTGAATTATTAATGAAGTTTCCACAAACTTGTTGCTCTATGGGTTCCCTCATTCTATAAATTATAGCATATCTCACAAAACTTTTGTAGTGCGTCAACTAATGAAGATATTTATATTATTATGACATTTTTCAAATTAAAAAGAAAAACATGTGACCTGTTTTTTAAAATTTGAAAAATGTCATAATTAGTATTCAAATATTTAAGGTGATTGTTTACCAACTGTTCAATACGCTCCATTTTTTAACCTGCATACTTCTATTTTACGAAACGTCATAAAATGCGCTTACTCACGTTTCGGCAATCTCTGATTGCTATGAAGAATCTTTGATGTTAATGCTTCAAAATAAACTATAAATATTTACCATTCTTTGCATATGACTTTTAGCCAAGTTTTTGCAGTTTATTTCAGCTAATAATAATAATAATAATAATAATAATAATGCGTTTAACGTCCGTTTCTCGACTTTATGTCATAACAGACGCCATTCGCACCATTACTATTTTTTCATCTACCACTTCCTGTTATTTTCTACATTTTTTTACTACTTCAACTTATGTAATAGCAATGGGCGAATGAAGGAATTATAGGAAATTAGGATAAGGTAGGTAATTTTTGAACTAGGAGTTTGATAGGTAATCGGCCATGGCCTCAAATAAGGAACCATCTCGATATTTATCTGGAATTAATTGAGGGAAACCATGGAAAACCTCAATCAAGATGACCGGTACAGGAATTACCGTTTCTCGGCAAAAGGCAGTAGGAAAAAGTCCCAACCACATCTGCCCCCGCCGGGATTCGAACCCGGTACCTCCCGAATGCGAGTCTAGTGCTGTCACCACTACTCTACCCAGCTCGGTATTTGAGCTAAATAAATGATTAAAGATCAGATGAAAACGAGAAAACTAACGTTTTACACAAATTATTGTACAGAGAAATTTGAAATTTTCGTAATTCGAAATCTCGTGACGTGTTGTAAAGAAATATTGATCATGTTTTTTTTATTCAATTTTTAAACAGTAAGCCAATTTTTGTGACACTTAGTGCTTTAATCACAGTTAACAAAAACAGTAATAAAATGTATTTTGTGACCAAATTTTGAAATTTCTCGAGATCATATTTAACAATGCATCTTTAAAATTCAATTCCAGAAATATCTTATAATAGAAAACAGTATCACGGGTAATTGTAATAATGAAAATAAATCGATTTAAACACTCATTACTATCATTTAAGCATATTGAGAGCTTGAAAAAGTCTTAATTAAAGAAAAGACGAAACGTTGCAATCAATGAGTGTTTAAATTGATTTATTTTCATTATTCCAATTACCCGTGATACTGTTTTCCATATTTAACAATCTCCGGTTTAATGACGACCGCGACACGTGGCAAATTTATTCGATTCTCACATACGTGAAATTTTGGAAGCAGCTTTTTGTTCTATTGTGCCGTGCAAATATCTATTTTAGCTGTCTCTAAATTATGTAATCCATTCCTGACAAACATTGAACCTGGACGTAGGTACATACTTAGTTGCGTATTATATTTGAAAGACAATGTTGACCGAAAACCGCCTTTTCTTTGTTTTGTACTACTCTCTTTTGTTTCGTGTTCGTATTATATTTACATGTGGCTGCGTCTTTGTAAACAGACGCAAGATTTCCATGTTGCAAAATTGTAATCCAGTAATACAAACGGAAGCTGCGTGCTAGTAGTGTACAAAATAAAACAGAAACTTTCAAGATATTAACTAGGGTGTAGTTTTTGAAGGGAATTTTCTTTAGCGACGTATCTGCTTGTAATTTTCTGTAACGAAGCAGGCAGTGATTCAACGACCGGAGAATATAAGAAAAACCTTGGTAACGCAGCAATGAAATAGATTCAGAACTCTAAAGAAGTTTCACTTCCTCCGTGAGCTCACACGTCTTTTATTTTTTGAAGTGAAACTTCTTTAGTGGTATATCTGCTTGAAATTTTCTGTAACATTCAAGAAGGAGATTCAACGACGGGAAAATATAAAAGAAACCTTGGTAACGCAAAATGGATAATGCGTCATTGAAACGAATTCATAATTCTGAAGAAGTTACATTCCCCACGTTAGCTTATGTGGACGATGTTCACATGTTCATTATTTACCGTTGAAGTTCTAGACAATCAAAAATATATAAATAGTAATAATTTATAGGGTAAACTACTAGTCATTGGACAGAACACATTTTCATTAGCTATAATAAGAATAAGAACGATACTGTAGCAGATTTGAATGACTTATTTTATGAGTCATTCAAATCTGCTTTAGTATCGTTCTTATTCTTATTAGAGCTGATGAAAATGACTAGTAATGCTCAATGACTAGTAGTTTACCCTATATCATTAAATTATTAACTGTACAAGGTTTATTACATAATTGGGTGTTTTTTTTTACTGCTACCTATTATTTACAAATTCATTCAAAAATCAAGTGGTTCATATTTAAAATAAATAAGAATATATTTTGTATATAATGTATATTTTTATATAATTTAGTTGTTGTAAATAGTGTTTACAGTGGACTATTAAATATTTTGTACAAAATAAATACTACATGATAAATAAGTGCTATTAAAAATAATAATTACAAATAAACTTTTACTTATCTATTTACACTACGGGTCAAAAATTCCTAATAAATTATTTATTTCATGGTTAATTTCGCATTTAGTTCCTACTTGTTTTTCAAATTGATAGATTAGCTTATTCTTATAGATTTAAGATATAGATTAAGATAACGAATCCCTCAGATCGAAAAATATGCTCTCGGGTTTTGAACTATGATCGCAAAATTCATTTGCTTAAAAATTTCAAAAAACAAATATTTTTACCCTAAAATTTGAATAAAAAAACATGACATTCTTCAACATTTCTTTACAGTACGTCACGAGATTTCGAATTACGAGAAAGCAAATTAGCATTTTGAACTTTTTGTTTACAAATTGATGTAAAAAAAATATCGTTAAAATTCGCTTGATCAACATTTTTTTTCAAATTAATTTTTTTCTGAAGAAAATGCTTTGAGCAACTAGTGCTAATTTTCTCGTTTTAATCTCGTTTATTTAGATCAAATAAACTGTAAAAATTTGGCTAAAAGTCACCTTAAATAATTGTAATTTACATATCTAGTTAGTAAAGTAAAAATGTAATAAATATTTTCTGTTTCAGGTTATTGCTAAAACTTAAGGTAAGTTTTTTAAATTTAAATTATTACGGTTAAAGTTTTTTCAAACTTAACCGGTTTAATAAAATAAAATTACTTGCATTACTGTTCAATATTTTTATTTTTATAAGACGTTTCAACCAAAACTGTTGGTTGAAACGTCTTTTATAAAAATAAAAATATTGAACAGTTTTGCAAGTAATTTTATTTTGTTAATATATCTATTACTATTGGTAGAGTCAATATTATTTATTAACTGGTTTAATTTGTCCGCGATAATTCTAAAAAAAGTTTTAAACTGGAGACTATGTTATTAGCAAATAAATTGGTTGTTAGCTAAAACTGTTCTCAACGTTTTCGTCTTCTTTGAACTTTTATCGTCCTTTTGTAATCGTAAGGATGATGATGGTAATGGTAATCCTCGTGTTCCTCCTCTTCATCATACTTCTTGTATCCGTGTCCATGGCCATATTTGATTGGTACATGAATATCAACGACTTCCTCCTTGTCGCTTCTTGAATGACGCTTGACTCCAAAAATCGTGGCAACCAACAAACTTATGATACTCAAAGTTACAGCCTTACTCGACAGAACAGCAAGCCCTTTTAGGACGATTGGTAGAATAATTGACTTGACTATTATTGCTCCAAAAATCATTGGGATTAAATATTTGATATATTTTTTCTTCTTCTTCTTGCGACCTGAAATACAGAACTTCTAAAATAAAATTGAGATGGTGACTACTTCTTAAATTCGAACTTGGATCTTCTTTTTAGATAAAGGACAGTAATTAAATCATGGTCAAATTATTAAGATACATTTAAAGTTGGTATTAACGTAAATATATTTTGATTTTTTAAGGGAATCGTCTGGACAAAAAACCTATGATTCAAATTGAACCATTGAAGCGTTATTACAATTTGTTGTTGAGGTCAGTGACAATTATTAAATCAGTCAACCAATTAAAAATTAAATTTACCCTCTTCAGCAATATCTTGTGACGAAAAAAGCAACCCTCGATGCTCCATAATATTTCCATTGTTATCCTCAAATACAGTTTCCTCACCACACGTCAAAATAATTTCAAGAAGAATAATCATCGTCCATAATAGAATATGTATATTCAATTTCCATTCCATAATTTGGAACATTTTATATTTTAATTTTCAAACTAATATATCATATCTCAAAATATTTTTTTATAGTTCAAAACACTATTTCACAGTTTCACATGATTTTTAAAAACACAATGCATTTTTTTAATTCAAAGCACTCTTGATTTGAACGATGTGAAGTCAGAACTGCGTTTGATTTGCATTAAGTATGATTTTCATTTTATATAGGAGTTACTCTGCAGTTAGCTTTGATATGGTTGAGTAATTGTCACTACAATCTTCTTTTAACCTTTTTTATTCTATCAAATTGATAATTTAAACCGTCCGTCATGCGTTAAATGTTAAACAATCCGTTGATTCACGATTGTCGTTATTAGCATCAACAATGCAGGCTATGGTTTAACTGTATTTTTCTATTTTGTTCGATAATTTATTTACTTAATCATGTCATCTTTATTGCATCGTTTTTTCTTCTTCTATCAATTAGAAATTATTTAACAAAATTGATTGGCAGGCAATGGTAGGTTAATTGAATGATTGACAGTGTTATGTAAGATTAAAAATCGTAATGAGAAATTTCTGGCTACTTTATCCATTCTTTGTGGTCGATTTAACTGAACTGTCTGGGAATTTACTAATCTGCATGTCTGTCTGTCTGTCTGATTGTAGCTTATAGACGCTCGACAGTTTAGATCATACGTCTATTACCGTAATTTTTGTTAATATTAAAGATTAGAGAATAGTCGAGAGGAGTGGAGCATTTGTTTGGCATCTCTATAGCATTTTTCTGTAACAAGTCTCCAATTACCAAGTTCTAATCAGATATTTGGTAAATAATATCAATTGGATTGCCAATTTATCTTTAATAGATAAATATTAAATTGAAAATATGAGTTGATACTAGGCTCAAATAGCCTGGAATGTTGGATGTTTGATGCTTGAAGTTATTCGTGAAAAATGTAAAAAAAAATAGTAATTGGACTTGCGGTGTTCCAGCAATAAAAATATTCGATCCAGCGCAAACTTTCGCGTCCTAAATAAGTTTTTGCAATCAGTGAAACCAGAAGTAACGCAGTTTACATTTATGATTTTTGCGTAAATTTCTTATTTGCTTTATTGGTTTTAATATGCACGAACAAGCAAATCAAATATAAAATCTGTAATTCAGAACACTTTCCGGCATTTGTTTGAGGTAAAGTTTGAATGCTTAAAAAGTAAATTATTGTCTTTACGTTTGTTACACTTGCTCATCTTTGGCAAAGAAATTAATTTTTGAAGTAAAAGTTCTTTTGGCACAGTAAAATTCATTCTTGAGGTTAAAAATTATTTTTTCCCTTTTTTGTTACTCTACAATAAAATGTTGTCTTTATATGTTTTTTTTTGCTCGTTTTGTGCGTAACCCTAAATTAGCGTTGTACAGGAACAAAACTGTAAAAAATGAAATTAATAATACGAAGTTCACAATAATTACAAAAAAAAGTGTTTGACCGGAATATTTAATTGTTTGGGAACTGTAGCAGTTAAAAACATTTTAATGACATAATTTACAAAATTCGCACAAAAAAAATACTTAATTGTTCGTAGCACGAATATTACAAATTGTATTTTTAAAGAAACAGTTATTCCTTGTACTTAAATAAACATGATTGTACGAACTAAAATAGGCTACTAGTTTTTGGGATGAAAAATATTGTTATGTTTGAAACTTTAATGGCATCATAAATTAATAAAATTATAGTTTATAACAAAACTATTGAACGCGTTTCAGTAAATTTCAATGGGGTTCTACACTGATTGTAAGCAAAACGAAAACATTAAACCAAGTCAACCGGCAAGAACATCGACTTGTAGAGCTCGGACGTACGTATATACTGCTGGTCGCGATTTTCAATTTTAGAGCTTATTGTCAGAGCTGGGTAAAGCATCAAACCTAAGGGCCTGAAGCACGAAGCACTTACTAAAGTACTTAAAGCAACAAGCACTTTATTTTGAAAAATACTTAAAAGCACCAAACACTCACTAAAGTGCTTTAAAGGATGAAGCATTTTAAAGTAACTTCTTAAATCTTAACGTCCAACATTATGCTATGATATAAATTTTGGGCATGAACAATATTTCTAAATTGCTGGGAAGTTTGGACTTAAACAAGAAATTGATTTATAACGTGCATCAAACAGAGTAAACATGACAATAGATAGACGAAATATGTTGTACTAAACTTATCAAATGCTTATTAAGCATTGAAAGTGCTTGTTAAGCATTTAAAATGTATATTAATCATTTAAAATGCTTATTGAGCATTACTAATGCTTGGGTGCTTAATAAATACCAAGTCCTTATACAAGTGGTCTAAGCATCGAGCATCTGCTTTACAAACGCTTTAAGCATTAAAGTAGTTAAAGTATTGTTACAAGTACTAAGTTCCCAGCATTGCCTAACTGTGCTTATTATGAAGTCTAAAAAATTATAAAACAGAATCTCTCATTTCCTAAAAACTATCTTTCTTCGTGCGAAACCGGGTGCAACTATTTGTATGAACGAAACTTAGCTATGGGGCTCAAAGCGATAATATTACATACCTGTGTGTATAATAAGAGATGTTTTCATAGAAAAACATTTATTAAAATGCAGGTTCCACGCATTTCCCAGAATCCACTTGTGTAGATGCAACTAACATTTGGTTCCGGATGACTGAAAGAGTTTATAAAAAATCGCTCACCATAAAATCATTTCTTTATTTGTATTCAGGCCTCCCAGATGAATGATTCTGATGATTCCCACGGATCTTGATGCGTTTACTTTTTCATTGAATAAATGCGTAAACTATTCTATCAAAAAATGTAATTAAAAAAAAAAAAAACCCGATACAAAAAAAACCTATAAAAAGTTAAAAAATAAACTTTCTGGGCCTGGTAACTTTAATATTTAAATACTTAATTAGTAATATTTTGTGATTCAAGCGTCGTCGCGTCGGGGGATCTAGATAGAGTATTTATATTAAACTTCTTTTTATTTGTATTCTAACTGTTATTTTATTTATTTAGCGGTCCCCCGACGCGACGACATTTGAATCACAAAATATTACTAATTAAGTATTTAAATATTAAAGTTAAAGAACCAGGCCCAGAAAGTTTATTTTTTTACTTTTTATAGGTTTTTTTGTGTCGGGGGTTTTTAAATTTTTAATTTAAACTTTTTAAACTTAGTTACAAACAAAATACCCGTTATGCGTCTAAAATCCCTACCGCAGCTAAGAAAAGAGCTGATGACTTTGAAACGGCTGAACCTATTTTGATAAAACATGTCTAAGAACCACTGCTAGAAAACCTGCTTTCATATAAAAAAAATCGCATTCAAATCGGTTCACCCGTTTAAGAGCTACAGTGCCACAGAAAGACACACACTTAGCGGTCAAACTTATAACACCCCTGTTTTTGCGTTGGGGTTTAAAAATCAAGACTTTTAAAATAAAATACTGTGAATATTTTTGAAAATTAAATTTTATTGTTACTCGTGGACTACAGTACGCTCAAAACATTTCACAGAAATGTCTAAACAATTTTTACACTTTGAAATATTTAAAAAATAATAAATTCCACCACGTTTTTACAGTAAAATGCTAAACTTAAAAAATTTAGCATTTTCCTATATTTACAGATAAAAATAAAATTCATTCTAAAAACCAAGTCTAAAGAAGTATGTCAACTAAGAATAACAATTAAAAAAATAATATAAGTAGAACTTCGCGACATTCTTTAGAAAAGATTTAGAAACGTTAAATTAAAAAAAAACGTAAAGTAATAAAATGCTGACCTGTAGTCTTTTGTTTTATAAATTATCGTGCAAGTTTGGCCTTTAGAACTCTTTCTAACATTTGTAGAATTCTTTTTACAATTTTTAGGAAACAATTTTTAGGAACGTAAAACTTTAAACTACACACTTTTCATAATTTCTAAGAGCTCTCAAAGTAACAATTTTCCATCTATTTACAGAAACGGGGTGAACTTTAGTATATATTGACTTGTACTGATGTAAACTTAAAATATACATAGTTTAAGTAAAAATATTATACAAGTGATCGAAAAAAAATTTAAGTACAGACAAATTATGTGAACTATTATAAATAGATAATAACAAATAAATTAAACCACTTAAAAATCGTACAAAAATTATTATTAAATTATTTCTTGACGATCGTTATTTCTGAGGATGGACTTATTGTCCAAAACGATCGTCGAAAAATAATTTAAAAATAGTTTTCAAGCTTTTTTTCATTTGTTATTATGAATCATGTTCTACCAAGTGCCGAGTGAAAAATCAGTATAAATTATAGTATATAAATAGATGTTTGTACCTATTATTAGATAGTGACTTACGCTTTAAAAAACTAAGTGTATTGGCATTCTTTCTTAGGCACGATTTGAAATAATAATTATGAATGTAAAATTCGTTTACGCAACATTTGTGACCAATAATTTAACTTAAGAGCATTTTAAGACTTCTGGTAAAGATTCGCGAATAAAAAAATAAAACCTATTTGAGGTATTTCAAATAAACCGCTCTTTTAACGATGGGAATGTCCAGAGCCTCCCGTGGCCTTGAGACTCATCACGGCAGCAAATAATGCAAAGAAGAATCCTGCAAGTCCTGTACTTCCTGCTAGAAGAATGAGTCCACCAATCAGTACTGGAATTAATGTGAAAAACTTAAGTTTGTAGCCAATCAGTAAGGGTAGTAGAAATTTTTGATATTTTCGTTTGATTTTGTATTTATGTCGTTTCGCTTTTCTTGCGGTTCTTGCTAGAGCTGGAACAAATTATTAAAGTGCTGTCAAAATATATTTTCTCAATCAAATCAGGGTTTAGAAACGAGAGAAGCTTTTTATCAGAGTTTATTATTGGTTATATAATAGATTTAAGCGTTACTTGTTATACAATAAACAATTTGAAGCATTAACAACAAATATTGAATAAGATTTCTCCTAGAAATTGGAGATTTTTGGCACCTAAGTTATAGTGCATTTTACATGCGGGTGAAACAGCTAGTAAACATTCACCTTAAGTGTAAATTAATGAAAACGGTGAGTTTTTAATTTAAAATGCATTTCTAATTGATATAAATAATGTTTTTGTTTTTAGTCTAAAATTTAACGGTGAGTTCATTCACAGTTATTGATTGAGGAATGGATCAACCAGCGTGTCCTTATTTCAAATTGCATTGTGGGTAGTGTTTTGTTCGCAACTACTTATTTGCATAGCATTATTATAATAAACAAAACGTTTTACAGATGCAAATTCAATATTAAATATGGATGTAGCATTTGTTTTGGTTCGTTAAACAAATGCATAATGGATATTTTGGAGTGGAACTGTTTTTTTTTCTTCAGAAACGGTTTTTAATGCATCAATGCATTTTTTATGATACGTATTATTTCAAAGTCTGGTATAAAGTCAATTTGTTTAATTATGAATGATTCAGTTGTAGTAAGTCCCCAATAATCGTGAAATAAGAAACATTTTGGAATGATTTTGAGAAGGTTATTAATTAATCTCTTGAAGCGAGATGGAACCTTTGGTGTGAACACAATGAATATAGTTTTTATATATAATATATTTTTTGTTTATTTAAATCAAACTAAGGATTAAATCAATTTGAAAAACTAAATCAATTTAAATTTGAATTACAAATTACTGCAAAACACGAAACAAATAACGTTTTTTCCCTAGCCATGCTAACATAGTTCAAAGATAGCTAAAAAGGTTATTGAAAAAAAAAATAACACATCGAAGCACCGTTCTTTTGTAATACTATTATAAAAAAAATATTTCATTTCGGCCAAAAAACTTGGATTGAAATTTTCTATTATAAAATTCAGAAATGTGGTTCCTTAGAAGCCTAGTATAGCGACAACCATTTTTCGTATTAAGAAATGTTTAATATCTAAAAGTTTAAACGGTAGAATAGCTATTGTTTGCTATAATTGTTAAGAAACAACCATTGTTACAATTCTATATTTATTTTCAGACAACTGTCACCGTCGGAACTTACACCCGAATTTTTACACTTTCGCGGCGGAATGAATTATTTATCAGTTACTCTACGGTGTCATAGCAAACGATAGCTATTCTGGTGTTTATTAATTTAGTCTTACGAATTATACTCAACAATTTACTTCTCTAAATTTTTGTAAAGGTCTGTGTCCTAATCCAGTACTGCATAATTTGTTTATTCAAAGATTTCAGAAATTATTTTTCATTATTTGTCTGTTTATATAACCAAATAAATAACGCCACTAATTAATTAACCCTGTGAGAGTTGACATGTCAACATAATAATGTGTATGTACTTACAATTATTAACAGGCGTCAAATTTAAATAAAACAAATCCGGTCTACGGGTCATTCCAAAAAATTCATGCCTAGTCGGAGCTATGTTCCATGATTTCAAAATATCCTTCTCACCGGAATCTGTTTTAACTCCAACAAAAAACAAAACCACACAAACAGCACAAACATGTTCTATTTTCAAAAATTTATTTTTGTTAGTCTTCATTTTTCAACAACAATTTTTTATTTTCAAATAAAATCAGTCATAATTATGAAAAAAATATATCGAGCTATTAATATGCGTGTTCTATATCAATTATAGTTACGAAGAAAATTTTTCAAAGTGGCCGATAGGTGCTTCTTTTAAGAGTATAAGTGAACGACTGTTATGACAAATCGAGGATTGTTATATATTTTCATATTCTTAACAAAATAGCGCACAGCTGTACATTATTTAGTAATATATGTAACATTTTTAATGTATACGACATTTTAATGGTTACAAACTACGTGAGAAACACTGATCCACACGCAAAGTGCAAAAAATCCACTTTTTTATGAAATGCGACCATCATTTACAGTACGAATAAAATTAGTTTTTAAATTATAATTACTACTTGCGGCCTTAAATTATTTTTGTGCAAAATTAGACCGTGGTTATTTAAATTATGAACAATATGATAATGTTTAGATTAATTTTTTTTCATGCGAACACCGTCAAACTACCGTGTGTTCGAACCCCACCTCCGCTCAATTTAAAGTAATTTGGTGCAATTAGAGCCTTAATTATTGAGCGTCTATAATCTACAATTTAACCGAGCTGAGTAGAGTAGTGGTGTCAGCACTAGACTCGCATTCGGGAGGTACCGGGTTCGAATCCCGGCGGGGGCAGATGTGCCTGGGACTTTTTCCTACTGCCTCTCGCCGAGAAACGGTAATTCCTGATTGAGGTTTTCCATGGATTCCCTCAATTAAGGCTGTCGGAACGCTCTGAATTTTGTTTGTGCTGAGACTCAGCGGTAAGGGGCGAGGTAGGCAAAAGACATATTGTGGGTGTGACCTTCTTTAGCTCTGTCTCGCTCAAATCATCCGCACGTTTCAATTTTTGGCTAGTGCCAACTACGAGGCTAAAAAATATTATTGCAAGGGTGCAGCTGTCAATTGATTACTCTAATTTTTGGAAATATTTTGAAGATTTAAAAAAGTTTTCCGAAAAAGGAAAAGTCACTTTAGGTTTGTGATGGAACAGTTTTGTGAAATAAGTACGAATAAGGTCATAGTGTGACATTGAAAACGTGTGTTTTTTTAGCACAATTAATGCCAACTTTTTTCTAGGAAATCGTACACAAATTACAAAAGTAGTCCATTAGAGACCTAGATTTGTCCTTTATCTTCCTTATAGAGAAAGAATTTTTGCAGAATGTTGACGAATAAGTTTACAATCAGTTGACAGCCCAAGCTCTATTTTTGGCTTAAATTCAGAGCGTTCCGACAGCCTTAATTCCAGATAAATATCGAGATGGTTCCTTATTTGAGGCAATGGCCGATTACGTATCAAACACCTAGTTAAAAAATTACGTACCTTATTCTAATTTCCTATAATTCCTTCATTCGGCCATTGCTATTACATGATTTGAAGTTGAAAAAATGTAGAAAATAACGAGTTTTAGTGGTAGATGAAAAAATAGTAATGGTGCGAATGGCGTCTGTTATGACATAAAGTCGAGAAACGGATGTTAAACGCATTATTATTATTATTATCACCGAATCTAGTACGTTAAAAAATTTGAAAAAAATCAGACTTATAATGAAGCTGGTAAAGATTACAAAATTTAAATGTTTATATAGGTATATATGCATAATGTATATGTGTGTTCGTGGCATAACTCTCGAAAGAGTTTACCGATTTAAACGAAATTTGATCAACACGTTAGAATTTATCACCGCATAAAGTCTATTTGACTCAATCAGATAATTCTGAAGGTAGTATTTAGGCGTCGAAAAACATTTCTGGGTCCAAAAATACCGAACAAGTTCTTAAAATCGTTTGAAATTTAACCTTTTAATAAAGATTAAAAATGTGCTGTTAAAATTGGCCCGATACGACCGGACATACAAAATTTATAAAAATACCTGCAGACAACTGAATGGTGTATTTAATTTAATGTAAATGTTCGATTGGTAATAATATTGCAATTAAGAAAAAAAAATTATTTTAAGGGGTGTTAAGAAGTTAATTTTTTTATTTTGCTCAAAAACAATATAGTTCACATAATAAAACCACACTGTCTATATTAGCAAATACATTATATTGTCGGCAGGGTTTGGTACTACGACTCGAGTTTTTGGAGTTAGTTTACTAAGATATCATATTGTGTTCAGTTATTGAATGAATTTGGTGTTTTTTGATTTATAA
Source organism: Venustoraphidia nigricollis (assembly GCA_034508555.1). NCBI lineage: Eukaryota > Metazoa > Arthropoda > Insecta > Raphidioptera > Raphidiidae > Venustoraphidia > Venustoraphidia nigricollis. Next base: position 1,002,246 of record JAVRKA010000110.1, read on the forward strand.
TGTACGTAAATTTGTGGAACATTTCTTTTCTTTTTGGTTGTACATCACTTTATTTGACGCAACTTCAATTGTAGTTTATGCTTCAATCATTTCGATACGGTATATGCAATATTCAGTCTATCTACAAATTATGTTGTCAATTCACAGTGTCGTACGTTTGTTAGGGAGACAAAATATACATAATAGGTGTGTTTGGTGTCGTGATCTAGTGCTGACACTTTTGGCATTGTTGCATTTGTTATACAAAAGTGTAACATCTCCTATTAGGTAATATTCATTAGGGTTATTGGTTCCTCAGATTGTAAAATATGCTCTCGGAAATTTCGAACCGTGGTCACAAAATTCATTTTTTTTTGTTGTTTTTATTAGCTGTGATTAAGCATTAAGTTACAAAAAATTTGGCTTGCGGCTGAAAAATTCAAAAAATATATATTTTGAATAAAAAATTGTGATATTTGTCAATTACAGCACGCCACGAGATTTCTAATTACGGGAAGACAAATTAACATTCTGAAGTTTTTTTCTTTACAAACTTATGTTAAAAATATTGACAAATTTGGTTTGCTCAAAAATTTTTTTCATATTTAATTTTCTCTGAACAAAAATGTGTGCAAAATTTATGCTAATTTTCGAGTTTTTATTTGATTTTAAATCGTTTATTTAAATCAAATAAACTGTAAAAACTTGGCTAAAAATTATATTACGATATTTTGAAGCAATAACATCAAAGATAGAATAAGATTTTTCATAGATATCTCCGAAACGTAAGTACATTTAATATGCACACAATTCCAAGTGCTTGTAAGCTTTGCGCTTGAAAAAGAGGACATATTGAACAGCTGGTAAACAATTACCTTAAAAAAGTCACCTGTTTTTATACATGCTTGTCAGTTAAATACGATTTTTATTCTTAAGGTTTTCAGAAAAATTGTTTGTATTTTAGGGTCCTACAGCTCCATAAAGGTTAAAAACCACTTATGGAGAGATTCTGGCAGTTTTTGCTTTGATTACATGTTCCTTGATGAAGCGATTTGCAGATGAACTTTGAGGATAATACTTCAGTATTCGTAGTATGTTAAAACAATGCTTATAAAATCATTTTTCTCTTATATCACAAACAAATACCTGAAAATCTAAAGAAAATAAACGATTGAGAGTAAAAAAAAATATTGTCAGATTAGAGAGAACGTCTATGTTGTTTTCGGCTCTTTTAATTATAGCGCATGCGCTACTGACAAAATAAAATATGTCTGAGATTTTTAGTAAAGCCCAAATTATTTACGGAACACTATGCAAAATTACAAATTATAAGACATGCGAGTACGATATCACTCCTTGCAATGCTACAGTTACTTTATACAGATTAGTACAAAATAAAATTCCGTATGTTTAACTAAAAATAGAATTTTTTGCAGAAGAAGCTAAGCAGATATTTAAAATGAGCAGTTGGTTGTGTATTATGTGCACGTTTCGGAAATCTACAATTTCTATGAAAAATCTTCTTCAATCTTTGATGTTAATGCTTCAAAATAAATTAAAAATATGTACCATTCTTCCCATATTACTTAAAACTGAGATTTTATAGTTTATTTGATCTAAATAAACAATTTAAATTGAGATAAAAATCGAGTTTTTGTACAAAAAGGATTTAATTTGGAAAAAGGTATTAAACCAGCCAAATTTGTCAGTATTTTTAACATAAATTTGTAAACAGAATACTTCAAAATGTTAATTTACCTTCGCGTGATTTGAAATATCGTGACGTGCTGTAAAGAAATATTGACGAATATCGCGTTTTTATTCAATTTTTAGGGCAAAACTATGTAATTTTTTTAAATATTTAAGCAGCAAACCACATTTTAAAGCTTAATGCTTAATCGCAGCTAATAAAAACAGCAATAAAATGAAATTTGCGGTCACAGTTCAAAATTTCCCGAGAGCATATTTTAAATGTAATTAACGCTATTAATGATAATCAATTCCAAAGATTATCTGTGTTCAGTATTCTTCACCATTTCAACATTATCATTTCAATAATAAATTAAAAATTCAGTTGCCACTTCCGCCTGCTCCCGGGTTCAAATTTCAAAAAAACTACATGTAAAAAGCGTAAAACGCACGAACTGTCCAATTTCCAAGTTTATGATATACTTTAAAGTGAAATAATAATAATAGAGCTATTTTGTCCCGTTCGATATACAACTCTAGCTAATGACAAGTTAAGTATCGACATTTTGACAGTCTAATATCATTTTGGTTTATTTGACACTGAAAATCACTGACCTAGGCTTTTGTGTAATTTTCTTGGAAACCAACAACCGTGCGTTTATTATGAATATTGAAATATGTTATTCCACCATCGCTGTTCTTTATTATTATTTATAAATGCTAAACAAAGCAATACGTAGCTGCTGGGAAAACTCGATTTTCACAACTGTAAATTTAAAAAAAAATAAACACGTTATATACTTCAGAGCTCTTGGAAAGCTTTTACGTATTTTTTTTTTAATTTGTCGATTGAGCTTCAAAATAGACCCGGGCGTGTAATTTGTGACATTTCAGAGATATTTTATTACACGAGAACTGTTTGAATTTCTAATAAATTGAAAATATGAATTGATTTTAGGCCTAAATTGCTTCGGTTAATTGTGACCATAAAATTCTATACTAAATACATGTGGATTTTTTTAAATTTGATTTTTTGGTGTCTGTTTTCTATGGAAAATTATAAGGAATGTGAGGTGATAATTGTTTCTAAATACACGTTTAGTATTAATAAAATATATTTTATTCATATTTTCTAACAAAAATAAATAATATAACAAAATTATTCCTTACAATTATCAGAGGTCTTAAGTAATGCAATTATCGAACCAATATGTTTATTAAATAATTATATAAATATTTAAGAAAAAATAAAAAAAAAATAAAGATAGGACTAGTACAATCTTATAAAGATAATAAAAAGTGAGAAAGTTTAATATTTAAATATTTGTACATAAAAATATTGCTAAGAATCCCGCAGGTAAACCCGAAAAATAGTAGAATAGTATTTTAAAAAGAAATGTCAAGAATTTACTTTTCTTTGATAATAAAATTTTATGACAATTATATCGAAAATTTTTTTTATAAAATTGTTGAGGGTCGTCTGTTGTATTTGTCGTTATTTTTAGATAATTTAAATTTAATTAGTTTTTATAATTTTTGTAAAGAAATATGATGAATAATTCAACATTCATTTCAATACACTGACTTTTGTTGTGCATTTGGAAAAACAAGGAGTATTAAAATACAGAAAACTAAGAAATTGTTTAATCGATGCCGTTAGATTCGTGTAGAGAAATTAACAGCAGTGTTTTCAATTTACACAAACTGTAATTACAGTCCGTTACGTAAAAAATGTCGTTATTTTTTTTGTTTGTAATCGAAATAGAGTCATTGGTTATTTCTGAAAATCTATTGGGCCGGTGTAATATACGCATTGTAGGCAAGATCCTGAGCGTTATCGAACGATCTTTGATATCCTCCGAAGTCACTTCCACCGCCTCCTCCTTGCCAACCGCCTCCACCACCCCCTCCAGATGACCATCCGCCTCCTCCACCTCCACCGGAAGCCCATCCGCTTCCACCGCCTCCACCACCTGAAGACCAACCACCTCCGCCGTGAGAATGTGAATCGCCGCCTCCACCACCACCACCTCCTTTACCACCTCCACCGCTCAATAGCTTCTGAAGTCCCAGTACTAAGGCAATCAGGAGCGCTATTTTGGCTTTGAATAACGCTTTTTTAGCCAAGATACATAGTAATTTTACGCCGATTGGTAACAACAGCATACTCTTCATTCCCATTCCAGCCATCATCATCATCATCATTTTGCCCATTTTACCCATCATTTTTTTCAACATTTTGATCTTCTTTTTCTTCTTTTTTCTACCTGTAAATTTACACGTTAAAATTAATTCGATGTATAAAATGAAAGGGCATAATAATTCAAATTTAAAAATTCACATTTATAGTGGTGCTGGTCGAATGGCGAAATCTAGAGGTCGGGTCAGATCAAAATTTCTCGACGTTTTATATCCCCTGAATAATTTGGCATGATTTTTGGAAAGTATATATAGTTAGTTGTATGAGAAATAACTTTCGAAAGACTTAAATAATCGTAACGAAATTTGGTAGACACATTGAAAACCTATTTAAAATGAACGGAAACATCGAAAAAATACTCGGAACCGATTCAAAATTGAAATTTAACCCTTTAGTATTAATTAAAAGATGCTCCTTAAATTTTAATAAAATTACCTGTACAGGGCCGGACTTATACATTTTATGAAAACATTTGCATGCAATTTTGTGCAGATGAATTGATAAAACCAAATATTTAAATTAAGAAAAAAAGATATTGTTTTGAGGTATGTATTCCGGGATTGAGCTTTTTATTTTGTCTAAAAACAATTACTAAATACACTATATTGTCGTTAGGGTTTATTGCTCCCCGAGCTTTTAAATTAATTATGCGTAATTTGTAAAGATAAAAATCAAATAATTGTCTGACTGTCAGCAAATTCTCTTTAATAAAACAAAATAGAGCCCCCACAATTTGTGTCAGATTGTCACAGCCTATACGGCAAGCCCCCTTATGGTATTAAAAATCCAGTGCCTATGGTGCTCACCCCCAAATGGGGACCGTTATAAGATACATCTTCTCGATTAAAAAAAATAGTCTAATTATTTTCGGTTACCTTCTTCTAAACTTCTGCTGATGTCATCAGTGGTCCATTTCGGAAACGGTATTTCAAATTCAACTTGTCTCGAACTGACAAACGATGCAATCTTATCAATCAACACGTGACTCAATTCATCATCCTGATTGGTTAAACTACGAGACAGAGTGTCATTTTCCACGTGATTTTCCGATGAAATAAGAGCATCCGACACATTTCCGTTTTTGAGTATTGTGACACCATCAACGACATGAAACGTTTCCATCCGCGATAATCGATCAACAAAAGTAATAGCTTTTCTCTTCAAACATGGCGAGAATCCATTTTCCGACTTGCGACATTCTTCATAAAGATTCAAGGCTATCTTAGCACCAACACTTCCGATTGATTCATTGTAACCATAAATACCGGTCACCACTAAAGTGGTTATGAAAACCACTGAACATAATTTCACTAGCATTTTAAGTCGTGAAACTTCATGAAGCTCCCCTGTTAACAGCGTCGATGTTAAACACAAACTGTTATTATTCTTTCGATGGTGTTGTATTTATATGAGGCGATAAATACTATGTATGAAACTGGGTTTTCAGTTGTATATTAATAAAGTTTTGTACTTCTAAAACATTCGTCCCCCTTTTGGCATGAATATATGATGACCTCTCTTTATTAGTCAAAGCTATTACAATTCACCATATACATTCTTCATCTTCTTTTATTCGTTTTCTTTCTTCTAATAGCAACACCTTGTCTTTATCTACATATGAATATGTATACTCACAGATGTTGAATTTGCATCACCCAAACGAATACAATGTAAGCGAAACATTCGTTTGTAACGAGTGTTCAAGAAGACTTTAAATCTTATGGATTGTGAAACGTCTGTCTGCATTTTAGAGTCTTACATAAAATCTTCATTTGAAGATAATACAAACGTGTGTTTTACAAAGCCATTAAATTTAATAGTGAAGTTAGTTCATTTAAAAATAAATAAATAAAATCTTAACGTAGCCTGTAATTGTACAGTTCTAAAGATTCCTATAGCGAATTTTCAGTTTTTAGTCAGTTTGTTCTGTCTGTCCGGACTGAACTGATTGTAATGATACTTCAGAGACAGGTAAAGAATTATGCCAGGAGTGGTCTAGGCTACATTTTATCCCAAATAAACCGTTTGGGGGTGAACAGGGCGATGGAATACGCTGTATCACTGAAATTACGTAAGTCAAAAAAAAAATAAATACATGTTTGACGGTCTTTTGAACACACTACCCGAACGGAGTGGGGATGGATTTTATATAAAATAATTTAACCGGGTACAACATAACTCCTATACTACGCGAACGAAGTCGCGGGCAAACCGCTAGTATTAATATATAATCAGAAGAAACAAGTGGCAGTGCAGTGTAACGCGATCCGTGCGACGAATCGTTCTCGCGGATCATAAATCAGCATCGAATTGCACGGCGTTCACGGCTAATTTGTGATCGCGTTTTACGATGATTTGTTTTTCAAAACAGTGTCATTGAGATATTGGACAAAAGAAAAAATCAAAACAAGTTATTTCAACTGCATAACTAATATGCATTCGAAATAAAATGTCTTGATTTTTTCTTGACGTGGTCAAGAAATGATGAGTTTTTTTTTATAAACTTGAATATTTAGATATGAAAAGTTGTGCTGCGTGCACATCATCGTTTAAGGCTGTCGGAACGCTCTGAATTTAAGCTAAAAATAAGGCTTCGGCTGAAAGCTGATTGTAGACTTATTCGTTAACACTTTTCAAAAATTATTTCTCTATCAGGAAGATAAAAAACAAAGCTAGGTCTTTAAAGAACTACTTTTGTAATCTATGTACGATTTACCAGAAAAAAGTTGGCATTAATTGTGCCAAAAAACACACGTTTACAATTTCACACTACGACCTTATTCGTATTTATTTCACAAAATTTTTCCATCACAAACCTAAAGTGACTCTTTCTTTTTTGGGAAAGTTTTTTAAATCTTCAAAATTGACAGCGGCACCCTTGCAATAGCATTTTTAGCCTCGTAGCCTCAGAGCGTTCCGATAGCCTTAACTCCCCCAAGACATAATCTTTTTGAAGGCATTTTATTAAACAAATAGCATGTTGTACACAACCGATTAGCTCTAACATAAATACTTTGTTAATAATAATTACTGAAGACTTTTTGACGTCAGTTATTTCTTATACTCGTCGTCGTAATTGCAATATTTTCATGATTTTCTTCAATGATAACAAGTAATGTCATTAGAAAAGCTGTGTTCATATTTTTAATTAAAAAGGTCTGGTATTGCCATTTAGATTTTCGTTATGAAATCAGTTTATAAATTGTTTGCAATGTCAAATAAGAAAAACTTTAGAATTTCGTTGATGACGTAATGATTGATAGACGTTTTTCAAAAAAATATAAAAGCTGTGTTTAAGTATGTATGTTTGCTGCTGTATCGATTGTTAAAATTATAATCTCTCGAGACAAATGTAGTCTTTGGTGACGTATTATGATTTTTTTTGAGTTTTCTAAAGTAGTTAAATTTATAGGAACAATAGTTTAAGTTATCCGCGGAGCTTCATGATAGTTATTACGGTAGACACACATGGATGTCGACAATAATAAAATTTTATTTACACTTTAGTTACCTCAATTTGATACACGCCTTCTTCTGTACCCCGAAATTATAAACGCAATAAAAACCGACAGCGTTGTTTTATCTCTTTTTATTGTTTCAAATTGACTTAAGTTAAAGTGCAACAGACTCTATGTCTCTAAAATCTTCAGAACTAATGCAATTTCTTATTTTAAACGTAGATACAAATTCATTCTACAGAAGATTTTAAATGCATATTCTCATTCACCTGTTTTTATTTGAGGATTCAAACGAATCTCAAAAAAGAATTCATGCATTTGTCGTTTTTTAGTTTTCTTGCAGTCGTGTTGAAATGAGGCATAAATTTCGTAAAAACGTTGCTTCTTTTTATTCTGCAGGAAAACATTCTTTTTTCGTTCAAAAAAAAGCGACATGGCCGCAAAATGGTTAATTGTGGGACAGTGTTGTCTTCCGGTGGAATTTGGAAACTATTTGACCTAAAAACTCAAAATTTGATAGATTCACGATTACAACTAACATGAAATAAATTTCGTCAAAGTCGGTACTAAGCGTCTGAGATGCGCGTCTCAGAAACTAGTAGCTGAAAGTACGGAAACCTCTGTGAACTAACGAATTTTTCTATTCTATCGCAGCTCGCTTTTTTGTCAAATAAATGTTTCGTTGCCGCGAATTTATTCTTTTATTGATTCGTCAAATTGTTTGTTTATAACTTTATTGATACAAATATTGAAGCTGTAAAAATGTATAGTTTTTGATAATAAATGTTTGTTTTGGAATTTTTTTGCCAAAATTCTAGTACGTTACGGAAACATGTTTATTTATTAATTTAGACAGTATTTGGTTATTTAAATTATGACCTATTAGCACGTTTTTTTTTAAATTCCGGCCACAGAAAAAATTATTTTAAACATTATTTTTATTGGGTACGCTGAACGCTTAAATGACTTAATAAAGATATGATGTCAACCGCAGAAAAAATAATAGTTTTTTTCTCAATTTACATTTTATTTACCATAAATTAATTGTTTTTTAGGATAATTAACACTTGTATATACATATCTAACGGAACTTAAAAAAATGACAGTAGAATCAGCTTCCAGAAACCTACTTTCAGGATCTTCGAACTTTCTCTAAATTTTGGACTTTCATTTCCTGTCAAAATTTTTACTATTTACGTTGTGAATGCTAATTAATTTTTTTAGCGATTTTTTGTGTTATCTAAATTATCTAGCGTCTTTAATCTGTGATGTGTCTTGTGTAAATATTTATCTTATTAGTGACTCTGAAACATTTTTTCATTATTTTCTCTCTAATTGTTATAGTTTTATTTTTTCTTGGAAAGCTCAGGTGTTTTGGGTGATTTTGAAGAATAAATTGTCATATTAATATTATTATTTTCTTTATTGATCGGAAAAAAAATTGGTAACATTTTCACACAAAGCAACAAATTGAACATACAAAATACATTTTTTATTAAAAAAAAATACAGGAAAAATTAAAAGAGAGCATTTTTTATAAAAAAAATAAAATAAAAACAAAACTGAAAAGAAAGTATAAAAAAAGCAAGAAAAACAAAAAAAATTTTTTTTTATGAAATTCGAGAGATGTCCTAAAGTGCAACGTTCTACAATTTCTATCATATTTTTTATAGTCATGAACACAACACAGAAGTAAAAAAGTAAATGTGAAAAACTTGAGAATATCAGAAAATAAGTTACTAAGTTTTATAAATAAATTATTTTACATAAATCTAAATAAGTTTATCATTTTTATTGAACGTATCCTTTGTAAACAATATCATGGACATGATTAACGGACCTTTTGTAAGGTCCACCAGAGTTCGAATCCCAAGGAGGACTTCCGTACGAGTCGTGGACTTCAACATGATGATCGCCTCCACCGCCGCCTCCTCCTTTTTTGCCTCCGAAAAGACCTCCAAGCATTCCTATTACACTCTGCCCACCAACCAGTAATACAATTAGTAATGCTATTTTAGCTTTTATCAATGCCTTTTTGGCTATAATTTTTAGTAAAATCATTTTTAATGGAAGGAGCATTCCTAAACCCATACCCATCATACCCATCATTCCTCCTTTCTTCTTCTTTATTTTGATTTTCTTCTTTCGACCTGAAACAAAAATTGGGTGTTTAGACTTAGAAAAAAAGTAGTTAAAGACATCAAAAAAACTAAATAATACAACACCTTCTTCAATACTGCTGCTGATATCATCATACGTCAATTGAGGAAAAGGCAACGAAAATTTCAAAGTCCTAGAACTGACAAAGTTAGCCATCTTCTCGATAATCATGTCATCCAAAGCGTCATTTTGTTCATCCAGATTCCTGGGCAAACTGCTTTCCAACTGAGTTTCCGATTCAATAATCGAACTGTCATTGAAATGAGCAGTTTTCATGACACTTATTCCATCAGCTAATGTAAGATTATCCACTTTCGATATGCGATCAATGAATGTCACAGCTTTTCTCTTAATACATGGCACAATTCCATCAGCTTTTCGACAATCATCAAACACTTTCAAAGCAATTTTCCATCCAATATTTTCGATTTGTAATGAAAACGCCGTATTCGTGACACACGACAGTGTCACAAACACTACGAAGAATTTCACAAACATTTTAATTATTTCATTCGTTGAACTTTTAAATCTGCTTCCAACATTAGGTTGCAGTTTTCAGGACGATCTGCGTCCGACTAAAGAATAACGTATACTGACAGTTTCTTTAATTGTTTAAGTTTATTTATATACCAAATATGAGTAAATATTCTGTACTCAAGACGGGGGGGTAATAAATGCTGTACCTAAAATGAAGCTGTATAGTAATAAAGCATTTTGCGGTGTTTGACTATGTCCCGGTTATACCAGGGATATCCAATATTATATGAATAAAACAAGACTACTGCAATTTCTTGTCGACGTCAAAACATTTAGAGACACCACTAATTATATTAATAATACTTCCGTAATACTAAAAATACAGTGCAAAAAACATTAACTGTAAAGATGTTTAAGAAATCAGAAAACGCTAGGTTCTGGCAAGTGTACAAAAAGTATTCGTTAATATTTTAGATGTTTAATTGCTAGAGGCAATATTTTTAATTTTATATAACTCTCGACAATTTGATATGTTTCCGCCGATTTCTAAGACGTCTAAAATTTTTATACACGGCTGATATTGTGACAGTTGAACTGGCAGTTGAGCCTGCTAAGAAGATGGCGACTCCTTTAACACGAATGGAGACCTTTAGAATATGAACCTTCACTCAATCGAGAGCTAAGTGTAATTGTGAATCAAAAATGATTTTTTTCTTTTATTTTTAATCTTTGTGTGTCATAGAGGTTTTTCTATATCGTTACACTTATTAACATCACAAATTTTGTTAATTTATCATATTAAAGTACACTTTTAGCCATTATTTCTAGATTGAGAAACTTACGCAGTTGTGATCAGAATGAAATCAGTGTTATTATCATTAATATTGTAGCAAGCTTTGTTACAATAACCCCCTCTCATTCTATAATGTAATATTGTCTAAATTGTTTTTTCTGAGCTACAAGAAAAATTGAAAGTTGTGTTTAACCCTTCAATTCCCATGTCCAAGTTAATAAAGATTTTTGGTTTCTTTTTAAATAAAATACTTTATATACATTTGGTTATGACAAGAGAAAATATAAATAAAAAATAAACTACCCCAATTTTCTTTTATGGGGGTGTCACCTACAGGTGACACTGGGCGTTGTGAAATTAGGACTTTGAAGCAGACACAGATTGTTTCTTATTGTTACGGTAAGAATAAAACGTTAGAATTTATAATGATACTTATTTATATTTAGATATATCAGTTTCTTTATAATAAAAAAAAAATCTGAAAGAAACAAAACACTTATCTATTCTAATATCATAAAGCTGAAGAGTTTGTTTGTTTGTTTAGCTGTTTGAGCGCGGTAATCTCAGGAAATACTGGTTTGATTTAAAAAATTATTTTTTTGTTGGATAGTCAATTTATCGAGGAAGGCTATAGGCTACATAATATCAAGCTACGACCAGTAGGAACGGAGCATCAATGAAAAATGTTGCAAAAACGGGAAAAATTATTCCTTTTGAGAGCTTCCGTTGCGGCATAAACGGTTATTATAATGCCAGTGTCACCCGTAGACACAGCATATTTCCAACGTCGTGAAAAACGTGTTCAAAGTTATTTTTACCAATAAAAAAATTTGTGCAATAGCTTATTTATTTATTTATTACACGCAATAAGAAAAAATAACAATAGTTGCGGTTTAGGCATTTTTATTTCACTTTTTATCGCAAGAGATTACACAAACACAGATTGCTCGAATTTCGCGCGAAACATCTAATTATATTTGACAGATGACATTTGGCTAGTGTTGTCAGAAAAAAATAATTAATAGTTTTACTTATTGGCTTTGCAACAATGGTAGTGGAATTAAATAATAAAATCTCCGTGTGGTAGAAAAAAAATATTAAACTTCTGTCACCTACAAATGACACTGGGAATTGAAGAGTTAATAATATTATAAAAAAATTTAATCTGATGATTACATTTTAGAAAAACAATTTAGACAATATTACATTATACAGAGAGGGGGTTATTGTAACAAAGGTTGTCACAATATTATTATTATTGTGTTATAAGGCACTTGTTTTTGATGTTTCGTTTCACAGTCTTCTGTTTCAGGAGCACTTTTTGGACAACCCTAACAAACAATGCGATTGTTGATAAAATATTAACATACAGCGCTTCAGAAACCTATCATACTTTTTTTTTGTAACGCCTTACGATGTGCACAATTTTTAGTGTCTTCACAGTTTACTTTTAAAATTTTTAGGACAGCATTAATTAGTTAGGTATATATTCATATATGTATATATTTTATAGGTGGCCGTGTCTCTTTCTATTTTCTATGTTACACGTTTCCACACCTCTGTGTCTAATGAAAAATGTAATTACTTTTTTTTTCAAAGGTAAATATTTCATTCATGTGACTTATTTATTGCGTTTCTATTTTGTGCGTATTTTAACCGTGAATTATTGGCGCATTCACATTCGGGAGGTACTGGGTTCGAATCCCGGCGGGGGCAGATGTGGCTGGGACTTTTTTCTACTGCCTCTCGCCGAGAAACGGTAATTCCTGTACCGGCCATCTTGATTGAGGTTTTCCATGGTTTCCGTCAATTAATTCCAGATAAATATCGAGATGGTTCCTTATTTGAGGCCATGGCCGATTACCTATCAAACTCCTAGTTCAAAAATTACCTACCTTATCCTAATTTCCTATAATTCCTTCATTCGTACATTGCTATTATATAAGTTGAAGTTATAAGGAATGTAGAAAATAACGGAAGATGGTAAATGGAAAATAGTAATGGTGCGAATGGCGTCTGTTATGACATAAAGTCGAGAAACGGACGTTAAACGCATTAATATGTTTTGAAATTTGTTAAAAATTTCTCTGCGTCGTTGAATGATTTCTTAATTTCGGAAACATTAAAATGTTTGAAAATATGTGTGAGCTATAGCCTAAATCATTTAGATGTTGTTTGCGTTACCATTCTATTGCAAACCTAGGGTTGTAATCTGATTTGGGAATCAACTGGATTTGTATTTTAATAGAAAACACGAATTGGCGTTAATAATTCTAACGGTTAATGTGCCGTCTGTTATAAGCGAAACTATTTTGTATTGATGTTTTTTTTTCAGGAGAAATAAGCGGAATATAAATGGTATTTATTTGATATATCTATGCAGAGCCAGTACAACAAAATCCAAGATAAAAAAGAGAATTTGCTTCGCGACCTAACGACTTGAATTATTCCGGTTCCATTTGATTCATAAAAACGAGGGTCTACTGTACTTAACAGATTCCAAAATAACGGAGAAGTCTTTATCGAAGTCCTACTAACAATGCATTAACCTAAAATGTTGATTAAAATACATTTATTTGTCAAATTGTACACGTTCTACACCAGTGTTACTTTTATGGTGGGAGTAAAGGGTATAGATGGTGTTTTTTTTTTTACTCCGAAACAAATGATATCTACATAACGATAGATTTCTATCTCTGTTTTATTTACTTACAATCTGCCCGTATATTTGACAGCATTAACAAATATATTCCGTTGTTTTTAGATGAATTTACAGTTTTTAATAGTTTGTTATAAATTTAAAAAAATGAAATTCAATTTAAAACAAATAGAATTGTTTTGTGTATAGATTTGATATTCATCTTTATGGGTATTTTTTTTTTTAGTTCCATACTGTAGGTATAATTAATGAAAGATTACACCTGCTAGTTGTGTACCTTTTTTTAAAATATTATACAGCAGGTATATTTGTTGGTTTCGTCAGATTCTTCATAATAAAAATACGTGATAATTAAACATTAGATATGGTTCGTCGTTAATGGAAAAAGTACTCAAGTGCTGATTTTTTATTATTTTTTTGTGGTTTTAATCACAGTCCAATTAAAATAGTCTATTGTTTTTATAAAAAGAATATATTTTTTTGAGTTGTTAACAATATCATTGAATAAATAAAGTATGGTACAAAAATATACATTACAAACTTGCACAGTCGAAACTTAACTAAATGCCTTCGTACTTAACTATAATAAATTACTAAGACAATAAATATAAAAATTAACAATAAATTAACAATTTAAATAGTTACATCAATCTAATAATCATAAGCTACAATTATTGTGGTATATTTCGTAAAACTGTCAAAGTATTTATAAATTTTCGTTAATATGAACTAGAATTTTTTTTTATAATGGATTTGCTCACTTTTACTAACAGCCCCACGATAATATAGGGGTGAGTTTTTAATTCTATGACTGTATATATCCATTGTAGGCTAGATTTTGTGCGATATTGAAACTTCTTTTGTATGGTCCACCACTGCCTGCAGCATCCCAACCGCCTCCTCCACCGCCCGATTGCCAACCGCCTCCACCACCTCCCCCAGATTGCCATCCACTTCCTCCACCGTGGCCGCCTCCACCTCCTCCAGATTGCCATCCACCTCCGCCCCCGTGTCCACCTCCACCGCCGCCATGTCCGCCGCCTCCACCTCCACCTCCCTTACTTCCTATTTTCATTAAGAGAACGATGATTCCGATTAGCAATGCCAGCTTCGCTTTGATTAATGCTTTGAGAATCAAAATTAAGACAAGGCCCATTTTTAAAGGTAGAAGCGCAGCCATTTTCATTCCCATTCCAGCCATCATACCCATCATTTTCTTTTTTCCGCCACCTCCACCGCCTCCTTTCTTGCGACCTGAAACATTTAAAGCAATACTTTCGTTATAAAGCATTCATAAAGAACGCCTCCAATAGGTTCTGTTATAATGAAACAATACATATTTGAAGTAATACCTCACAAGGTTTATAGACTAAACCATCTGCAAATTTAAGTAACTAACTGAGAAATTTTTGATGTACCATCTATTGATAAATCTAATAATTATTATTTTCTTTTGATGAGCTAGCATCAATTAATATTTTTAATTTATATTTTAATGACAAATTGAAATTCAAATTGATATTTTTACCAGTTCTCGAATTAGATCCGGGAAAATGAGAGTTTGTAATAGAGAACCATTGTATATTACCTTCTTCAACGAAACTCCGCTGATAATTTTCATAGTAATCAATAGAATTCATTTCAATGTCCTTTGACGTAATTTCCGGAA
Source organism: Venustoraphidia nigricollis (assembly GCA_034508555.1). Classification (NCBI taxonomy): domain Eukaryota; kingdom Metazoa; phylum Arthropoda; class Insecta; order Raphidioptera; family Raphidiidae; genus Venustoraphidia; species Venustoraphidia nigricollis. Next base: position 1,017,330 of record JAVRKA010000110.1, read on the forward strand.
GTTTAAGCGAAACTTGGAGTGTTCTTGTATTCAAGAAATTTGAAATCCTTTCAATGATCATATTATTCAAAATTTGATTTTTGATATCCAGATTCCTCGGCAAACTTCGTTCCAAATGGTTCTCCGATATAATCAATGTTGTTGGCACTTCATTTATTTTCACAACATTTACTCCTTCAGTTAATGGAAATTTATCCATTCTGGATAATAGATCCAGGAAAACAACGGATTTCATTTTTATACACATCATGATTCCATCGCTGGACTGTTTGCAATCGTTCCATAATTTCAACATCGACTTCCAGCCCGAACTGTACGAATCCTGACCGAATCCATGTCCAAAAAATAGTGCAAAAAGCACTAAACACTGAATTTTTATATTCATTAGTAATTTTGTCTAATTTGCAACATCAGTCCGATAATTTTGTTGTTGCAAACAACAAGAGGACGTCGTTCATTCGAGCGTTCGCAAAAAACTGAGATTTTTTGGTAAACGCCAGGTGTATTTATACACTTATATTGTTTTATTTAAATGATAATTGATATAAAAATGAAATTCATACAGTAAATTAATAAAAGCCTGTTGCATAGACTGCTTTGAGTATGATAATAACAATTAAGTCCCGTTTTTTTATTGCTTGTGTTCTTTTTTTGTGGTCCAGTAAGCCGGGTTCACATCTAATCAAAAATAGTGTTTTGTGTACAGGATCTTACACTTGATGTGGGCTTTCAAATTTTGCTGATTTCTGGTTTGTTTTTTTTAACTTATTTATATGCAAACAAACATGACTACTGCTTAAGGTCCTTACAAATATAAATCCGGCACTGAAAATGGATGAATCGATTTTCATTTAGATTTCTATAAATGTTTAATAATACCTCATATCAGGCTCATGGATAAGTATTATTAAGAAATGTGTACTGAAATTTTAAAATAGCACATTAATACCGAGCTGAGTAGAGTAGTGGTGACAGCACTAGACTCGCATTCGGAAGGTACCGGGTTCGAATCCCGGCGGGGACAGATGTGGCTGGGACTTTTTCCTACTGCCTCTCGCCGAGAAACGGTAATTCCTGTACCGACCATCTTGACTGAGGTTTTCCATGGTTTCCCTCAATTAATTCCAGATAATTATTGAGATGGTTCCTTATTTGAGGCCATGGCTGATTACCTATCAAACTCTTAGTTCGAAAATTACCTACCTTATCCTAATTTCCTATAATTCCTTCATTCGCCCATTGCTATTACATAAATTGAAGTTGTAAAAAATGTAGAAAATAACGGGAAATGGTAGATGAAAAAATAGTAATGGTGCGAATGGCGTCTGTTATGACATAAAGTCGAGAAACGGACGTTAAACACATTATTATTATTATTAAAATAGCACATTAATTTTGAAAATGCTCCTGCTAGTTGAAAAAAAAAAACTCGACTGAATTTAATATATTTAGAAAGACCCGAAAAGGCACTTTATGGATATAAAAGAAAGACCTGATTAATAAATGGAAATTTCATCTTTGATTCACCCAACACGCTCACTACTGTGAGGGTTCATATCTGGCGTTACTTAAGATAAAAATTAGCTCTCGCATGATGTGAATTTACTGTTACAATTTGATTTATTATAAGAAAGATTAAATGTTACGATATGGCACCGTAGAGTAACTGATAACTCATATCGTCACGAAAGTGGAAAGTGTCAGGTTTTAATCCCGACAGTGACAGATAAATGGTAGCATTGTGGCAATGGATGTTTCTTAACAATTGAAGCCATCTATACCTGTCCACTGTTACTATAAAAGTTTTTGTTCCGTAATTTCAGCTTCTAAATTGTTCATACTTGCATCTCATACTTGCAAGGAAGTTTACTTTTATTGATTGTCCATAAAAACTAATTTCAGTATATTTTCATTAACAGTGTTGGATCACTTTGACACAGTTTGTGTTGAGACCCAGCGGTAAGAGGCGAGGTAGGCAAAAGACATATTGTGGGTGTGACCTTCTTTAGCTCTGTCTCGCTCTAATAATCCGCACGTTTCAATTTTTGGCTGGTGCCAACTACGAGGCTAAAAGATGCTATTGCAAGGGTGCCGCTGTCAATTGATTACTCTAATTTTTGGAAATATTTTGAAGATTTAAAAAAACTTTTCCGAAAAAGGAAGAGTCACTTTAGATTTGTGATGGAACAGTTTTGTGAAATACGTACGAATAAGGTCGTAGTGTGACATTGAAAACGTGTTTTTTGGCACAATTAATGCCAACTTTTTTCTAGTAAATCCTACATAAATTACAAAAGTAGTCCATTAGAGACCTAGATTTGTCCTTTATCTTCCTTATAGAGAAAGAATTTTTGCAGAATGTTGACGCAATCAGTTAACAGCCGGAGCTCTATTTTTGGCTTAAATTCAAAGCGTTCCGATAGCCTTAAGATATCATTTTATTTAACAAAATTCGGTAAAAAACTACTTTAAGGCAAGCCTTATCGATAGACAATTGAAATACTATATGCATACAGAATGTAAACCAGGCTTAAGTGTAATTGAACCTCACTTACTGTTCATTAACTATTTTGATTAGAGCGGCACCGCGAAGGCCATTAACGCCTTTTTACGATTGTTTGCCATTTACCTATTTTCCTGGGCGTGTCAAACTCACGTTGTGTTACTGTATTTTGGGGACACGCTATTAATGTCACACTAGTGACATACTGTTACTATAACGAACGGAAGATCAATTCATTTTTCAGTCGCTGCCGTGATGTCGACGGACAGTGGCTCTGTGATTTTTGTCCAAGTGTATAGGGCCGGCGTTCTTTTAAAACTTCTTGGCTTCCGGGCTTGTACGCCGTGGTCTATTGGTATTTCAACCTGACGTTTCGTCTACAACTGCGGTAGACATTATCAAAGGCGATGTGGTAGCGAGCAACCTAGAAGGACACTTTGCCGCTACCACATCGCCTTTGATGTCTACCGCAGTTGTAGACGAAACGTCAGGTTGAAATACCAATGGACCACGCCGTACAAGTCCGGAAGCCAAGAAGTTTGTGATTTTTGTCCAAGGGACAATTTTATTGTTAAAATACCGTTGTTTTGTTTATTGGATTGCTCATTTCGTTATCGCATTGCCAAGCTTTTAATTAACGATTCCGAAAATATAACAAACATACTTGATCCTAGAATTCTTGGCTTAAAAAAGTGGGTGCGCGTTTCTTTGGCGTGATTAAAAACTAATATAAAAATGATTTGTCGGGAAAAAGGACTCTTTAAGTAAACACTTATTTGTTATTTATAGCTATAAATAACAAATAAGTGTTTATTTAAAGGCTCCTTTTTCCCGACAAATCATTTTTATATTAATTACCAAGGACAAAAAAGAAAAAACGTCAATTAAAAACTAATTTTTAATATACATGTAAATAATTTATTGAAATAAAAGGTTTAAGGATAATGCTTTCAAAAAATTAAACTCAAATATTTTAAAACACAAAATTTTATTTGTGTTTTTACTTTTGTATTCAATGCATTGAGTAATCAAAAATATGATATTATAAATTCCACTTGAAGACATTTAAAACGACGAATGGTTATAATCAAAGATTATAGTCGTCTGGTGTGATTTTGTCCATCTGTTATTTCAGGCTGAGCCAATTTCATACTGTCGAATTTTCGATAGCCCGGCCAACTTCATACTAGAAAAAGTCTAAATATATAGACGAAGTGTCGTACATAAATTAAATTATAACATCTACATATCTTTTTTTTGTTGTCTTCATACCTACGAATATTTTTTTTTATTTTCAGAAAAGTTTAAACCTTACAAATTTAATCCTGCGTTGATACCAAAGAATCAAAATGTTTGAAACAGGTCTTGTTTCATATCGTCTATGCTTAAAACGTTTCGATGAGTTCTTTTTTCTACACGAAATTGAGTTTTTCGTTTATGAAAAAATGCCTTTTTTTAATTTCTGAACTGTTTCATTTTCGCATCGATTTAAATTTTCTTTTGGCATTTTTTGGAGGTTTCTATTTACAAAAATTCCGATTTATATATATGACTTAAATTTTTGTTTCGTAATATACAAAATACAAATAAATAATAACCTAAATTTGAGCATTAACCAAATTCTTCTATATCTCACAAAAGGAAATAATTGAAACACCTGACCTAAAAGTTATTTTTTACACACTCTATTTTTGCTCGATTCCCAACTTTAGATCCCAAAAAAAATATATTTTGAACTTATTAAATTGCATTTAAAATAATTTTGGAGAAGTTTAAAACACCTCCATTTTTTAAACGTACCCGAAATAGATATATTTTTAAATTTTGGTTTAAATCTCTACGACACAGGAGAGTAAGGAAAAGAGGTGGTAGATTATAGACGATCGACAACTAAATAGAATAGAAAAAAAATATCTTTATTTAAAAAATTCCAATGGAATAATATAGCGCCATTACATTAAAATTGACAGAAAAGAGAAAAAAATTAATATTCAAAATTTTTGACTGAATATAAAAAAACGTAATCTTTTCTTCAGTTCAGACTTAAATTTAGTACAGATGCTGGAATAGAAAGAAATATTTCTTTATTTAAAAAATTCCAATGGAATATTATAGCGCCATTACATTAAAATTTACATAAAAGAGAAAAAAAATTAATATTCAAAATTATTGACTGAATATAAAAAACATCGTAATCTTTTCTTCAGTTCAGACGTAAATTTAAAATATGGCAGTGTAGGTGCTGTTATTTGAAGTCACAAGTTTATAAAAATGAAAACTTTGCGAAGGTCATCAATATTGGATTAAAAAAGAAGAGTGTTTTTTTGATTATCTAGATGAGATAATGATGACATAATAAACAGCAAGTAATTAGAATGCTATTAGAGCAATAAAGTGGCAATAATCATAGCACACATAGAGAACCTGTTTCCATATAACTACATAATATACCGTTGACTCACTTTCATTCGAATATAGTGACCATCTCGTTCTTCCAGTTCATCAGACAAGCTAGCGGATTTGTCCAGACCAACATTCTCTTTCCTTATTTTACGATCACTCGAAAGCAAGAGTGATTCTAGTATTTTATAATATCGTGAAATATTATATTAACATGTTATACCGGCGGTTCCTTAATCTTTTATTGACTTTTTTTTTGTCCTTGGTAATTAATATAAAAATGATTTGTCGGGAAAAAGGACTTTTTAAGTAAACACTTATTTGTTCTTTATAGCGACGTTTCGTCCCTTGCTTGGGACTTTTTCAAGCTTTATAACTGTAATTGAATTATTATAATACAATTTATAAATTTACAATAAAATAAAATAGTTTGAACGTCAACTGTAAAAATATTTTTTAAAACGGAATTATTACAAACTTTTTAATGAACAATTGTTTAACTCAAATTTATATTTACATGTGTATTTTAACTTTTATATCTACTTGATCAAAACATTTAATATGTGTGTATAATTAATATCTGATATTTTATATTTCAATTGTAAATTTATACATTGTATTTTAATAATTCAATTACAGTTATAAAGCCTGAAAAAGTCCCAAGCAAGAGACGAAACGTCGCTATAAATAACAAATAAGTGTTTACTTAAAAAGTCCTTTTTCCCGACAAATCATTTTTATCTTAATCTTTTATGTTCATCATAGATCTCAGTTGTCGAGCGTTTATAATCCACAATATATCTCTCTCTCTCTGTATATTTTATATTTCTCGAGTAAATATGCTAGAAACCATTGAGACTCTGGTTAATTTTTTAGTGACAATAACGCCCTAAGAAAAAGGACAAATCAATACTTAGGTATTTTTTTAACTTTTTTTAAATTTTAAAAAAGGTATATCCAATTGTATATGTCCACATATATATAGCATATGCACCATATACAAAGAATATCACTTGGGGAATTGGCTTCCGCCGTAAGGCATTTTAGCCAGCATCATTAAGTGTGAAATATATTAAATAAATCGACATCACAAAACATCCATGAGCAGAGGTGGGATTCAAACCCACGACAGTTAGGTCGAGAAGCCAGTACGCTAACCACTAGACCATAACTGTTCCCTCAGGTATTTTTTAATTATTTAATTTAATTTTTTGATTATTTAACATCTTATACCTGCGGTTCCGTAATTCGAATTACTTTTATCATTCGAATGGCAACCTTTCGATTATCAAAATAATTCGATTATTCCCAACACTAAATGAGATACAGATGTTTGTTTGTACTCATTAGAATCGGCGGGTTTTTTGTTACAAGCTTGGTAAGTTTGAACAACTTTTGAGAGATTTCGTTTTTTGAAAAAAATATTGAGACTCGCCTGATACATTAGCATAAGACATTACCGAGATAAACCAAATTAAAATCGTAGCAGCGGTTTTTATGTTAATCGCGAAAATACAGACAAGCTTGCAAATTAAACAGCTTTACATAATATTTTCCTATAGTGCCGCCTTAATCTAAAAAGCAGTATCTCTATTTTTTCCCTGTTTGTATTATTTCACTTTTTAAATTTATTATAACGCTGAAAAGCAGAAAGAGCATTAAAGTAACAAAAAATATTTTTTACACTATCCCCTATAAAATAGCTGCTTTACATGCATATATATAGGCATGTAAAGTGGCGCATTACGAACTAGTGCGGCAAAGTAAAACAAAATTAGTCAGCCTGTACCATTCCGTAGTAAGTCACTGTTTGTCAGTCAGTTGTTTTTTGTACCCCACTATTAGAAATAAATTAAAAGCCTAATTATACATACTAATTGTATCCTATTTTAATTAAAGCTTGCCTGAAGAAGTAGGAAACTAACCTACGAAACGTAGCAAATTTAGAAAACTTAGAATTTTCATTTATTTGTGTCTAATTACCCACTATCCATAAATATATTAGAAATAACCTTTTTTCAAAACTGAGCTGTCAAAAATGAAGTGAAACGTGCTATTTTATAGGAAGCGTGTAAAAAAATACCATTTGTACTCCGTGCGTAATTGGATTACGGCGCGTGAGACTGTTCAAAGTCGCTGACCTCGTTTGAAACATAATATCACATCTCGTCGTAATATAACCGATTACGACATTAGGTATACAGTTTTATACTATGCACTTTACAGTATGCGATGTGTACCTGCCGTGTTGAATTATTCATAAGCTATATAAGAACTTAAATACGCGTTTTTACAAAAATACTGTTTTTTAGGTTAGGACGACAGTATAATATATAGTTTGTATTCATAAGAAAGTAAAAAATAACAGTTTTGCTGATCACGCTGTTAAGTCTTTGATGTTTTGTTTTAAAGAAATACGAGAGCTTTGTTTTAAAAAACCTTTTAATCTTAACTTCTTCCTTGTTTCTTTGTTTCAGCGCTAGCTAAGTTCTTCGATTGTTTAGTTTCAAACAAAGTGATGGCAATTCCGTTATCTTTAACATTAATTAATAACAATAATGGCGACTTTAATTGCGTTTTCGTGTAACTAAATGAAGGTAATTACAAGCAGGTAAAGTCTCTTAATTGTTAAGAAATAAATGTGATCGTTTCCTATAACACCCAGTTTCGACACAGTATTTTATCTAAAGTTAATGTCAATTATTGACCTTATTTTCACGATTGGAAATAACGTTAATTTATCGACTGCTTGAGAAATATCTACAAATACGATTTTAACTGCTTATTGTTCAGTAGATTTACTCTAGGAACTATTTTTTTTTATTGTTTGGAGAACACGACTGCTAACAGTGTTGGATCACTTTCAGACAGTTTGTGTTGAGACCCAGCGGTAAGAGGCGAGGTAGGCAAAAGACATATTGTGGGTGTGACCTTCTTTAGCTCTGTCTCGCTCAAATCATCCGCACGTTTCAATTTTTGGCTGGTGCCAACTAAAAGGCTAAAAGATGCTAATTGCAAGGATACCGCTGTCAACTGATTACTCTAATTCTTAGAAATATTTTGAAGATTTAAAAAAAATTTCCGAAAAAGGAAGAGTCACTTTAGGTTTGTTATGGAACAGTTTTGTGAAATAAGTACGAATAAGGTCGTAGTGTGACATTGAAAACGTGTGTTTTTTGGCACAATTAATGCCAACTTTTTTCTAGTATATCGTACATAAATTACAAAAGTAGTCCATTAGAAACCTAGATTTGTCTTTTATCTTTCTGACAGAGAAAGAATTTTTGCAGAATGTTGACGAATAATCAGTTGCCTGCTCTATTTTTGGCTTAAATTCAGAGCGTTCCGACAGCCTTAAATCGTAATAAACTGGAGTCATAAGATGATCAATTTTTTTTTTAAATATACATGTACAAAGAAGAATAATTTCTCTTCTTAGAATACAAAAAATTAACAGCACTACTGTGGGTGAAAATTATAAAAAAACAACGATTTAATCACTGCTTAACCACAACATTTCTGTTACTGGAATTTTAGTTCAGTTTTTGATAATAATGAGAGCATAGCATATCCAGTAATAAAATTGTGGTTAAGAAATCATTAACAGTACGCGCTACCTACAAAAAAACCCCTGCACGCTTCATCTTATATCGTTTCCCTTCGTCTAAAAATGGTTCCAGCTCTCTCGACGCCATTTTTAAAGATAAAAGGTTCAGGTAAACGCCAGGAATCATACTACAGATCCTGCAGGCGAAAAATAAAAAATATGTTACCTACGTTTTCTTTTTTTTGTATTATATGTATATTATAAAAATATGAAAACTTTACAAGTTCACAAAATTAAATCATTTTACTGAAGAAATTTTTTGACACTAACGGATTTTTCACATAAAGCGTCATTTACAAGATACGGCATGAAAGTTTTTGTAAGTTGAAACGCTAGTTCAGTTTGAAATCGCGGGAATCGATTATTATTCTGAAACCATTCATACTCTTTTTTTTCACTAAATTGTGTATTCTAGAATTGATTATTGATAAACAATTTAATGAAACTGGATTTTAAGGTTATTTGTCCGTTTAATTTTGTACTCAATTTGATAAACAAATTCTTAGCCTGAATACTTATTGCGTTTTTATGTAAAGTTTTTGAATTTGTATTGTTCTTTAAACTGTAGTCAAAGTAATTCAATTGTTTAAAGTTTGGGTATTTTAATTACAAAGTAATAAACAAGAAACATAATTAATTTCGTGAATATTTTATTCAGTAAAAATAAATACTAAACAACATTACAATAAAATCTTACAATATAAAAATACAAAAATGTCTTTGTAGATTTGATCATTTCTAACTGGCCTTAATATAAGACTTCAGTTTGTGAGTAATGTAAGTGGTACAAGTAACTAGCGTCAGTGTAATAAAGTTTAGTAAATATTAAAAAATACGTATTAAAAGACCCGTATGTGTTTTGTCCAAAAAAAAAGTCGAGTATTTGTCGTCTGTATCGTTGTCTGAATAAATATACATAATAATTGTACATACAATTTACTTGAAATGAATAAATCAAAATTAAAATTTGTTCCTTCAAAATTTAGCGACAACAAAAGAAAATTTCGTTCTTTTTCCTGCTAATCACCGCAGTCGTATTTTGAACTGTATAAATAATAATTTTGGCATTTCTACAAGTTAATGAATCTTATATAAATTTATTTAATGGCAATTAAATTCGTCATGGTGACGATAATAAATAAAATTTTGTTAAATATACAATAATTTATGACTCGATATTATTCCTTATTCCTGTGGAACGTAACCTCTGTAGGCGAGTTTTTGGGCAGCCTCGTATGATCTTCTGTCCCATCCCTGGCCACCACCTCCTGATTGCCATCCGCTGCTGTGCGAGTCATGGCCGCCTCCTTGATTCTTCTGGGCTAACAGTTTCTTCAGGCCGATAATCACCGACAGGAGCAGAGCAATCTTGGCCGTCAGCAAAGCCTTTCCAGCGAGGAGGAACAAACCAGCGATCGCCAAGGGAATCAGAGCAGCCATTTTCATTCCAAGACCAGCCATCATCATGCCCATCATTTTCTTCATTTTTCCACGACCTGGGAAAAAGAAATCTCAATTGAAAAGATCCGATTTAAACAAGATTTCGAAGATCCAATGACAGAACGATCTTTTGAAATTGGTTAAGGGAGTAATCTGATTAATTCAGGCACGATCTTTACCGATTGACAAATTTCCAAGAGACTGTCAAAACCCAGTTGATTTGAAATTAAAAATTGTAATTTTCTTCAATTTTGAATTATATATATTATTGTTACAAAACTATGCTCGATTTATGGATAATCTCTTTCAATTCTAAAATTTCATGAGTTAAATTTATAAAATCATTGTTAATTAATTCTCAGACTCCAATTTTAATCCGTAAAGCTAACTGGGTTTAATTATGCGTGAAATTATTAGGCAAGATTATGAAAATCGATCGACCTTGTCAATTAAAAGATAAGATGCGTTGCAGATATTCGCAAGATCGATCATAAAACGTAATCTTGTAAATCATTTTCACACTTCGATAAATTTAGTCGGTGATTTTTTTTTTGTAAATTGCATTGTAATTAATCGCATGATAGGCCGTGCAACAGGAGTCAATGAACCATGTAAATCGCTAATGATGACAGATGCGTGATAAGCAACTTATATTTGTTGACCTCGAACTTCGACAGAACAAAACAGATGTTGAAATACCCGTTTATTTTAATGAGGAATGCATCATGTTCTTTTGTGGCTCAAAAATACGTTATGTTTTCGAAAGCGGTAACCTTTTTTAATTTCAAAGAAAGCCGGTACAACAATTAATACAAAGTGTACCAACATGTCTTCTTAGAACTTTGGTTAACTCAATTTGTTTTCAATGTTTTTAAAGGAGTTTTCTTAGGAAGACATGACTAATTTTACTAATTTAATAATTTTAGTTTTGTCTAGAAGTTTTGGAAGATTTATTTCTTTTTAATACAAAAATGTTAGAAAAGCTGTTCCATTTGACTGCACCTAAGCTATTTAGTAAGTGCGATTTTATGGCTTTGATTTTGTTTAAGAGTTTTTAAATGTTTTCTGCCCAAAAAAGTATGAGCGAAAATTAAACGTTTATTGGTTGTCGTTTTGAGAAAACTGTCACTTAAATTATTATCAGAAGTCTCGAATTTATTTGAACAAACCTTCTTCAATACCCCGACTAAGATCCTGTGACGTAACGGTCGGGAAAGTCAATTGTATTTTCCTGGAACTGACGAAGGATGCAAGTTTATCGACAATCATATTATCCAGAGCTTGATCACGAGCTTCCAGATTCCTCGGCAGGGAATTGTCAAGCTCTGTCTCCGATACAACCGGTGCAATTTGAACATCATTATTTTTCATGACGTTTAATCCTTCAATTAACGGCAACGAATCGACTCTCGAAACACGATCGATAAATGTGACAGCCTTCTTCTTAAGACACGGCACAAACCCATCGGATTTTCGACACTCATCGTATAATTTAAATGCGAGTCTAAAACTAGCACTTTCCGTTTCCTTTTGTGATAAAGTTGAAACAATCACAACTGACACTATTAAAAACACACAAGATAGTTTCACAAACATTTTGTATTATTATTTATATTAATAAATACACTTTATCACGATCAGCTCGGTGATTATCGATGGAGAGCAAGTGAACAACTGATGTTTTTAGCATAATCTGCTGAGATATTTATACGGTGGTTTATTCTATATAAAAAAATATTAAAGAGATATGAAGATATGGATGCGTTACTTGGTGGTGGCAGAGGCACTTTTATGTCCTGCTTTTGCATACGCTTGTTTGGCATTGACCTTTCTCCTCTTGATTCTATATATGACCTCATAAAAAAGGAGTAAATAATACTGAAGATCTTCCCACCGTTACGTCTATTATACTACCATAAATAGATAGAGATGATCGTTTTGTCCGCAGGCACTGCGTGCTGTTCTGTCTCTTTTCTTTAGTATGTACTTCAACGGGACCAGTCACACGGTTAGAATATTGCGTTAGTTGATTTGACGTTGATTTTGTCTAGACTAGGTATGCTGGTGTGGGTTAGTATTTCTGTTTTAACACTATTTACATTTCTTGATTAGATGAAAATTTTATTTTAGTATCGTAATGCATTATTGTTGACACAAATTTCGTTAGTTTTAGACAATAATTTATTCATACCAATTCCTAATTTGCGTAAAAATTAGTACACGCAAAGATATGCGTCTTTTTTTAATGAATATACATTATTACAACAGAAAACAGTATCACGGGTAATTGGAATAATGAAAATAAATCAATTTAAACACTCATTGGTTGCAACGTTTCGTCTTTTCTTTAATTAAAACTTTTTCAAACTCTCAATATGCTTAAATGATAGTAAAACTATGATATAATATGCAATTTGGCATTACAAAAAACAAATTGCATATTATATCAAATTGCATATTATATCATAGTTTTACTATCATTTAAGCATATTGAGAGCTTGAAAAAGTCTTAATTAAAAAAAAGACGAAACGTTGCAGTCAGTGAGTGTTTAAATTCATTTATTTTCATTATTCCAATTACCCGTGATACTGTTTTCTATTATAACATATATCTGGAATTGAACTTTAAAGATACATTATTACAAATTGATTTCCCTAACATTTTTTGATAAAACATTTCTTTTTAACAGTTAAATATTTACTCCACGGCTTAATAAAGCGTGTATATTAACGGTTAGGTGTAAATTACAGATTTTAGTAAAAAAAATCACTCGGTAATGTAGTAGAAAGATAATTCTTGTGTAAAAAAATTTGGTGCCATTTTTCATACTTAAAGATGGGTTTTTATAAAAATGCACTGGCGTGCAATTTAATGTATAGGTTCTGATCTTAAATTGTTGTAAATCATAGATTCTTCTTAAAAAAATCATTGGATACTGTAATTGGAAGATAATTGGTATATAATTGAGTATATCACCTGTAATTGGGATATTTATTGTACACGTTTTTTTTTCAATGCCTAGATTATCATTAATATATTAATGTTTACACATGCTTTGTAGCTCGTATGGAGGAGTACCCAGCTCTTGACCTAGAGAACACATTTCTCAGCTTGATCGTCTTCATTTTATCTTTCTTTGTCTTACAACTGCATGTCTTTATTGTTTAAAATATCTGTAAACAAAACATATTGTCGATAAAGAACAGAGTTGAAACTCTGCTGCACGATCTTTCAAATTCTTACACTTTAAAACGAAAAGTTTTAAAATATAACATAACATACACAATTAAGTTAGCAGGAAAGTGGACAAATTGATGTAAATCAATAAACCAATTATTAATTTAGTGACGTTTCGGTCATTTATTTGATCTTCATCAGGCATCTATAAAGTACAGCCTGATGAAGATCAAATAAATTACCGAAACGTCGCTAAATTTATAATTGGTTTATTGATTTACATCAATTTGTCCAATTTCCTGCTAACTTAATTGTGTATGTTTGAAAAAAAAATATGGACGCAACAATTTCCAATATAACATCACTTTTGAAACATGTAAATTAGATTATTAACGCTCGACATCTAAGGTTATTGGCGTGTGGTGAAACCTGTGGAACAGATACAACAGGACAGCTTATTGAATTAAAACTGTATGTGTCAAACTCAACATTTTTTTTCATTGTTTTGAAAAATATCTTTTCCTTATTTTAGGGCCTACAAAACATAGTCACAAAATCAATAATATAAAGAGATATTGACTTTTTTTTTCTTTGTTATCCTTGGTAATTAATATAAAAATGATTTGTCGGGAAAAAGGACTTTTTAAGTAAACACTTTGTTATTTATAGCTATAAATAACAAATAAGTGTTTACTTAAAAAGTCCTTTTTCCCGACAAATCATTTTTATAAAGAGATATTGTTCTTTTTGCTGCCAAACCATAATATGAACGGACGGATTCGTGCCAGAAAAGAGTTCAAAAATAATGCTTAAAGGCAAGATAATGTAGGAGTTAAATATGTCATAAAATGATTACAATTTTATTGCTGTTTGTACAAAAAAAAATTATTTACTTGTCAGGTATTTAATTACAGGTTTATTATGGTCATTTAAAATGTTGAACAATTCTTAGGCTTATTTTTTCACGCCTATCCACCCGTCAGTCAAAGCAATCCGTTCTATTAATTTTATTTTACTACACAACTGATTTTTATATTTCATTACCTTTTCCTGTGATTTTTATCGAATTCTCGCATAAAACGTGAATTTGATTGGCCTTTGAGCAGAAACCGGCGTACTTCTTCATACTATTATCTAGAAAATATTTAGATCGTATTTTATCCTTCTAAAAGGTCAGAAAATCGTCTCAGTAAGAAGGCTGCAGGAAATTCATCAATTAAAATTATAGTAGATATTACGTAATATTTTGTGAGTTTTGACGGCTAAACTTGTTTCCAGAATGTTTGTCTGTCGGTCTATTTGTACTATCATCACTCTAAAACGACGCGACCTACTTTTATGAAGCTTGGAATACCATGAACCCAGAGTTAAAATAATGAAAAGGTACTTTTCTGTTGAAAATGGCATTAATGTGAGCGAAGCAATAGGTAATAAATTAATCTAGTTCATATACATTAATAGTTTTACAAATTTCATGTTAAGACTGAAAGTATTTCTTAATAAATATAATAAAATATATTTATGAGAGTTATTATATATGTAGATTAAAGTTGCATTGAAAACGAGTGTCATTTGACCGTTGACATTGAAGGGTAATAAAACGCATCGAACTGTTAATGAATTTGTTGCAAATTTAGCTGTTATAATGATTATTGTTGTAACGTTAAAAAGTGTTAATTCAAAAAATACAACCGTTGAAAATTGTTTCCAAATGGTTCTTTTTCACGTGTGTGATAAAAGTTTTTCTGTGTTTTTCGTAATAATGTGTTTTTTGTGACAAAACAGTTTCACATCATAAACACTTATGTCCTGCCATTTATCCTACTAACGGCCTGGTCCGGCTTCGAACGGGTAGCACTAATTATCTATAGTCATAAAAGATGAGAATCATTATCATGAAATGCTCAACTTGTACTGAAATTGCGCGAATTCAACCGCTTTTAATTGCGAATGTTCAAAAATCGAAGAAAAATCAAAATTGCCAAAAAATAAAAAAAAAATCTGTTGATCCAATCGCTACCAAACTTCACAAGATCAGCCGCTGGGCTAACCTGAAGATTGCCGGAAACTTTCATCAGAATCGGTCCAGACGTTTTGAAGTCTTTAGGGAATATATCGATACATCGATTTCTTTATAATATATATAGATAAATGTGATTGCCGCAGATTGCAATTATAAGTAATTTTTAACAAACTATATTATTCTCTGTTTTACTGATAATTAGGAGAGAACATTTTTATGGTTTCCTGTAATATAAATAATCCACATATTAGTAATTATATTACTTACCTTACAAATATCAACAGGGTTTAATTAATCATTGACACTTGACTGCATAAACAATTTTTTTTCTCTTCATGTTATTTATGTCGTATAAATAAAACTACAATTATTTTCAAATTACAGTTAGTGCCACACGACGAGTTGCTCATAGCCATAAATTAAGGTCACCTCGTTAGTGAATGACGTCAGCTGGAAGACCGTTCATTATTTTTATCAATCATGTAATATCAATTAACAGTCCAGTAGACGACGTCATCCAACGGAGCGATGTCACTAATAACCTTGACTCATTGTAACATTTGTAAACATAGAGTATTTTTCTTTCAAAATTAGACTTTATAACAAAAAAATGTTTGAAAGATATGAGGTTTTACTTGCAGTGAAGCCATAATTACTTAGAGGACAAAATTAGAATAATAATAATGCGTTTAACGTCCGTTTCTCGACTTTATGTCATAACAGACGCCATTCGCACCATTACTATTTTCCATTTACCACTTCCCGTTATTTTCTACATTTTTTTACAACTTCAACTAATGTAATAGCAATGGGCGAATGAAGGAATTATAGGAAATTAGGATAAGGTAGATGATTTTTGAACTAGTAGTTTGATAGGTAATCGGCCATGATCTCAAATAAGGAACCATC
Source organism: Venustoraphidia nigricollis (assembly GCA_034508555.1). Classification (NCBI taxonomy): domain Eukaryota; kingdom Metazoa; phylum Arthropoda; class Insecta; order Raphidioptera; family Raphidiidae; genus Venustoraphidia; species Venustoraphidia nigricollis. Next base: position 1,033,390 of record JAVRKA010000110.1, read on the forward strand.
TCGATATTTATATGGAATTAACTGAGGGAACCCATGGAAAACCTCAATTCAGATGACCGGTACAGGAATTACCGTTTCTCGGCGAGAGGCAGTAGGAAAAAGTCCCAGCCACATCTGCCCCCGCCGGGATTCGAACCCGGACCTCCCGAATGCGAGTCTAGTGCTGTCACCACTACGCTACCCAGCTTGGTTAGTGGACAAAATTAGAAGTATACCGATGAAATCAAAACAGGTCGACACGGTTAAAAATTAAAATAGTGTTTCACTTTTCGTATTTCAATTCACATTTGAATTATTTATAATACGGCCCTGTACTCGGTCATGATTGATTCTCCTTAATGCGGTGTGGGGTACACACGTGGACATTTCATGTATGTGTGTGTACCGGGTTACCTGTTGTAGACTGCATCAACTTGAGGTGGCTACTTAGGTCTTTACCTATATACCTAGATTCAGACAATACGCTGCACGGGTGCTGTGTAAGACGGCGTATACCCTTCTTGAGAGACAACTAAATAATTTCATTTAAGTACGATTCACATTAGAGATTTCTCTTCTGTGGTGTGTCGACATTTTTTTTTAAACCCGGCGTAAATCAACCTCATTTCAACCACATCGTCAATGAGCCAGGGTGAATTTTACCCGGTTGAAATAGTTTTTTTTTCTTATCTAGATGAATTACATAATAGGATATTGTTATAATATACGTAATACTGAGCTGGGTAGAGTAGTGGTGACAACACTAGACTCGCATTCGGGAGGTACGGGTTCGAATCCCGGCGGGGGCAGATGTGGCTGGGACTTTTTCCTACTGCCTCTCGCCGAGAAACGGTAATTCCTGTACCGGCCATCTTGATGGAGGTTTTCCATGGTTTCCCTCAATTAATTCCAGATAAATACTTAGATGGTTCATTATTTGATGACATGACCGATTACCTATCAAACTCCTAGTTCAAAAATTATCTACCTTATCCTAATTTCCTATAATTCCTTAATTCACCCATTGCTATTACATAAGTTGAAGTTGTAAATATGTAGAAAATAACGGGAAGTGGTAAATGGAAAATAGTAATGGTGCGAATGGCGTCGAGAAACGGACGTTAAACGCATTATTATTATTATTATATACGTAATAATAAAAAACATTTTTACTATTATAACTATTTATTTATGAAGAAACTTAAAATTTGACTGACGCACTCCTTTTCGTCAATATCCGACCCCGATGGACAGCTTTCGTCCGAAGAATATTCTTCCAAATGGCGTATTAATTATCATTTCGTCTTCCATAACGAATAAAATAAGAATCATCAAGTCTTATTTATTACGCACAATCAAAAAAAAAAAATAAAAGAAAACATAAAAATGCTGTTAAAAATGTTTATCACGTGAACTATGAACCCGGGTAAAATATACCCAAGTGCACTTTGAACTTTCCTATTACTAGCGACGTCACGCGCAACACGGATTTGCATTAAATAATCGACGCATTATTTCCAAGATGGCAGCTACCGAGGCGCAGGAGGCAGGATACCGTCAATTGTGACAAGTGGGTGCTAAAAACTCTGGTTCATTCATTCATCTCTAATTTCTATGAAAAATCTTATTCAATCTTTGATGTTAATGCTTCAAAATACACCAGAAACATGTACCATGCTTTCCATATGACTTTTAGCCAAGTTTTAACAGTTTGTTTTATCTAAATAAGCGATTTGAAACGAGAAAACTAGCATACATTTTATTCAGGAAAATATTTAAATTGAAAAAAATCATTAAGCAAGCTAAATTTGTCAGTACTTTTAACATAAGTTTGTAAAGAAAAATATTTGAATTGTTAATTTGTCTTCCCATAATTCGAAACCCATTAGTTTTCAAAAATTTAAATAGATAAAAGAAGTTTTTAATTTTGAAATTCCTAAATTGTTAGCGTCCAAATGCACGTTTACACCTTGAGTCGAATTTTTTTACTCGCTAGATATATGATTTATATTTTATACAAGTACCTCCATTGTTCATTCTTGACTCATGCTTTATTTGAATCGCTCTTAAACATTTCCTCTGAGAAATGAATTCATTATTATAAAATATTTTATTTACAACAGTATAAAACACTTGCTGAATGAAACCACGAATTTAGTTTTTGATTGAAATTTTCACATGACTATCACGCTCTGTGATTTTAATTTGATTTTTCAGCTCGGTATACTTTTATAACCTTAATAAATTATTTTTTTCTTATTTTCTTTCACGACATTTCGTTTATTTTTCTGAAAGAATACACTATTTTTTTACAACAAAAGTCTTGAGGAACTTAAAACACTTTTAATATATGGATTAAATTTTACATCAATAAAACAATATATTACCAATTCAAATGTAGTCCTTATTTTATAAATTATAGACGCTTGACAAGAGAGGTCTTAAGCGCCTTGTTGCTTAATAAATTTAAATCATTAAAAAAGGTTTTACGTTCCAATTTTTAAATATTTGTAACGTACAATGGTAGTACTCTTTGCATTTAGTATATTTTATATTGGATATTTATTCATTTGTTTAGCATGTATGTCAGTTTTTAGATGTGTACTAATTGACTATCATTTTAATGTGTTTGTGATGTATATTATCGATAACTTTCATTTGTTAACAATTGACGTACGTATTATTCGCTAAGCCGGATATAAATTGAAGGAGAATAATTAATATTTACTTGCTAAATTAACACGTCAATTAGAATAATCATTTTTTTAAATAAGTGAAATTTATTACCCACAATCAATTAAATCTGAGAGTTAACGGCGTACGGGTGTTCAAAAATCAGATAAAGAATAACATTTTCGTTTGATGTTTTAAGACATCACTGGACTGTTTTGCATCTTCTCTGGGATTAGAAAACGTTGTGAGGCTGCTTCTCAAGGGTTTGGGAATGCTATTATTAAATTCTTCATTTAATTTGAAAAGGAAATAAGTTTTGTATTGAAAAAAAGATGCGACTGAAAGTGTATCAGAGCATAAATTATAATTTGTAGGTTAATAAATATATATATTTTTAGGTTAATTCTTTCAACATAGTGAACTGTTGAGTTGTAAACAATCAAACACCTTTTATTACGCTTTGAAATTTGATTAGAATTAATGACATAATGCATTAAATACTAGTAATTAATGATTTGTTACATCAGAACTGTATCGTGAGAAGATTTTAATTACTATAATATAATTTATCTTTTTGTCTGCGCACAAATGTATTGTTTTAAAATAGGCTATATTATTTTAGAATCATGATACAAATTACAGTTGGTCTACATTCAGTGTTAAATTAGATTTGTTATTTAGATCGTCATTAGACTTAATTTGCCTTTTAATTTTATACAAACTTTTAAGAATATCTAGTTTTCGCTTATAAGCTGGTGGATATTTTATGTACCACTCCCTCCCCTCAAATTTTTCGGTGAAATTTCATGGGAGCAGCTGCCCTATATCTTCACAAACTATAGTTGAAAATAATCAGGGACTTCTATAAAAATGTTCCCAACCAACCTTACGATCGACTTGATGACCCTAAATTCGACCCTGATGCTGGGTTGCATTGTCAAACAATTGGATTTGACAATGGCCTTAGATTGTGATGTAATGGCGATTTTCATACATGTAAGAGCAGTCTAATGTATTCAAACTCCCTGCCATGTAAAACATTAGATTGTATTCGCACAAAAACGAATGCTTGATCTACCCAGAAACACGTCGTTTTTAAAGTCAAATTTTGAATGCGTAGAAAAATGTCGTTTCAAAATATAAATTATGCAAAAAACTGTGTTAAATATAGACGCATAGGCAGTTTAAACAAAATATCATTTCAGTCGATCAATTATTTTTCGAACAGAATCTAATTAAAATTCTACAATTCTTTTTTTATGGGGAAATAAAAGTGTTCACAATCTAAGGTCATCAAATTATTTGACAATCATTTCTGCAACTCGGCATGAGTCTCTGGTAGAGATGGGAAAAACGGGTCTTTTTAGTGATCTGCATCTTTGCATCTGGATCCCGTATGTGAGCCGGCTCACTGAACCGGTTCAAAAAGAGCCGAGTTCTGAATATGTTACTGCAGTCTGCAACTGAGTTACCTAGTTCAGTCAATCATATCACGACCTGTATAGAATCAAGAATGCATAGCCAAACATGTGATGCATGAGTCATTTGAGCTGACAGATGCATCAAAGCGAGAACTGATACGTTAGTGTAAAATGTGCTTCTGTGTGTTAAGTGTTTCACTGAGTTATGCGGATCCGTTGATCCGTCGGCTCAAAAAAAAGTGAGTCGGCTCTCACGGATCTTCTGTCGGAGTCGGCTCTTTGAACCGGTTCAGATCTGAGTCTCTGGCGTACCTATGAATAAATCTGCTTGATCTGCGCTGAAATTTAACTAAATTAATGACATTTATTAAAGTAAAAGTTTACTTAAAATTGCCCGCACATTTGCATTAGCGTGCGCTTAGCATACATCTCTTGTCGTATTGAGGTCGATCACGAGTGCACGATCACAGAATTCATTCACGAACAGAATTTAGTATAATCACTACCTACGATGCATAAAGCGAACGCGCAAACTGCATTCTGATTTCTGCAGCAGCCGCTGACACATGCACGGTGTGAAGAAGAATTTATGCACAACATTTAATATACTGGATGTATGACAAATCGACATCATTCATAAGAAAATTAAGCTATGAACATCTTATTGCTTATTAATAATCTGTAACTTGATTTAAATTAACTTTCATAGTACATGGCGCATGTCTATATAGTTGCGTATTTAAGTTTATTACGATCGCAGTTCTATATCTAGTTTCGTTCCGGAGTTTTAAACGTTTTAAAGTATTTAACTTTAAATCGCCATAACTTGAAAATTAGTAGTAGTACAATTTTGCATTTGTGCTCACTCGATTCAGCGTGATTTTTTCTATCGGACTAAGTTACTTCCAACCTTATATTTTATACATTTATGGTCGATATTGCCCGATTTTTAAAATTTAAAAGACGGAATCCCCCTATAAAAAATTCGAAAATTTTTCAAAACAAAAAGTCTCTCGGGGCGGGTTTATATTAAAGTTATTTTGTAGATTTTGATCTACTGAATCCAATGAACACAAGCGTAGCGCTATATCTAGTTTCGTTTCATATATATATAGACATTTAAAAGTCTTTTTAAATTTAAATGGTCGGAACTTGAAAACTAGGACAGATAAAGTTCTGCGCTTGTGTTCAATCGATTCAGCGGACTTTGTTCTGTAAGGACAATATAAATATAAGAAAATTGAAAAAAACTAAAGTTTTTACGTTTTAGCAAATCGGCGACTTTTTTTTGACAATTTTCAGATACGGTTAATGTTTACCAGACTTCTAGAAAAAATCATGGTGCATCTATTGCCACCACCCGCAGCCTTGTCTCTCGTTTATTTTAGGCGATAGAAGCGCCTCTGGTAGCCGCCCTCAAGATTAGCCTCCAGTTTTTTTAAACCGTCACCAATGGTTTCAGGGTTTAACCCATGTGCCAGCGTCTTATTCCTGTAACTTCAAAAACATAGAAAACTGGAATACATAGATGGATAGATTTACAGGACTTGTGATGAGGGGCAAAGAAAGCAATAGACTCATAAATTCAGGACCAACACAAACAGTAGAAATAAAAGAAAGAATAGTTACTTCTTTCCACAACAGATTTATTCAGTGAATGTACATTTCGAGAGCTAAGCTCCCATCTTCAGCAAAACACTAAACTGAAGATGCTGAAGATGGGAGCTTAGCTCTCGAAATGTACATTCACTGAATAAATCTGTTGTGGTAAGAAGTAACTATTCTTTCTTTTATTTTTGTTGTTCCAACCACAGTGCTCTTAATATTTTTTACAAACAGTAGAGTTTTTCATGTATGGATTAATAAGGTTAGGAACAACATAATGGGAAACTTTAGCATTTTAAATTGATAAATCGTTTTTCGAACAAAATTCATTAATTGCGTCCTCTACTTAAAAATGCAATGAGTTCAGAACAGCCTTCAGTTACGATGTTGCTTTCTTAAGCTATAAAAAATAAATCGTTAGTCTTATTAGTAGTAGAGGGATTCCTTCAAAATCTATAGTTAACAAATTCTTTTTAAAATAAATAGTTCAAAGGATATTTTATGGAGAAGATAAATTAGTTAATATTTATTTTGCTTAACACAACGTTTCGTAATCGTTTATTACTTCATCAGGTGCTCTATAAACAATAATATAAATATAAAAATATGTTAGAAATACAAATATTATTGTTTATTTATATTATTGTTTATTTATATTATTGTTTATTTATATTATTAATAATATTGACTCTACCAACAGTAATAGAATATTAAATAAAACGAAACCACTTCCGATTACTGTTCAAAACATTTTTTTATTTACAAAACGTTTCGACCAAATTTTGGTCCTTTTCAATTTATTAAAATATAAAATAAATTTATTTTATATTTTAATAAATTGAAAAGGACCAAAATTTGGTCGAAACGTTTTGTAAATAAAAAAATGTTTTGAACAGTAATCGCAAGTGGTTTCGTTTTATTTAATATTTATATTATTGTTTATAGAGCACCTGATGAAGTAATAAACGATTACGAAACGTTGTGTTAAGCAAAATAAATATTAACTAATTTATCTGCTCCATAAAATATCCTTTGAGTTATTTGTTTTAATTAAAAATAAGGAGCTGAACTTTCTGTAATAAAATATTTTTAGAGATACAGAAAAAGAACTTAAGCGATTTTTCTTTTGGACCTTAGACACAATCTGTGTGAAAACTGTTAGCCCATATTTACTCCTTGGCGTTGCATTGTTAGATGTGGGTAAATTCAAGAAAAACACACCTTGGTACGTCGAGTGATGATTCCCGTAGATAATAGCAACAATATATCTTAACGATGAGCGTGACCACTCTGACTTGCGCAAAACAATTAAAATATATGCACCATTGTCAAAGACTCATTTGTTTATATTTTTTCTTGACTTCTGTCCTCTCGCTTCACAGAAAGTAATCCAGGTTGATTTTAATATTTTTATCTACGTACTGTAAAATATGACTGTATGCTTCCTAATTTGTTTTTGATAGATCTTTAGAACAAAAAACAAATAGCTGATTTGTTTTATTTTCAAAATATTTCCAAACCTATGAAGCTTAGATAAAAAACTTTTTTACGAAACTTTCTTGGAAAATTAAATAGATTAATAAATCGTTATGAAAAGTATACCATTATAGTATAAAAAACAACGTTGTAGCATATATTTCTTCTGTGCAAGCGCCGATTTCTCCCAAAAACAATAGGGCAATACATATTTGCATATCAAACATCCTCCGAAGAGATATGCGTTACAACGTTATTTTTTCTGTTATCCTGATATTATAAATGCGAATGTGAGTTTGTTTGTTACGCTTTCACGCCTAAACCGTTGAACAGATTTCGATAAAATTTGACAAGGAGATAGATTGCATCCTAAAGGAGATTTTGTCTCTAAATAAAAACTTAAAGAGGGTGAAATAGGGGCTGAATGTCACTGATAGGTCATCACGATACCTACCGGAACTATTAGACCCTACAGACTTGTTTGGCAGACATGTTTCTTTTATTAAGTAGAGTTACTAAAATAGTCTTCTAAGCCGTGAAAAAAGGAGGAAGTACAGGGATGTCAATGATTATTATACTCTAATGTTTAAAATACAGTTTCTATGGACTGAAAATGTAGCTGTTAGGTCTTGATGAAGATTCCACTACTGTTGTTCGCGAGCGATTTCCTCTAAAAACAAATGGTTTCTACATATTTGCATATCAAACATCCTCAGAAGATGTATGCGCTCCAACGTTATTAGTGTATTTGCCATATGGCAACATACACTATTGGCGTTGGTCGGATGGCGGGACCTAGGGGTCGGACCAAAATTTCTCGACGTTTCATAACCTCCTAAACACTTTGGCACCATTTTTAAAAATGTTTATATATATATGTATATATATATATATATTTATATATATATATATATATATATATATATATATATATATGTGTGTGTGTGTGCGGGCAATAACTTTCGAAAGAGTTAATTGATTTTAACGAAATTTGGCCCACGTGTTGAAATCCATCACCGCAAGAAGCCTATTTAAAATGGGCGTGATCGGGGCATTTTAAGGGTAGTTTTTAGGGGTTGAAAAATGTTTCTGGGCCCCAAAATATCGAAAAAATTCTCAGAATCGTTTCAAAATTGACATTTAACCCTTTAGTAGTAATTAAAAAGTGTCCCTAAAATTTTAATAAAATCAGCCAGACAGGACCGGACTTACAAATTTTTTGAAAACACTAATTTGCAGATAGTGAGTTATTTATTGAAGGGTGTCTTTAATTCGGTGTAGACGTTAGATTGATAATAATATTACAATTAAGAAAAAAAATGTTATTTTAAGGGGTGTATTAAGGGGTTAAATTTTTTATTTTGCCCAAAAATAAACTTAATTTCACATAATAAAAGTATAAAACCACACTCCCCTATACAAACAAATACACTATATTGTCGGCAGGGTTTTGGCACTGCGACCCGGGTTTTTTGTTTTGCTATAATGGTATATTCTAGGGGTGAAAACCTCAAGAAAGCGCACTTTAAAATTATTGTATTGTTTCTCTTCCTATGTAAAATAAGTTTTGGAGGCGCAAAATTCTAATCTTGCCTTAGCTACGACCAGCGTTGCCAGATTTTTTTTGCCAAGTCGTGATTTTGGAACTTTTTGAGTGAAAAAAGCGGGATTCTTTCGTCGAAAGCGGGACATAGTAAAAAAACGTATATAATCAGAAGTTCTCAAATATTTATCTTTTTATTTGAGTTCAAATTACGTTCACGTGACAATAGATAGCAAAAATAGCCATAGAAAATGTATTTTAATAAAAATATGATATTTTAAATCAGATTTACCCTATCGTTAAATAGTTGAGTCGTATTCGTCTTCTGAATAAAAAAAATACAAAAAACAGAAATCAACATCAAAAAAGTTTTATTCATTAGAAAAATATGGCGTTTCAAACAATAGTCTGAGGAGTGAGTATTACAAATTGCAACTTACAATAAGAGAATAATTATTTCCGCACGGTCGAGTTATCCCCGAAAAGCGGGACTGAGCCTGTCCCGCGCGGGACATTTAATTTTGATTTAAAAATCGGGACATCCCGCCAAAATCGGGACATCTGGCAACGCTGGCTACGACGCTGTTGAGGATCCCAGTTTCTCCAATCACTTATAAGAATTACTTTTCTGTAATTTGTTTGGGATGCATGTGTGCACAATTTAACATGTGCGATTCTGTGATAAGAATGCCCGTTAACGAGAGAAAAGTTGTGATTTATTATTTCTAAACATATTGCGATTAAGGTATTTAGGTTATTTGTTACAACTGTTCATTTGATTTAAAACAATAGTCGTACAAGTTGTCGTCAAAAATCTGCACAGACTAATTTCGTTTTCAATTTCATATTTTAAACGTATTGCAACATTTATTGCTAGGTTGCACAAAACATTGTCAAAATATTGATTTTACAATAACCTTAGATCGTAAATATACAAAATGATTTTTAAAATGATTTTGTTTATAACAGCGTGTAGAAATCAAATAGACAAACAAATATTTCAACTAAAACTCAAAACTCAAAAATAAAAGCGAAACAGGCGTTCAAAATTTAATTAAACTTTGGCGTTATGTTATGTTACTATGTCATTATCAAGTATTACCGAGCTGGGTAGAATAGTGGTGATAGCACTAGACTCGCATTCGGGAGGCACGGGTTTGAATCCTGGCGGCAGATGTGGCTGGGACTTTTTCCTACTGCCTCTCGCCGAGAAACGATAATTCCTGTACCGGCCATCTTGATTGAGGTTTTCCATGGTTTCCCTCAATTAATTCCAGATAAATATTAACTCTCAAACATTTTGAAAATTATGTGATAATCAGCTATTTTATAAAGGATACGTCAAAAAATATTATACGTAGCTCATGCGCGATGATAGTATGGCTCGTGTGACTGTTAAAACTCGCTTAAATAAAAACTGATTTTTGAATTGCATACATGCGTTTCTTATATAGATGTAAAAAACGTGTTTTCACTAAATAAAATCATTTTCTCTACTTTCTGTTTTATTTTGATATAAAAATATGTTATTTGACAGGCGACACTTAAGTTCTCTAATAACAGTTTCTTTTTTACCGTTTTATAAGATCATAACATATTTCTCACGATTATTATAGAGATGACAGTTATTAAGTTATTATGTTACGTACATAACTTGTGCTATGGACTTGTAACTTGACATTGGTTCACTGTCGTGTTACATTGTTATAAATTTTACAATGCGACAGATAATTGCGCATATTTCTGTACCAATAATTAATCCTTATAACTATAATTTTGTAATTTTTCCTTTTAGAAACATGCAATTAGAATTTCGCATAGTAATAACTATAATAAACTTTCATTCTATTTCTAAACTTGCAAACATATTTTACTCCTGACTAGTGATGTAAAAGGATAAATTACCGGTTAAATAACCGCGGTAATTTATTTTAAATACCCGCGACCATTTATTATTGTAATACCCGGCTGCGCAGAAATTTTTGCGCATGATTGTAATTTGCGGTTTAGATTTTAATTTTAATTTTATGACCAATATCTGCATAAATATATTTTAGTTAATTAATCGAGCTGAGTAGAGTAGTGGTGACAGCACTAGACTTGCATTCGGATGGTACGGGTTCGAATCCCGGCGGGGGCAGATGTGGCTGGGACTTTTTCCTACTGCCTCTCGCCGAGAAATGGTAATTCCTGTACCTGCCATCTTTATTGAGGTTTTCCATGGTTTCCCTCAATTAATTCCAGCTAAATATCCAGATGGTTCCTTATTCGAGGCCATGGCCGCATACCTATCAACCTCCCAGTTCGAAAGTTACCTATCCTATCCTAATTTCCTATGATTCCTTCATTCGGCCATTGCTATTAATTAAATAATTGGAATAAATGGAAAATAGTAATGGTGCGGATGGCGTCTGTTATGACATAAAGTCGAGAAACGGACGTTAAATGCATTATTATTATTATTATTTCAGTTAATTAATTCCTTCGATTCTATAATAGAAAACTGCTCTATTGTTTTGTTATTTTGAGAGTTATTCTGAGAAAGAAACATACCCTATAAAATAATGAATGTGTTTCGTTAAAATTTTAAAATTCATGAAGTTTTCTGTAATAGGAAAAGTTTAGAAAACGCTGCTATAGTTTATGAATACAGCTACTGAATTTGTACGCTATTTGCATTTAGAAGAATAATGTAAATCAGTTTTGTAGTTTTCGAGTTTTATGAAAACGTTCAAAAATCTGTTATATTATTATTAGTATTTATAGTTTATTTAAATAACATTTTTGTAATATATTCTGTTTATTAGATTCAGTCGTTACTAATGTTATAGATTTTAATTCAATAAAACGCAGCGACAGTGTAAATCAATAAAACGCATTTCATAATCCGTTTATATAGTTTTTGTATGATATTATCAAATAGTAGTTGAATTATTTTATAAAAACAGACTGCATAAAGCACAAGTTGACCGTGATTAAATCTGTATAAATTCGTTTCGTTTTGAACGGAATATGTTCGTACGGCATTGATTTGACATTAGCATCTTAATATTGTGTCGTTTATTAGGAAAACTGTTTTGATCGGTTAAATTGTAGAATCATAATTAATTATTGTGATAAATGGTTTCTGTGTGTGTTATAAATTATTTTAATACAAATATCCTTTCGGGAAATGTAAAACACGAGTGTATATTATTGTTTTAAGATATTTAGGAGAATTCAGCTGTGCTGGCTTTGGTGAGTCTGATTTTGACACTTTAATTTTACGTACATAATTTTGATAAGAATTGCTTGAATATACATATACTATTTTAAAGGGACCATATGCTTTGAAAATAATTTTAATATTATTTTGTTCGCAATAAAACTTTTTTTGAACTGATACATTTTGGTTATGCAATCTGGTTTATTTACGGAATATAATTATAGAGGCTCGATATCTCACTGAGTGAAATACAATATAATGTATTCATTTATTATACCAGACGTTTCATTATTAAAAACAATTTTTACACAATAATTTCCTTCTCAATAGTTGATCGACAGTTTAGTTAAAATCTATTAAAAATCGACCACTGAAAATGATGTTTTACTATCGATTTTTTTGTGGCATTGATGTTTTTTACGATGTACTTACATTTTTTTCTCAATATTTTTAATTAATTATTAAGAAAAAAGAGTTTAATATATAAAAACTCGGGTCGCAGTGCCAAGCCCTGCTGATAATATTGTATATTTGCTAGTAAAGGCACTGTGGCTTTGGAATTTGAGTTTTTTTTTCGACAAAATAAAAAATGTAGCTCCTTAATACAGCCCTTAAAATAATATGTTTTTCAAAATCAGTATTTTTATCAATTCAACATCAGCACCAAATTAAATACACCCCTGAGTAAGTACATCCTTATCCACAAACTAACATTTTCATAAAATTTGTAATTCCAGTCCTGTCGAGCTGATTTTATTAAAATGTTAACAACACTAAAAACTACCCTTAAAATGATTCGAAAGGGCCCATTTTAAATAGTATAGGAGTCAAGCTGCTTAGATGACGTGAAACTTCGAGAAATTTTGGTCCGACCTCTAGGTCCCGCCATCCGACCGATGTAAGTACTATATGTACCATACGTCTCATTAAAATACTGATCAATGACGGGGCCATATGTATACCAAGGTGTGGACCCATCCTATTTTACAATGGAATTTTTAACGGTCAAAGTAAAGAATTAATTATTTAAACACTTGATTATTATTTATTCTTAAGTATCCCGCAAATCATCTTATCTATACGTCTTAAAGTGTAAATTCTTTGACTGAATAGCGTAAGCATTTAGCCACAGTTTGAATGAGTATGCTATAATTAGCATATTATACAATTCCATTCTTCTTTCAGGTCCTTGTCTTATCTTTTTAGTGTATTTGCCATATAATATGGCACATACACTATTGGTGTCGGTCGGATGAGGGGACCCAGGGGTCGAACCAAAATTTCTCGACGTTTCATACCATCCTGAAAAGTTTGGCACCATTTTTAAAAATGTTTATATATATTGATATATGTCACCGCAAAAAGTCTATTTAAAATAGGCCTAATCTGGCCCTTTTAAGGGTAGTTTTTAGGGGTTGAAAAATTTTATTGGGGTCACGAATACCGAAAAAATTATCAGAATCGTTTCAAAATTAAAACTTAGCCCTTTAGTAACAATTAAAAAGTATCCTTAAAATTTTATTAAAATCGGCCAAACACTAATTTGCAAATAGTGACTTATTTACTGAAGGGTGTTTTTTAATTTAGTGTAGACGATCAACAGTATTATTGCAATATTGAAAAAAAATGTAAATTTAAAGGGTGTATTAAAGAGCTAAATCTTTTAATTTGCCCAAAAACCAACTTAAGTTCACATAATAAAGCCACACTGCCTGTATTAGCAAATACACTATATTGTCGGCAGGGTTTGCACTGCGACCAGAGTTTTTTTATATATAATGAAAACTGTAGTGCATACATTCATAATTTATTTAAATTTCAACAGAATTTTTCTTTCTTTTCATCACATGGACGCTGATGACCTCAGATATTGAGCGTCTATAATCTACTATATTTCTTTCTCTTTCTTTTCATTTTCTTTGACACTGTAGTAAAGTAAAAAAAATTGGTTTATTAAATTCAGAAAAAATTACTGGAATTCATTTTCAAAACATTTTTGTATTTTTTTTTTCAACGCAGCTATGAACATTTTGATATTTGATTTGTCAAGTGATATAACTGATTGATGATTATTATTGGTACAGACTTGTTATGCCATGTTGCATAAATGCCATTATATTTTCGGTGTGACCATTTCAAGGTCTTTCTTTCAAACATAATTTTAATCTTTTACGCATAGATGTATTGTAGCGTACAAATCTTTTTGATGCTAATTTAATTAATTATTAGATACTATTAAACTTAGTGTATTTGTGAGTTTTTTTTGCGACAGATGTGTTTTAAAGTCCGCTGATCTCGTGAATTACTGTTGTTTAAAACTTTTCCAAAAAAGCTAGGTGTCAATTTAATTTCTTATATTAAACGAACTGTGCTTTTAAAAAATATGAACTGTATTCTGAATACTTAAAAAGTGAACAAAATTGAATCCGCTACATAGGAAGTTAAAACACGAATGACTTTTTTCCAGTGGCGCCCTTGCTTTTTATACTACATTTTTATGTGGGTTACTTTCTTATAATGTACTATTTTTTACACTCAAATGAATTGCAACAAATTAATGAGACAGAAAATGTCGCGACACTTTTTTTCTTGAGAAAAAGTAAAATATTCGCGTTTTTTTAGGAAGAATTCACACTTTCGGTTGTTATAATAATAGCTCTGAACTTGAGTTTTTGTAATTATAATTTTTTAGTTGGCTGAATTTTTGTCTGTAATTAAAAATTATGTTTTTTGGACTGTAACAATACTTTCGCCCGGTTTAATATTAACATTTTTAATTGTGGCATTGACAGATCAGTGATTTTTTTTGAAATTATTGTTTGGAAAGTAAAAATTGTTTAAAAAAAAAATTGTGAATTGGACATGCATAAATATTTATTTAAATGTTTTTTCAGTCACATTTTGAGGGATTAATTAATTAACATATTTTGAGGGGTTAGCCGATTTAAAAAATTTACTTCATTTTGTTCAAAATGTTTACGGATTGATCTCGCAATCAATAATATTAAAACGAAATAGTATATATCTAATATATTGTTTTTTTTTTTACTTTTTCAAGTACCTACTAAAAGACAGTTGCTTCGGCAGGCCGTATTCTGTGGCTGAGACAAGGACCGATTTTCTGTGAAAACTTCTAAAGGTAAGATTTTATAAATTTTATTCTCTGTTTATATGTCTGATTTTAAATCATTTAGCCCAGAGATTCCCTACCTTTACTGGTCCACCGCCTCCTTTAGAAGAAACAAGATAATCCAACGCCTCAAAGTCCATAATAGTTAATTTTCTATGACATACATATTAAAACATTGTTGCATATTATCTAAACCTAATTTATCTGTTAATTAACCTATAAAGAATCATAAGGCCCCTATGGAAGGCTCCAGCGCCCACTAGGGGGCAGTAATGCCTCCGTTGGAAATCTATAATTTAGCTAAATATATTAAAAATATTGCTGACCGTTCATAAGCTAGCAGCAACTTTCTGAGAGCAAAATATATCGTTTCCATATTTTTTCAAAATGGCACAACTATTGGTGTTAACTGTCGTCTCTTTTTATTTGAAACTAGCCGCTACCCGCGGCCTCGCACGCGAATGAGGTATAACACGGCAGCGACAACAGTAGTGGAGCCTTCGCGAGGCTCCGACATTGATTTAATAACAGTAAATCCTATAGAAAAAAAACTTTCAGTTTTTCCTGAATTTTAGGCTTTCCGTAAAAACTTTATTCTATTTTACGAACATTTAAAACAAAATTAGCCAAACGGTCCAACCGATTATCTAATTGTTTTATACACTAAAGCTGACCAGTAATTATCATTTCAATTATTAAAACAAAACAAAAAATTAATTGCTTTGTACTGTTTATGTTAATGAAATTATCAATTTGCAATTCTTAATTGCGAATGTATTATTTTTGATTACTGACTCAAAACTAAAGTTTTTTTCCGTTCTTTTTAAAACTTGCTTTGAACGCGGCCAAACCAATAAATCGTAATAATAAGTGACGTAAAAGAATAAACTATTGGTTTATTAGCTGGATAAATAACCCCGGTAATACATTTTAAATTAACACGGCTATTTATTAATATTATAAAACGGTGCATCGAAATTTTTGCGCACGACTCTAGCTTTCAAACGAGATTTTAATTTTGTAACCAATATCTGCATAATTCTTTCGATTCTACTGTTGAAAGCGGAAGCCGCTGTTCTGTTTTTTGGGTAGCTTGTTAAGTAACCGGTAAATTATCCGGGCAAAATGTTTACTATCATAAATAACCGATACTTTCATGTTACTAATCTGTACATAATAAATCGTAGAAAAATTGTATTATTTTGGTCTTCGATTTTTTTTCCAAAAATATTGAAGATTGAGCTTCGCTAAACTTTTTGATTAATGTGCTATTTCTAAAAGGTCAGGTACGTATTTTTGCTGGTAACAGTACAGTATCATCGCGAAGTTACGGTCCTTTCAGAAGATAAGCGAGTGCGTAATTTTCCGCTTTTAAATAATTAATGTAGTTATTATTTTTTAAACTTCTTAATCAATGATTGAAACTGACGGATAATTAGTTAGAGTGAGAGAAAGAAAAATTAAATAAGGTTCACTATTATATATAGTGTTATTCAAAAGTTCCAATTCAAATCGTCTATTTATTCCTCAATGATATTCTATCGTGTTAAAAGCCCTTATATTTTATATATTTTCCAAAATAGAAAATCTGAAAATTTTACGTAAATGTCAAAAATGAGAAATTACATTAATTTAACGCAATATGTTGATGGATTCGTTGGCAGATTTATCTGAACCTATTATTATTATTTTGAACAATAAAACCACCCATCGATGACGTGGCAAAGTCCTTAAAAAATCCCGGGTCGCACGACCGACATTTGCTAATGCAGTATGACTTTATTATATGAATTTGTTTGTTTTTGGAGAAAATAAAAAATGTAACGTCTTATTTTTTTCCTTGATTTCAATATGTCATCTTGGTTTATTAATGTATCATATGCACAAAATTATATATCTTACAAAGGTTTCAGTAAGTACCTATAATTTACTATCCGCAAACGTTTAAAATTTATAAGTCCGATTCTGTCTAGCCGATTTTTTTTAAATTTTAGGAGCATCTTTGAATCAATTCTGATAATATTTTTGGTGTTTTTTTAGATCAAAAATATGTTTTTTGAAATGTTTAAACACCAAGCCAAATTTTACGAAGCTTCATACTTAATCACAGCTAATAAACTTAATAATTAACTCATCTTTAAAGTTCAATTCCAGATATATGTTATAATAGAAAACAATGAGTGTTTAAATTGATTTATTTTATTTCAATTACCCGTGATATTGTTTTCTATTATAATAATTAACTGAATTTTGCGACCACAGTTTGAAATTTCCCGACTGAATATTTTACAGTCTGAAGGATCAACCACCTTATTTCAGCAGTTGACTTTTGATCTGATCTGTATTCGCAACAATCTGCAACAAAGTTTAGCGAAAGACCTGCATGTGATTTGCTCGTTATTGTAAATTAGTGACTACTTTATTATCAAAGCGTGAAAAACAGATGCAACACTGCATTCATGTCTTCTAGATTTTGCGCTTTAATCCGGATGTAATTTATACAGTGGCGTACAAATTATTATTAAAGATTCCGCACATCCGATAAGAAAAAAACAGAACTCTTATAAGATCCCTTTTGTGTCTTTCTGTCCGGCTGTCACAGCCTATTTTCTCCGAATCTAGTGAACGAAAAAAGTTGAAATTTGGTACATAGATGACCCAATCACAGACGTGTAGCGCCAATAAAGGAATTCCGATTTTGAGGGTTAATTTTAGTAGCGAAATTAAAGAAAATACATTTTTCAAATATATCTTGTGACATGTCAAATGAAAGAGCTTACTATGGAAAATACAAATATATTTTTTTTTATAATTTTAAAACGCGTAGCTGAAAAGATATTTAAAAAAATATGCAAAATCGAGCACCCCTCCTTACCTCCGAAACTCGGTTTAAAATTTTGAAAAAAATAGGACTTCGCTCATAGCTTACAGG
This sequence comes from Venustoraphidia nigricollis, assembly GCA_034508555.1. Classification (NCBI taxonomy): domain Eukaryota; kingdom Metazoa; phylum Arthropoda; class Insecta; order Raphidioptera; family Raphidiidae; genus Venustoraphidia; species Venustoraphidia nigricollis. The sequence continues at coordinate 1,051,354 of JAVRKA010000110.1, forward strand.
AAAACCTAGACGAAAATCTTATCTTAAGTCTTGCAGTTTTCACGGAAAACTGAATGATACGGAACCCTCTTCACGCGAGTTCAGCTCGCAGTTGACCGGTCTTTTTTATTAACAAACCGTCTTTGTTACAACTAAGGTTCTAAAATTCTTTCAATATTACAATAACCACATATTTCAGTAGTGTATTTTCTATTTCTCAAAAACGTTTCATCAGTTTTTGATGGTCAGATCTTAAAGTTCCGACCTGGCCTCCAGTTCTGGAAACTATAGTTGACAAAATGTTTGTATGAAATTGAAAATGCGCTGATAAATATCATTACTGTAAGGTTTTTCGAACCTTGATTGTAAGAGAACCAGTGTGCCATATTGAATATTTTTATCTCGTATATTTGATTGACATTTTAGCCTGAGGAGATGACAGTTCTTTTATTCTGTATTCGTCTATTCACATCTCGTAGACCTTTTAACGGTTCCAACATTTTTCACCTACGTTGTTCAAGTTCAATTGTAATTTATTTTTGAAAAGTATTTTGTGTCGATGCGGTTCGGAATGGAAAAATATATTATACTTTGTTTGTAACACATTTGACACAAAATAAACGCAATGTGTGGTCTGTAATTATGATATCCTGTGGCGAAATTAATTAACTCATTAAGTCTTTTAATGATTTTATCAAAATTTTAAATCATATTAAATTATTTTAACGGTAAAGTGTCAATGCCTTTCAAGAAAATAGACCTATGGAATTTTTTTTACGCTGCCAAGCAGTTTTCAAAAGATATTGATAAACTTTTTCAGTAAACGTGACCTGCTGTGTTGAAAAACGTTGTGTGAACTTAAGATTTTAAAATTTAACCTGTAGCTCGTCAACAGGAGGCCATTAGCTTTAAATTGACGACAATAAAGATCAAAATTAAAATCGACATCGTATCATACATATTGAAATATTTAAATTAAGTTATGAAGCAGAAAAATGCTGCGGTTCAGAACCGGCCAATTTCATAAATTAAGTCAAAAGACTGCTGTGCAGCGTATCCGTAGCTGCATAATACATAATGCCTCTCTTTATCTGTACAAATCTGTTATGTGTCATTATTATTAAGTTTATAAAAATTCAGTCACGAAATTACTTTGAAAGTACCTACTTAGCCTTCTTTTGCTTGCAAGTGACGTCACACGGTGCTCGATAGATGGTTCACTTTTAATTAACTAAAATTATCTTATTTATTGATTTAAAAAAAAAAAAAAAAAAATATTTTTTCTCTATTAATCAATTACAATAATCACCGAGCTGGGTAGAGTAGTGGTGACAGCACTAGACTCGCATTCGGGAGGTACCGGGTTCGAATCCTGGCGAGGGCAGATGTGGCTGGGACTTTTTCCTACTGCCTCTCGCCGAGAAACGGTAATTCCTGTACCGGCTATCTTGATTGAGGTTTTCATGGTGTCCCTCAATTAATTCCAGATAAATATCGAGATGGTTCCTTATTTGAGGCCATGGCCGATTACCTATCAAACTCCTAGTTCAAAAATTACCTACCTTATCCTAATTTCCTATAATTCCTTCATTCGCCCATAGCTATTACATAAGTTGAAGTTGTAAAAAATGTAGAAAATAACGGGAAGTGGTAGATGAAAAAATAGTAATGGTGCGAATGGCGTCTGTTATGACATAAAGTCGAGAAACGGACGTTAAACGCATTATTATTATTTATTATTATTATTAATTTCAATAATCAGTGAAGAATGGGACAATTAATTATGTCCTGTAAATTAGAAAATGTTTCATGTCAACATTGTTGAACTAAAAAATTAATTGTGAAAGTAAATTAATTACAAAGAAACAATTAAAAAAAATATAGAAACGCCACCGCTGTGTTTAAAAAACGATCAATTAATTAAAGCAACGCTTTACTGTATTAATATTTAATGTATGTAAAAAGAATGTATTATAGGAAACATGATATTAAATATTGAAACAGAATTTTATTTTCACGCAGTAATTGTTATCAATGTGGAACAAATTACCTCAAATTATTTATAAGTACACAAGTTTACCTGCACTACTACAAATATATATTTAATATATGTACACATATATTATACTACCACATATGAACCTCCACGCTCTAAAACACTTTGGCTGCTTCCCCTCACGATGGATTTATTTAAAATGCCTGCAATTCGTTTTATCCATCACATTTGTAATTTGTTCCTTCAGCAAGAAGGGACATCAAAAGTGATTTTTTAAACAACCATTAAAAATAGTTTTTAAAAAAATGGAATACTCAAAGTGCATCTGTTTTTGCGTGCTCTTTCTTGTGATCAAATTGGCATCATCATCGGAAGAATCGACTACACCGGAATATAAACTTCTTAAACGTGTTTATAATCAATGCGAGCAATCAGAAAATTTGTTTAAATGTTTGAAAATCCAAGCATTGAAATTTGTTGATCGTGCTATGAACTCCGAATCAATCAATTTGATTGATGGAGTATCGTTTGTTCGTACTGCAGAAGGAAGAAGTTTCAGTAGTAGCTATGTTCCGTTGAACGATGATCGGTTGGATGAATTGAAGAGTAACGAAATCGATGGTCTTTTGGTTGATCGTGCTCAACGGTTTTTGGATAACCATAAAATCGAGGTATCCATGTCAAGATTATTGGAAGAAGGACGCGGTAAGAAGAAGGATAAAGGAATGGGTGGATATTTAGCCGTGATGGCTATGATGAAGGGAGGTCTGATTGCCATGGGTATGAAAGGTATTGCATTGATTGCTGGCAAGGCTTTATTGGTCGGTAAGATTGCATTGACTCTTAGCATTATCCTTGGCTTGAAGAAGTTATTGTCGAGTGAAGGACACGAAAAGACAACATACGAAATTGTCAAGCATCCACATGTTTCGCATAGCAATTCGTATTCTTCGAGCCATTATGGTGGGGATGAATATGAAGGAGGCGGTGGAGGCGGCGGCCATTATCACAGAAGTCTTAGCGGCGGCGATATGATGATGCAAGATAGAGCTTACAGAGCTTATGTTCCAAAGAAGCAATAAAGTTTCTGAATATTTTTTGATGCAGTATTAAAATCTTAAGTGTAGTGAAGTTCTTTAAAGCAATATTTTTTTTGTCTTGTCACGTTCGATTGTGTAAAAGTGATGTTTCCAGTAATTTTGGAAATGTCATGTTTTTATGATTGAACTATTATAATGGACAGAAATTCTATAAAAGGTATTTTTTCTATTTTGATTGTATATAAATCTTTTATGAAGTTGACTATTATTTATTTAATTTATATTATATCTAAAGAATTGTTATTTATTTAATTTATTCTTAATTATTTGTATTTTTTGTACTGCAGGAAATAAAACATCTTTTGAGTTTCGTACAATATATTTTTTAATACAAACGTACCCTTTCATAATTGAATCTACCACTTTTAAGTCACAGTAAAATTTAGAAATGATAAAAAAGTGAATACAATAGAAGATTAATTATTAACCTAAAAATCGTTCAAATTGTAGAACAATCACAAATTTTTCATTTACATTTTTTATTTAACGAAGAATTCGATAACAATGATATAATATTCAAAAATCTGTTGTCGCTCGAATTGAAGCTTCTCAAAGAGAAGCTTCAATTCGAGCGACAACAGATTTTTGAATATTATATCATTGTCTATTGTATTAATAAATTTAAAAGTACTAATTAATTATATATGATAATACTATTAAATGATCATTAATTAAAAATATGTTATATTAATTACAGTTTTTTTTTATTATAATTGTTTATTAGTGCGTTCTATACTTTGTTCTAGTTTTGGATGGTCGCTCATAGGTTTAATGATCTATAATTTTAACGGTTATTGAGCTTAATTAGCAATTACTGTTAGAAATAATTATTTATTGTTGAAATAAATAGCCAATAGTTTACTGAAACACCTATTGTTACAATTAAAATGCGATCTTAGAAAAATTACTATCCAAACAATGTCACTTTCGGGGCTCAAACCCGATGATTCCACTATCGCGGCGGCTGAATTATCATTTATTTTACAGTGAAACATTTAAACGGTCAACACATCTCATAATAAAGCATATTTTTGAATTTTCATAAAGCGCGGTGTATATACTGTGCGAGTTCAAAAAAAGTTAGTTTATTTTCATTTTTGGCAAAAATGACATATTTTAATCGTCCTAGATAACTTACTGTGGCACATTAATTCTCTCTCTCTCTGATAGAATGTTGTCTATACTCCTTTGAATAATTTAAAAAATGAATTAACGCTCGACGCAGAATTTTATGTACTTTATTTATTTAGAAATGCGTCATTTGTGTTATTCGCAAAAACAAAAACGAAAAAAGTCCTCAGCTAGAGTACAAGCAGAAAATTGATGTAAAGTTCAAACTCTTTTTGAAGGCAAATAAAGAGATTAAAACTATTTTCAGTTTTCCACGAATAAATTGATGACGAAAGTATGAGTATTTAAATATTAATTAGTTGTATGGAAAAAAAGTTATACTGCAACTTTTTTTTATTAAATAAACTTACGACCTTTTACTAGCCAACCTCAGAATTAAATTTTTATGATTACATATTTATAATCTCTCATATCTGACCGATTGAAACGAAAAAAATGTGTACAGATTATTATTCGATGCAATTTGTACAACTTTCTCTTCAAAACAACGTTTCTGTAATCATATTTTAATTCAAATTTTCTACTATTAATTGCAAATTAATGACAATTTAAATATTCTTTTTTATAATAGAAAACAGGATCACTAGTAATTGGAATAATATAGTTAAATCAATTCAAACACTCATTGACTGGCAACGTTTCGTCTTTAAGACTTCTGTTATAAAATATATCTGGAATTGAACTTTGAAGATGAATTCTTTTTTATATTGTTTTGTAATTTTTTATTAACTATCGATTGTCGGGCCCATGTTGAATATTAAATTAAAATATCGCGGGAAATTGGACTATAGATGAAATGAAGATTAAAGAATAGTTATTTCTTACCACAATAGTTTTATTGGATATACATTTCGAGAGCAAAGCTCCCATCTTCAGCAAAACACTAAACAGTTTAATATTTTTCTGAACATGGGAGCTTTGCTCTCGAAATGTACATTGCACATCCAATAAAACTGTTGTGGTAAGAAATATCTATTCTTTTATCTTTATTTTGTTCCAACCACAGTGCTCTTAACGTTTATATAGATGAAATGAAGTTAAAACTTGTTTTCTATTCAGTAACGTTTCGTCTTTATTTAAGACTTCTTCAGGATTCTCAGGTAAACATAAGTTTGTCAAAAAATTAATTTGACGTGATATTAAAATTTAATTTAAAGTTAAAATATTATAGTAGGTGTCTCAATCTACTTATTTATAAAAATTGTCTGTGAAGTATGTGGTATTCTTAACTCTTTAACGACTACGGGGACACATTTGTCCCAAACAAAAAATGTAAAAGAAGTGAATAACTAAGAAACTGGTGGGTGTCATTTTACATTTATTATTTCCTGAACGTATCTTTTCATTTTTTATATATGGGAACACTGCATCTGAACTGCCATTCTTTTATTATGATCACTGGAAATTGGATCATCCTAAATTGTAAAAAAATGGTTACTTTCGCTCCTAAAATCTTATGGTCCTGAAAGGGTTAAATGTTTTTGTAATTTTACATCCATGTAGTGTCGGAAAATCAGGGTTGAACAATCATATATTAGATAATGTTTGATTCTGAATGTGCAACCTTTAAAACCTAAAGAAAAGTTCTATCTAGATCGCGGTTGCACGTTTGTGCAATAATTGAGCCTGTTTAGTGGGGTTTATGACTGCATCATTTAAATGATTTTTTCAGGGCGTATTGATTTTTCTACTAATCGGATCAGTGGTTTTGAAAATATATGCAACCCATGCATACTTTGCACCTATAACAATAATTACAGTATGTTTACAAAAATTTAAAAAATATTATTAGTGTTTTTGCCATATGGCAACATACACTATTGGCGTCGGTCGGATGGCGGGACCTAGGGGTCGGACCAAAATTTCTCGACGTTTCATAACCTCCTAAACACTTTGGCACCATTTTTAAAAATGTTTATATATATATGTATATATATATATATTTATATATATTTATATATATATATATTTATATATATATATATATTTATATATATATATATATATATATATATATATATATGTGTACGCGCGATAACTTTCGAAAGAGTTAATTGATTTCAACGAAATTTGGGCCACATGTTGAAATCCATCACCGCAAGAAGCCTATTTAAAATGGGCCTAATCGGGCTATTTTAAGGGTAGTTTTTAGGGGTTGAAAACTGTTTTTGGGCCCCAAAATACCGAAAAAATTCTCCGAATCGTTTCAAAATTGAAATTTAACCCTTTGGTAATGATTAACAAGTTTCCCCACAATTTTAATAAAATCGGCCCGACAGGACCGGATTTACAAATTTTATGAAAACACTAGTTTGCAGATAGTGACTTATTTATTGAAGGGTGTATTTAATTTGGTGTAGACGTTAGATTGATAATAATATTACAATTAAGAAAAAAATGTTATTTTAAGGGGTGTATTAAGGGGTTAAATTTTTTATTTTGCCCAAAAACAAACTTAATTTCACATAATAAAACTATAAAACCACACGGCCCTATACAAGCAAATACACTATATTGTCGGCAGGGTTTTGGCACTGCGACCCGGGTTTTTTTATAATAGTGTTAATAGCTTTAGAGTTGAAGCACAACTTTGTTTTTGTTGTTGTTTGCTAATAAAAAAAAAAACATATAGAGGACAATGTGGTCCAGTAGTTAGCGTGCTGGCTTCTTGAACGGACTGCCGTGGGTTCGAATCCTTCCTCTGCTCAAGGATGCTTTGTGATGTCGTTTAGTTTTAAATGATTATGTTATTTGATGTAATTAAGACACTAATGAACTACGTTGTTGAGCGTCTATAATCGACAGTAAAAAAAATGTAATAATATATCATCAAGTTTCATAATTCTAATATTTTCCAAGGAAAAATTTCAAATTAAAAATTATATAGGTAAATTGTTTATACATTATAGAAATGTAATACTTTTATATTTAAGAATAAGCAGATAATAGTGATCGTTAGCTATATGGCAACGTAGAGTAATTGTTAACTCATTCGGCCGCGAATTTGGAAAAATTCGGGTTTGAGTCCCGACGGTGACAGTTGTTTGAAAATATTTTTTTCTAATATAGCATTGTAACAATGGATGTTTCTTAACAATTATAGCTAACGATCGCGATTATCTGTTATTATTAAAAAATATTTTCAAAAATATACGGATTTCCCTACCGGTTTTGTTTGTTAAATTCTGAAATGACAAAATTTTAAATATTAAATCTCGTCTAGTACATCTCAATTAACTTATTAATTACTTGCAATTTCACTTTTACTTACAAATCTTTAAAGATTTATATATATTGTCATTTTAAACATACATAAAAAATTACGTCATACTTTTTTTAGGAAAAAAATTTATTTGAATGTGAGTGATTAATAATTAAGCAGACAGCTTTATCAAAAAATTGAAAGTGGATTAATAAAATAAAAGGTATTAACAATAATATAAGAACTAATCAAATCAGCAATAGCATTTTCTGGGTCCATATAACATATTTCAATCGAATCATTAAATTTATCGTATGAATTGCTTTATATCAATTACAAAAAAACTGTTTCCAATATTAAAGGTGCTTATTTGCTAAACAATTTTTAGTTATTAAATTGGTGAAAATATTGAACTTAAAACAGGAAATCATTCTGTGCTTTTTCATAGCATGACATTTCTAAATTTGATTTGGTGGTCGTTTTATCTTTTTCTTATTTTTGATTAAAAAAGCACATCTAAGTTTCGTTAAATTTGTATTATTTTTTTCGTTGATGAAATATCTAAAATTTTACATAATTAAAGTTTTTAAATCAATAAAAATGGATCACTTTTTTTGATATTTTATTTAGAAATCAATTACATAAATAAATAAATAAATAAATAAATAATTATTATAAATGTTAATACCCACATTTCTCTAAATTTAAAACTACGTAAAAACACATACTTTGGTATTGGGGTTATAAATAAATTAATATGCAAACAAAAATTGTGTTTGTTATCACAGAAGACATTACGTCAAAATACAACATTTTTTGCTAATTTTCGGTTTATTATTCCTCGTAGAGATCAAATAAATTCATAGTTTTGAATTACCTACTAAAATAGCTTCAAATATTTATGATTCCAGAGTGGAACAGCAGATCTTTTTTGAGCAAACTATTTGTTTTGGTTAAACTGGGCACAATCTTTTTATTAATTTGATCATGAATAAATTATTTTGAGCAAACTGATTTAATATACATACTTGCGCATACTACTAATTATTTAGCCAACTAATTCGACTAAAATTGAGCAATCTATTTTTTAATTACTGCAATATCATGTAGGGCTATGTAAATAATTAAACCCTGAGCGCTTTTTTTCCTTTTGATCTCGGACCCTTACTTCGTACTCATCAGTAACCCTTCCAATGCTCATCTTGAAAATATTCGTTAGTTTTTCCCAAATTTGTCGATGAATCCGCAGCAACCACATTTGTTGAGGGTGTTGAAAGATATTGTTGATTATCGGATGTTGATGAAATATTGTCATTAATGCCTGTAGAATCTGGTTGGGAATAAACAGATTGTTCCTGTTGGGAATAAACGGGTTGTTCCTGTTGGGGGTATCCTCTGTATGCAAGTTTAGATGCAGCAAAACTTCTTTGCCATCCCCCATGCCCACCGCCGCCGCCGCCTCCGTAACCGCCTCCTTCATGACCACCTCCATCGGAGGCGTAAACGATGGTCTTTTCGGATGCGCCTCCACCACCCCCAGACAACTTTTTCAAAGAGATTATTAACGATATAACCAAAGCTATTTTGGCTGCTATTAAAGCGGCTCCAGCAATTGCAGCTATTTTTGCCATCGCCATTTTGTACATCATTGCCATCATCATACCGCCCATTATCAACGCCCCACCCATTCCTTTCTTTCCTTTTTTTCCTCCTTTACCGCCGCCCCCGCCAAAACCGCCGCCACCTTTGCGACCTGAAAAACGAATAATTATTTTTGTTTTAAAATAGAACTATTTTTTCAGTAAAAAAAGATTAGGCGATCTATTTAACAGGATTACTTAGGTCTCGTTTGTATTTTTAAACCATCAACAACTATGGTCATCTGAATGTATCATCAATTCATATTTTCAATTTATTTTCTATTAACTGATTAACACATTAATGAATGGAAATAATTTCATTTTTGATTCACCCATATCAGTTACAAATATGTTTTAAATATGAGAAAGATTGATTGATATATCACTGTTGAAAAATTGATAATTCATTCCACCACGATAGTGAAAAGATTCGGATTTGAATTCCAATGGTGGCAGTGCTTGAAAATAACTTTTTTAATACAGTATTGTTTCTTAACAATTGTAGCAAACTATAGCTCCTTACTTTTATAAATTGAAAATCTAATGGACACTTTTAACAGTTTTTGGATTAGAACTTCGAAACTGAGGGCTAGTAATAGAAGGGTCATGGAAATGCTATCTAAATATTGGAATGTATTATTATTTTTAATTTTAAAGTAAAAATCCTTATGAAACCAGTTGGGGGGTTTGTCAAATGATAACGACACACAGAAAAAATATCTCAGAAAAAATGTAGTTTTAGTTTTGAAAATGCTACCACAAATAAATTTTGTAAGATATAGTAAACAGATCATAGCTTCAGGCTCACGAAAAAATATTTTTTGCAATCGTGTTTCGTTGGAAATGTTCCAACTAATCTGTGAAATATCTATCTCTTAGAAGGTGATGATTATCTCGTTGAATTCAGAGAACATGACTAGGTTATACTTCGGACTTAATTAGTAGCCTAAAATCGGACACGATCTTCTTAAAATTCCTTCAGACATGCAATGCAAGATGCGTTGCATACTAATTATATTTGCATTAAAGTATGCTATTTGCATCTTTTTTGTTTCAAATCGTTGATTTTTATATAGCGGATATATTTTATACATGAGGTGTTATAGTTACTGACCTTAATGATTCTTATAAATTATTTCCTAATTAGGAATGCAGGTCTTAATTTAAATGAGTATTTTAGGATCGTATTATAATTTTGATAGTTACGAGCAAACGTTTAGAGTGACTATTTTAACCTGATAGTAAATTTCCATTTTTTTATTCGAAAACTACTTGGCTATTTTAAAGAAATACTGTTCCGAATAACCTTATGGCATCCATTTTTGGATTTCGAAAATTATTTGGGTAGTTACATAGATAATGATATTTTCTGTACATTATTTAAGATAAATAATAACTAATCTATAATTGGACAGTCTATTGATTGGAACTTAAAGAAAGGTTTTTCTTTAAAGTGTTGACGAGCGTCTACAATACTTATAATTTTTATTTAGAAGTAATTTAAAACCACACAGAAATTTTCAACATGTTCGAATTAAAAAAAAATCAAACTCTAAAATTGAATCTCTATGATTGGTAACTCTATATATATGTACCAAATTTCAACGTTTTTCGTCCAGTATAATCGAAAAAAGCTGTGAAAGACAGACACACGAGCGTGATCCTATGAGCGTTCCGTTTTTTTATCGAATATACGAAACCCTAATATAGATATATTTCGGGTTTACTTATTTTATAAAATTCATTGAAAAGGACCAAAACTGTTAGTTGAAACGTCTTTTATATAAATACAAATATTGAACAGTATTGCAAGTAATTTTATTTTGTTAACATATCTATTACTGTTGGTAGAGTCAATATTATTAATTGCTTTCAAATTTTTGTTTATGAAATTAATAGTCAAAAATGTCCCGTTTTAAGAATCTAGTTTAACTAATTTGCCGCCCTGATTATTGTTGATAATGACTAAGCATAACTCTAATTGTCAAATGCGTACGATGCATGCTGGTTCCGAAGTATGAATTTTGATATAAAAGCACGTTTTAATGTTAATAATATATTATTATATATTAATTTATTTTAACTGTATTACTTCATACAAATAATTGCATTCGATTATGTTTCCTTACTGTTTATTGAAACATTAGCGTAGACGTGGGTTACAGATTATGTATTTGAAACCACTAAACTTGTATCTTTCTTTTTTTATTATTTTGTAGACGAAGAAATTAAATCTAAAACTTATATAACATTAATTTTTCCACCAATAAATAAATTTAACAAGTGATGTAACTATGAACTACAAGGCGTTCTTTTAGAATGTATTTTTAGCCTTTTAATGTTTTACTGATAAAAAATTTAATGGGTAAACCAGAGTGATTTATATTAAGGGAAATTTCGAACTCTGATCGCAAAATTCATTTTATTACTGTTTTTTATTAACTGTGATTTAAGAAACGTGATATTCGTCAATATTTCATTACAGCACGGGACGAGATTTCGAATTACGGAAAGACAAATTAATATTTCGAAGTTTTTTCTTTTCAAACTTGTTAAAAATACTGTTCAATAATTTTTTTCATATTTAATTTTATCTGTACAAACATTCGTGTAAAACTTATGCTAATTTTTTCGTTTTTATCTGGTTTTAAATCGTTTATTTAGATCATATAAATTATAAAAACTTGGCTAAAAGTCATATGAGAAGAGTGGTACATATTTTTAGTTTAGTTTGAAGCATTACAATCAAAGATTGAGTACAATTTTTTATGGAAATTAAAGAATTCCGATTACTTAATATTAGGGACATTGAATTTTTAAATTTCGGTATTAACTATTGTTTTAGAAATCTTCAAGGTTTATTTCTTTGCTGCAAGAATTTTAGGTCGATAATTTATTAATTAAAGTTGTTATCATAAAAAATATCAAATTGAGTTTAAAGGATCTATCATTTTTGATCTTCATAATATTCAATTGAAACGTTTTGTTCGTGATGCTAGTGCAATGTTGTTATTCTGTAATTTATAATATTGTTAAATTTTTCTCACACTTTGACTTATGTAAAGTTAAATTTATTAGGAAATGACAAAAAATTAACAGCACCGTAAAATCTTATATTAACCATACATAATAACAGTATAATAATGAAGCAATAAATTGACGTCTTAAGGCTGTCGGAACGCTCTGAATTTAAGCCAAAAATAGAGCTTCGGCTGTCAACTGAAACTTATTCGTCAACATTCTGCAAAAATTCTTTCTCTATAAGGAAGATAAAGGACAAATCTAGATCTCTAGTGGACTACTTTTGTAATTTATGTACGATTTACTTGAAAAAAGTTGGCATTAATTGTGCTAAAAAAACACACGTTTTCAATGTCACACTACGACCTTATTCGTACTTATTTCACAAAACTGTTCCATCACAAACCTAAAGTGACTTTTCCTTTTTCGGAAAAGTTTTTAAATATTCAAAATATTTCCAAAAATTAGAGTACTCAATTGACAGCGGCACCCTTGCAATAGCATCTTTTATCCTCGTAGTTGGCACCAGCCAAAAATTGAAACGTGCGGATGATTTGAGCGAGACAGACCTAAAGAAGGTCACACCCACAATATGCTTTTTGCCTACCTCGCCCCTTACCGCTGGATCTCAGCACAAAAAAAATTCAGAGCGTTCCGACAGCCTTAATGGCGCTACATCTATAAATAAATGTCGGGCCATTAACTCGTTTGTGTACTTCACACAGCACTTTGCAACGCGAGTAAACCTTTAAATAAATAATTAATTCTGTACATTACCTTCAGTTTCAAGAAACTCATCATCGATATTAAGTTGCCATGTTCTTGAATTTATAAATTCATCAACTCTTTCCAATATCAGTTCGTTTAATTTTTCATTTTTCTCTTCAGGATCATTAGGCAGCTCCTCTTCATCTTTTCTTCCATCTCGTTTTTCATAATCGTCTCTCTTTACCATCGATAAATAATCGAAAACTTCAAAAGCTTTATCACTATCAATCGCTTCATCCAAGACTTCCAAGGCACGTTCTTTTAAGCACAGTATTTTGTCAGAGGCACGAATACAAGAGCCGGCAATTTGAAACAACGATTTTCCGCTTGTTGGTTTATTATTGGTCTTCTCTTCAATGGAGTACACGCATCGGTTTTGGAAAAGTACTGATAAAATAAATAATATAAAGAATTTAATTTCCATGATGGTTTCACATATACGCGAACTATGGTTTTTAATTTTGAACCAGGACTGTTTGCAGTGTGTGCACTTTCAGAGTCTCTTGTTTATTATTATGTTAAGAAGACATATGTAGTAGTTTTATATATGACTCTAGCTGTTCCGCGGACCATAAACTTTTGTACGGAAGACTTAATCCATGTTCTTTGGGCTCATTTTGTAAGTAATAATAATATATGAGCAGACAAAAAATATCCGCTTTTGAAATATCTTTTACTAAATCGCAACGTCTAACTAGATTTCGTACTATTGTTGTCTATTTTTGATATAAAACACTTCCAAGAAAATAATAATAATAATGCGTTTAACGTTGGCTTCTCGACTTTATGTCATAACAGACGCCATTCGCACCATTACTTTCTCCATCTGCCACGCTTCCCGTTTATTTTCTACATTTTTAAACTGCAACTTAACTAATAGGACGAATGAAGGATTCATAGGAAATTAGGGTAAGGTAGGCAATTCTTGAACTAGGAGTTTGACAGGTAAACAACCATGGCCTCGAATAAGGAGCCATCTTGAAACACCTCAACAAGATGGCCGGTACAGATATTACCGTTTCTCGGTGGTAAATAGAAGGAAAAAGTCCGAACCACATCTGCCCCCGCCAGGATTTAAACCCAGTACCTCTCGAATGCGAGTCTAGTGTTCCCACCACTACGCTACATCGCTCGATCACTTAGAAAAGAAAAGAACTGTTCATTTTTGGTGTTGTTCCTTAGTTTATTTTCTGGTTCCTCAGGACAATTATATTTAAATAAAGAATCACTTGATTAAAGACCGCGTACTCATATCCAACACGGACCGGTACAGCCTGTTCTTAAAGCTACCCGTGTTATTTAACGGAGTAGCGCACATTGGTCCAGCACTTGCAACCAACAACGACCGTCAGTCGGTCGCTTACAATTTTTGTCTGGCCGATCTAGTGTGCTAGTGCCGTTTTCAATAATAATCCAAAACGTTATTTTTTTCGCGGTTTCTTCCTTGTCGTTCATTACGTCTAATAGTTCCACTCCTTTTGTTATTGTATTAATTCAATAAATTATTTGCATGCAAGTTTCAATCATGGCAAAGAAGTATAACTTCCAAGGCACGTGTATAAGTATACGCACCCATTTAGATAGATTAATTTGACTTAGCATAGTGATGGACCGAACAATTCGTATTATGTACATTTTCGTAGATAATTGTGTTTGCAGCCGGCGGTTAATTGCAATAAAGAAGAAAAAACTGTAACACTTAATTTTTACACGTCCTCAATTGTGGAACACATGGATATTTTTTTTAGACTAGTTTTCATGGTCAAGATGTCATTTACGTCAAAATGCAATTTGCTCATCATTATTTTTATTTTATAATTAGTTATAATTTGTATTTTAAAAATATGTCATCAATGAACGCTGTTCGTTCCGTGATCCTTTCTCTATTGGAGAAATTTTATTTTGAAAGTGTCACAAAATAAAACAATAACTTACCAAAATACTTCTTAAAGACATTTTATTTTTATTAGTGAAATCGTTCACCAGGTTTTATTTTTTTTTTACTTTTCCTAAATTCAAAGAAAAAAACACATTGAGCTTCACTCTCATAAGCTCACATAAGAAGTTTCACTTCTTTAGTTTTTATGTACGTCAAATTACAGAAATTATTTTGTAATTTTAAATGTCATATTCCGAAGTACTGGTTTTATATGTTCATCCTTGTCTTACTATTTTGCGAATCAAAATGCAACAGACTATAAACTCCTGTCCTTGTCAGTTTCATGTAATTTAGGGGATAAACTAACTTCCCCTTAAATTGTTTCATTTTAATTCCCCTCGATTTCTTACTTTATTCAAATACATACGTCGCTAAAGAAGTTTAACTTCAAAAGATGGAAAATAAACTATGCCTCCCGCGCTTGAGGAACTAAACTCGTTAGGAAAGGGTGTTAGATTATTAATTTTCGACAAGGAGGTAGTTTATGTATGAGATACCCATAAATAACATATTGAACGTTCAGATTCTCGTCTGGAAACTGATCTATTCATAGAATAACCAATTGTGTCGTAGATGACCAATATTTTGTGTATTTAATTTAATCGAAAGCTTTTCTATTTAAATTTATTCAATTGGTTAACGTTTTATTATTAATATACTTCAACGTGCAGTCATTTTATGTATACACCTTTTAAATTGCGATAAATCACTTTTGTCAGTTTGACAGTGATTAGTAATTACGCTGTTCTGTTTCATAATCTCAGTAAAAAGTACTTTTTTGTAATGTGTAATTTGAATCTCAAAAAATAGATTTTACGACGGAATCTAACTGTAATTTCATTTGTCCGTCTGTCTGCATCATTTGAGAATTTGAATTATTTTTAGCTCCGCTAACCGAGCGGGTTAGAGTAATGGTTTAGAGCATTAGACTCGCATTCGGGAGGTACCGGGTTCAAATCTCGGCGAAGGTAGATGTGGCTGGAACTTTTTCCTACGGCCTCTCGCCGAGAAACAATGATTCCTGTACCGGCCATCTTGTTGAGGTTTTTGCATGGTTTTCCTCAATTAACTCCAGATAATTATCGAGATGGTTTCTTGTTGGATGCCATGGCCGATTACCTCCTAATTTCCCCTAATTCCTTCATTCGCACTCATTGCTATTAAGTTGAATTTATAAACGTAGAAAATAACGGGAAGTGTGGTACATGAAAAAATTGTAATGGTGTGAATGGCGTCTGTTATGACATAAAGTCGAGAAACGGAATTATTATTAGTGTATTTGCCATATGGCAACATACACTATTGGCGTCGGTCGGATGGCGGGACCTAGGGGTCGGACCAAAATTTCTCGACGTTTCATAACCTCCTAAACACTTTGGCACCATTTTTGAAAATGTTTATATGTATATATAGGTATATATGTGTGCGGGCAATAACTTTCGAAGGAGTTAATTCATTTTAACGAAATTTGGCACACATGTTGAAATCCATCACCGCAAGAAGCCTATTTAAAACGGGCGTAATCGGGGCATTTTAAGGGTAGTTTTTAGGGGTTGAAAAAGGTTTTTGGGCCCCAAAATACCGAAAAAACTCTCAGAATCGTTTTAAAATTGACATTTGATCCTTTAGTAGTAATTAAAAAATGTCCCTAAAATTTTAATAAAATCGGCCCAACAGGACCGGACTTACAAATTTTATGAAAACACTAGTTTGCAGATAGTGAATTATTTACTGAAAGTTGTATATAATTTGGTATAGAGGTTCGATTGATAATAATATTGCAATTAAGAAAAAAAATGTTATTTTAAGGGGTGTATTAAGGAGTCAAATTTTCTATTTTCACAAAAACCAACTTAAGTTCGCATAATAAAGCCACCCTGCCTGCATAAGCAAATACACTATATTGTCGGCAGGGTTTTGGCACTGCGATCCGGGTTTTTATTATTACTATTATTTTTAGCTTTTCTACGGCCGGGAAAGTACCATTTTGGTCAAAAAAATCCGCGAATAAAAGTTTGTGTCTCGCTTCGATAAGTAATGCATCGATTTTTGCTTTCACTTAAAATTTTACATATTAATACGTGATGAAAAGTGGATCACAATATTACTTTTCAAACGCAGTAAAAAATATTTTTAATTTTTGAGAGCACATAAAAGTTTAGTGTCTTAGGCGTTTTTATATATCGCTATGAATTTCCGATGATTCTATTAGGCGTTTGCAACAATCTATTCGAGATGAACTTTATTTCGATCTGTGCCACGATAACTCTTCTCAATTTAGATTAATCGAAAACTCTCGATTTTTTCTCAGAATCAATTTGCTTTTGGCGTTGTATTAATTATTATGAATTAAAAAGTTTTAAAGAGCATGTTTACAAAAAATTAAACAGAGTATTGTCAAAATTGCTACGTTTCGTATATTTTTTTATATTTCTTCAGGTAACTCAAATAATTATGATATAACAAATAAGTATAGCAAAATATTATTACAAAAAAATTTGTTATATTATCATAATTATTTCAGTTGCCTGAAGAATAAATATACGAAAATATACGAAACATACCAATTTTAACAATAGTCTAATTGTTTAATTTTTTTGTTCACCTGTCTATAAAAAACGTTAACACTATGGAAAATTATTACGAATGTTTTTATTATTGACAGATATTAACATAACTGACATAATATGAACATTGCATTTAAATAATTAACTTACGTCTTATTAGTGTCATAAGATGCCGCTAGACCGTGCTGATAAGATATGTACTTTTTCATATTCCATATGTATTTAAAATTATTTTTTTTATTAATGTATATGATTCATAATAATAGTGGTTGCCTACAGTGAATCTATTAGTCACAGCGGGATGGACTGTGATATTCATAAATAGTGTTTTTCGTAATAATTTTAACCTAATTTTACAATTAATGTTTTCTTAATAACGGTGATTTTTCAGTTATTATTTATGCTAATTATGATCTGATAATGTAACATAATTTCAAGTTTAGGGTATTCCTAGAATATTTTAAAAACGGCACTTTAAACGAAGTGACTGAAAATAAAAACGTTTACCTATTTATGAAATTATTTGGGTTTTATTTAATAGTTAATGCGACAATATTTTCACTATTTATGGACATTAGTAGGTGTGAAAGGAAATTCAAGTAATACATTCATTTTCAATATGCTTTTTATTTCATAACTTAATAGTTTATAAATTAATACAATATTTAGAAGGAATATATTTACAAAAGTTTTTTTTTAATACTCGCATAAACAGAGATGATTTAATATAAATAAATGTTTCAAATCATTTTTTAGACCTAAGTTCGATATAAATCCTTTTTGAAGTAGTTTTTCCATTTGAAGAATTAGTATTGTTTATATAAACGTTGTAAAGTCACGTCATTTTTTTCTGTCAGTGGTTGCGTTTCAGTTTTTTCCAAAAAAAGTCAAAAAAAATATTGAAAATTTATCCGAACCCTGGATTGAATTGGTTAGTTTTTTTCTTATGTATGACACCCTTTACCTTAAGTAAATGAACCTGACGTAATTTTGTTGAAGTTTTTAACATTTCATAGTTTCGTTGATTTTATCACATTATTTTTTTTATCATCTTAAAGATTTTTTATGAACCGATTAAAATGTTTCTAAATGATTTAATCCGAAATATTCATCAGATCTTATTAGAAAAGAATAAAATCTATACAGGGTTTTCAATAGATCAGTTGTCATTTCATTATTCTTGAAATTAATGTCAAAACTAAAACGTTTAACCAAAAATAATTGATAAAAATGATTTCATTAAATAACAAATAAATAAAACATAAATTCTACTTAAAAACTAAACTTACAAGTTCTATAAAGGAATTAATGATTTATAAATTATAGACGCTGAACAGTTCTACAAATAAAATGACAACTGATATTTTGAAAGCCCTGTTCATTATTTTTGAAATAAGTCACAATAAATTCCTTTTACGGTTTAAATTCTAGGTTCATTTTCATTTTGCAATCGCATTAGGTGATCTATAGGCTCTATAAGCAATAACATCACCGTCTAAGCTTCTGTGCCAACCGCCCCCATGGTCACCACCTGACTGTACGACGACGTGTTCACTGCCACCGCCTCCGCCGCCTCCAACAAGCTTCTTCAGTCCAATTATCACCGATATCACCAAAGCGATTTTCGCTGTCAATAAAGCTGCACCAGCCAAAAACGCTATTTTACCCATCATTAGTTTACCCATCATACCAGCCATTGCCAAACCAGCCATCATTGCCATGGCACCACCTTTGTCCTTCTTTTTACGTCCTGAAACATGAAAAAAATTAAATTGGCTGAAACTATATTTGTACTATGGATATTTTAAAGTGACTAAACCTCCACCAATTTTACTTTCGGGTTAAACTACATGCGCACGACGGTTGTTCTTTTAAATCTTTCCAAAAGTACCAAAAGAAAACGTTTCAGACCTTCGACAATATCTCCAAGGCTGAATTTCAAACTTCTCGATTCCAAGAACTGGTCAATTTTTGTCGACAGCATTTCGTCTAATTTAGTGCTCTTTTCTTCCGGATCGTTTGGCAATAGTTCAGTGTCCTTCGTGTCGTCATGTCTCGGCTGATAGTTGTCATCTTTTACGATATCCACAAAACCACCGATATTTATTGATTGCTCGCTTTTAACAGCTTTATCTAATGTTTTAACGGCACGTTCTTTTAAACACAGTAAACTATCACCACTGCGAAAACATTCACCGATCAGTTGAAGTATCGATGGTTCTTTGTTTGTAATACTCGGATGCGATTGGACAATCGTAAAAACAAAGAACAGTAACAATGACCGTTTCATTTTTGTTTTGTTATTCACGACCACTAAAACAGTAATTTTAATGTTCTCTTGTCGAATTTTGCGATTAAAGTGATATTAAACATGCTATATTTCAAAGTTATATAGTACAATTTGCTCTTCCGACCGTGGCGAAATAATAAGAACTTTGTGTTTAAAATTAAATACAACATTTGTGTCTTAAGTAGGTTCCTTTGTAACCACGGCATAAAGTAATTGACGACTCCTTGTTGTATATGTTTTAATAATTATTTTAAAAAACTGTTACACTTGTCGCGCGCTGCGATTCTATAATACCACAGTGTGAGTCAGTAGTTAGTTAACAAAGAGATGAATGTTTAGTTGTGAACGTTTCCACAGAACACCAAAACATTACATTTCGATCGTTCGAATAGTCAAAGCACGGGATGCTCTCAGAAAATCTTTGGTGGGTAGCAATCATTATACAGAGTTCCAAGTTACTTTATTAAAATAAGCCATCTGGAGACATAAGATGATTGATCTCTCAGATCGTAAAATATACTCTCGGGAAATTTCGAACAGTGGGCGCAAAATTCATTTTATTACTGTTTTTATAAGCTGTGATTAACCATTAAAATTCACAGACTGGCTGCTTAAACACTTAAAAAAAATATTTTGGCTTAAAAATTGGATGAAAAACGTGGTATTCGTCAATATTTTCTTACAGCTCGTCATGGGATTTCGAATTACGGGAAGGCAATTAACATTTTGAAGTTTTTTCTTTACAAACTTATATTAAAAATATTGACAAGTTTGACTTGCTAAATAATTTTTTTCAAATTTAATTTTTCTCTAGAAAAATTTATCTACGGTGAACTATTCAATATTGATTTAGTGTTGAATAAACTTCGAAGCTAATCTTTTTCTTCAGCTGTTGCTTCAGCAGCGAGATATGTAGATTGTAATATTTACTGTCTGTAGTAAGTTCATGAAAAGCGTCTATTTTGTAAGGGTATGCAAAAACATTAAGTTATAGGGTTAAAATAACACAAATACGATCAAAGGCAAAGAGAATTCTTAAATTGTAGACCAACAAACATTCAAAATTGCAAAGAGCTTGCAATTTGTCTAGTGTTGTTTGCATTACGATTCAGTGATTCCTCTACTACGAATATTTCGTTCCCAGGTTCTAATATGAAAATTAGTAAAAGTATGAATTAGATTTCCAAATTTATTATAAAAGGTTGATTGAAAATTTATATTTGTTCTGGGGTTTAGATAAGCCTGGTAGTTGGTGAGTGAGTGTGAAGTTATTTTTTTTTATTGTGGATTATAGACGTTCGACAACTTAGGTCATTACCGTCTTAATTACATCCAATAACATAATCACTAAAAACTGAACAACATTACAAAACATCCATGAGCAGAGGCAGGTTTCGAACCCAAGACAGTCCGGTCAAGAAGCCAGCACGCTAACCATTGAACCACACTGTCTTCGAAGTTAAATAAACTGTTGTTTTAATAACTACTACAGCATATTTTATTATAACAAACGTGACGAAGGAACGTGGAGAATTTTAAAACTGCCGTATCAAAGCATAATAAACGTTATTAATTATTCATCTTCAAAGTTCAATTCCAGATATATGTTATAATAGAAAACAAGATCACGGGTAATTGGAATAATGAAAATAAATCAATTTAAACACTCATTGATTGCAACGTTTCTTAATAAAAAAAAAGACGAAACGTTGCAATCAGTGAGTGTTTAAATTTATTTATTTTCATTATTCCAATTACCCGTGATCTTGTTTTCTGTTATTAATTATTTTTTAAAACATCGCCCAGAAAACGGTTGTGCTTAGGTAATACTGAACGGCGCGAACAGGATCACTGGACGGCTTAATTTCGTCACTAGGCGGTACTAATGTCGCCTACAGTAAACGTTATTTTATGCACTGATTTTCACAGTACTAATATTAGTTGTCGGGCGTTTGTAATATCAAATTACATTTTGATTATATCTCTGGCTGTTGATTAGTGACAATATTGAAAAGTTACGAGTATTGGAAGCTTTAATAATAGTAATCAAATTTGCATTGACGTAGAATATAAAACTATATGGTATTTGCGTATACTTTCTTTGTTTATGTATATTTTATGTGGTGTTCAATTTAATTTCACTTTAATTTTTTTATTGCGATAGGCATAGTTGATCACTGCAGGGGCGAACTTGGTTGTGATGCCGCCGTAGGCCCGGTCTAATATGTCGTTCTTCTTGTAAAGTAAAAGTTCTTATCTATATCGTTGGCGCAACATCCCCTCTTGAACAAAAAACTACACCTGTGTCGGGCTCGTTTTGACTTTCAGTCATTTATCTTTTAAACCGGTACTTTTTGTTTGATATTTTGTATTTTAATGGATGCATACATATTTTTTTACTAGTGTGGAATGTTACTAATTTAAATAAAAAGTCACTTTTAAGAATTTTACAATATTTTTTACTGCCAACTCCAAACATACTTTTGGAGAAATTTTGTTTGGCTGTGAGCACGATACAGGTCCTGGAGCTCAATGGATCGAAATAAAATTTTGGTAAAATGTGTTATATGTATGAAGAGTGAAGACCCTCATTGTTTTCGGGGAAAATCATCGTATGCCCAGAAGAGAATTGCGCTGTAACGTTGTTTTTCTAGTATAATGAATATATTTGGACTCTAGAAGTAATACCTAATAATAAACCGTTAGAAATATACATCCTAAATCCGCCATTTTTTGTTGAAAATTTTCATAAACCTAATATCATTCCCGAATTATAAATAAATGAGCTATATCTGCCGGTGAACGTTATGTCAAAATCGGTCCAGTATTCAAAACTACAGAGTGGCATGAATATACAGAACACTCAACCACATAACCCTCCTTTTCTTTGGCAGTCGAGATAGTATCTACAGAATGATATTAAAAAAATATAGATATTTTTAATACAACTATTCGAGTAATAACTATTTAAAACTGTTCAATAGTTAAACATTAAAATATAAGTAATATAACATCTATTGTAGAATTTCTGTACCGCAGAATTTACATTCAGGTAGTATTCTAAACGGGTCAGCTGGCATAATTCACAAAAAGGATCGACCCCACGTGACCTTTCAATGTCGCTGTAATGTTCTTATTATAAATGTGTATTGATATAACAGAAATATTGTAGTTATTACGCAATTACCAAAGCAAGCCATGAATTGACCAGCGCAGCATTAAACCTGCTCCAGTGAAAACTAATTCAGTGGTGACAAGTGCTTGCAATGGATGGTCTGACGCTATAATTTTGGAAATATAATTACAAAATTGAGTGTTTCAAAATACATATTTAAAAAAACTTTTGTCATAACTTTATTAAATTAGTGTCCAGCTACAAAGTTATATATATTTCAATTTGAATAACGAAAAATTTGTGACAAAAATTGATGTTCAATTTTGTATAATTATAATGACAGCTGTGTGAATTTTATGCCAACGAAATAGGTGAGTCTAAGCAGATATTGTTTTATTCCAGTGTTCATTTGTAAATAGAATATTATTTGGTGTATTTATATATGGATATTTTAATGATTTAATCACAAAAGGCGTTAATCATAATATTAATCCAAATTATGCATTGAATGTTAAAATTAGATGTTATGAAATGATTTAAAGATGGTAAAGAAATGTGTTTAATATCCATGGCTATAGTAGATCACGCTAAAAAAGATTCTTGTGACGATGTTTAATAATTAATTTTTAACACCATTTTTTTTTTTTTAATTTCAGATGGAAGTGAAAATGAGTCAAATTCTAATGGTGAGGTATTCGATCGCGCTGTTGACGAGTTCTAAGGTAGGAAACATTTTTTATTGTTTTTGTGGAAAATTGACGCAAGCGCAGCAAAAATATGCGTTACAACATTTTAATGATTTATTATTTCATTTATTTTTACAAGAATGTTTTGTAAAAAAAGATTTTTTCTAAGTTTCATCGTTTCGAAAATATTTTGAAAATAAAAACAATTTGATGTTCTTTTGCTCTGAATACCTGTCAAGGTAGCTGACAAACATGTGAAACCATATTGTATGTAACCATGCAAGCCAATAGCAAATATAATAGTTATTACTAGTCGTTACCCGTGTCACCGCACGTGTTATAATAAATTAAATTTTAGTTTTTATACGTCAAATTTCAATATCAAGTTGGAATGGTTCTGGCGCCCAATTGGTTAGAATTTTTAACAGTTAGTCTTGAAATATTAATATATCTATGGCCGTAACAGTGAAAGAGAAAGTAAGAAAATTCATTCTCACAATCGACGAAAAATTCATTCAATTTAAAATTTTAGCGCCTCCTAAATTTTGACCCCCTTCAAATTGTGCGGCCCTAGGCCAGAGTCTCTCAAACCTGAATCCTCCGCTAGATCACTGATCTATTTTTTTACAAAGGATCTTCGGAAAAAATAATGTGGTAGATTAGTTTATAAACTATTAAAAAATTGCACTTAATTTCCTTTCTTCCCTTTTGTCTTGGAAAGGGTTCAAAGATGTATTGCCAGCACCCTCCTTGGTTAGTTGTCAATCATGTAGCTAAAAGTTCCGGGAATCGTTTTAAGTACCAATGCAATTTTATTTTGATCACCTGTATAACATTTATCATCACAAAATTTACTTTTATCTTCCGCTTTACAATCATTTAAATAATAGTTTCGGGTTTTTAAACAAACGCTCAAGCAACCGTATTAATTCAGAAGTCTCTAAAATGTCAGTTTGCAACACAACTACGTACAACATTAACATAATAATGTATCTCTACTTGGTGGCTACTGTTCCTAACGTTAATGATTATAATTATATATTTTTATTTAAAGTACTTTTCGTTAATTAGGCTAAACAATTCAGGCCATAAATTTTATGTCAAAGTATTTTTAATATAATTAAAATATTAGATGAAAATTTCTAAAACATTTAAAAGTGTTTATGATATTTAATTATTTTATTTTAATTTTAAATTCTGAATGCTAAGGTAATTTTGGTGACCACTTTTAAGTTAATATAAAATACATTAATATTATAAGATAATTAAAAAATAAACAACCAATTAATTTTCTATAAATGCATTAAAGATCATATTTTAAATTGAATTTATTTTTGCAATGGTTAAGAATTTAGTTTACATTCGACGTGAATAAATTTCGTTTCTTTTTTTTAATTGAAAATACCGAGCTGGGTAGAGTAGTGGTGACAGCACTAGACTCGCATTCGGGAGGTCCGGGTTCGAATCCCGGTGGGAGCAGATGTGGCTGGGACTTTTTCCTACTGTCTCTCGCCGAGAAATGACAATTCCTGTACCGGCCATCTTGATTGAGGTTTTCCATGGTTTCCCTCAATTAATTCCAGATAAATATCGAGATGGTTCCTTATTTGAGGTCATGGCCGATTACCTATCAAACTCCTAGTTCAAAAATTACGTACCATATCCTAATTTCCTATAATTCCTTCATTCGCCCATTGCTATTACATAAGTTGAAGTTTTAAAAATGTAGAAAAATAACGGGAAGTGTGGTAGATGGAAAATAGTAATGGTGCGAATGGCGTCTGTTATGATATAAAGCCGAGAAGCGGACGTTAAACGCATTATTATTATTATTATTTTTTTATTGAAACAAGATCGGAAAAAATTTACTTTTGCGATAATAAGAGAGAGAGAGAGCGATTATAGATTATAGACGCTCAATATCTGAGGTCATCAGCGTCTTTTGCGACGATAAAGTTGAGTTCTATATGTGACTTTGATATATCGAGTTACTCGTTTCTTATTTTGTTTGTGTCTCTTATCTAAAGAGAGAGAGAGAAATTGTAGATTCTATCTGAGGTCATCATCAGCGTCTGTGATCAATATTACCTGTTTGAACCATAAACTCGTGCATTTTCCTGTAGATTAAGCCATAATCTGGTTGCTCTTCTCGTTTTAAAATTGTGAAATAAACTAATGGTCTTAAAAAGCGTCTTGCTTAAGGTGAGCTGCTCTCTTTTTCACCCGCATAGCTGTATCTTACTAGACGTGGGATGTGTGAGTGCATGTAAAATGCACTTACGCACGTTTCAGAAATTTCTACTTTCATTGAAAAATCTATTTCAATCTTTGATGTTAATTGACATTTTTTCTTTTTTGTCCTTGGTAATTAATATAAAAATGAGCATAAATTAAGTCACGTGACTTTATTTACTAACCGTCAATAAAATAAAATAGTTTGAATACCGTAAAAATATTTTTTAAAAATCTGAATTATTGCAAACTTTTTAATGAACAATTGTTTAACTCAAATTTATATTTACATGTGTATTTTAACTTTTATATCTACTTGATCAAAACATTTAATAGGTGTGTATAATTAATATCTGATATTATATATTTCAATTGTAAATTTATAAATTTTATTTTAATAAATAATATTGACTCTACCAACAGTAATATAATATTAAATAAAATGAAACTACTTGCGATTACTGTTCAAAATATTTTTTTATTTATAAAACGTTTCTACCAAATTTTTGGTCCTTTTCAATTTATTAAAATATAAAATAAATTATAATTATAATTTATTTTATATTTTAATAAATTGAAAAGGACCAAAAATTAAAATAAATTATAATTATAATTTATTTTATATTTTAATAAATTGAAAAGGACCAAAAATTTGGTAGAAACGTTTTATAAATAAAAAAATATTTTGAACAGTAATCGCAAGTAGTTTCGTTTTATTTAATTTTGTATTTTAATAATTCAATTACAGTTATAAAGCTTGAAAAAGTCCCAAGCAAGGGACGAAACGTCGCTGTAAATAACAAATAAGTGTTTACTTAAAAAGTCCTTTTTCCCAATAAATCATTTTTACTTTGATGTTAATGTTTCAAATTAAAACAGAAATATGTATCATTCTTCCCATATGATTTTTAGTCAAATTTTTACAATTTATTTAATTTTTTTGAAGTTTATTTGACTCAGCCAAATTGGTCAGTATTTTTAACTTAAGTTTGTAAACAAAAACCTTCAAAATATTAATTTGCCTTTCCGTAATTTGAAATCTCGTGAAGTGCTGTAAGGAAATATTGACGAATATCACGTTTTTGATTCAATATTTAGCGCAAAAGTGTGTGTTTTGAATTTTTTAAACAGCAAGCCTAATTTGTGAAACTTAATGCCTAATCACAGCTACTAAAAACAGTAATAAAATAAATTTGGCAACCACAGTTCAAAATTTCCGGAGGTCATATTTTACAATCTGAGGAATCAGTCGGACACAAGTTTCTGAACCAAAGGGTTACGTAGAGAAAAAACTAAACCGTGTTTGTATTTATGTGCTTGAATGGTTAGCTGATGCGTTTTTAACATGCTTTTATTAGCTTCACCTGTATGTAACTGAATCTTTGAACGCGGAATTCACCCACTTCAAAACGTCAAAATAAACTAAAACTCAGCACACTTATCTAGGACCGATAACAATACAATAATTTAATACGCTTGTTCCATCATTCTGACCGGGATCATCAGGATAAAAAAAATAAATAATAGTTTAAAAAAAACTAAAAACACATGCTTCAATAGCAAACCGAACTGAAAAAGCGCTTCTTAACATGAAGAATTATTTTTTACTTTTTAGTTCGGTTTGCTATTAAAGCGTGTTTTTTAAGTTTCTCAAAATATTATTTTAGGACCGTACTTATCTTAATGTTATTTTTTAGGGTTCCGTACCTCGAAAGGAAAAAACGGAACCCTTATAGGATCACTCGTGTGTCTATCCGTCCCCTGTTAAAGCCAATTTGCGCCAAACTACTAGACCGATTGAGTTGAAATTTGGTACACATATGTAAGTCGGTGACCCAAAGATGGACGTGTAACGTATATAAATAAATTTTGCACATGGAGTAATTTTTGGGGAAAAATTAGGAAATTAAAAAAAAAGTTTTGCAAACTGTACCGTGTGACATATCAAATCATTTTTGGGGGTAAATTAGAAAATTGAAAAAAAAAGTTTGGCAAATTGTACCGTTTGACATATCAAATGAAAGGGCTTGTAGTAAGGGTCTCAAATATATTTTTTTATAATTTGAAAATAAATAGTTTTAAAGTTATTTATGAAAAATAGGGAATGTCGGGTCACACCCATAGTTTACAGGAAAATTGAAACGAAAATCTTAAGTCTTAAAGTACTCACGGAAAACGAAATAGTATGGAACCTTCTTCTCGCGAGTTCGACTCACACTTGCCGGTTTTTTATTGGAGAAATCCTTCAAGTAACACACTTCTGAAGCTTGTCTTTCTCCATATATCTTTTATATTAAAATGCTTAATTGTTTTGAAGTAAATTATTAAGATTTCCGTGTTGGACAGTCACCTGCTGCTTATTTGTGTGGATGAAGCCACGCCCTGGCTCCTTCCCAGTTTAATATTACTCTGAACGGATGGCCTTAGCGTCAGTTGCGTCATCTGAATATGCGTCAAATTGTTTGGGAGTAAAATATGTTACGCAGAAAAAGTATTCCATCCGAAACACACATACATAAAGTTAATATACAGACGCCATTTAAATGTGTGCGTAACCGTATGTGTTTTGTCTTTTGTACCTGCATTTGTTTTTGTAGAGCTTCTATGAATATTAATGCCCTCTATCTGCTGATGTGTTTAATATTTTAAAGTCATTCTTTAAATAACAGTACACGAACATACTTTTTCTAGCGCGACGAGACATCGGGATATTATTATTTGTACATACAGTTTGTTCAAATGAAATTTCAATACTCGTCATTTAAATACCGAGTGAGGTAGAGTAGTGGTGAGAGCACTAGAGTCGCATTCGGGAGGTACCGGGTTCGAATCCCGGCGGAGGCAGATGTGATTGGAACTTTTTCCTATGTACTGCCTCTCGCCGAGAAACGGTAATTCCTGTACCGACCATCTTGTTGAGGTTTTCCATGGTTTCCCTTAATTAATTCCAGATAAATATCAAGATGGTGCCTTATAAAATTAATTAATTCCTAGTTCAAAAATTGCCTACCGTATCCTAACTATTAAGTTGAAGTTTTAATAACATAGAAAATAACGGGAAGTGGTAGAGGATAAATAGTAATGGTGCGAGTGGCGTCATTATGAAATAAAGTCGAGAAACAGACGTTAAACGCGTTATTATTATTCTCATTTAACTTAATGTCACATTTTCAATGCTGGTTATGTCGGTAAAAATCATTTTTTGCAGATTTTGTTTTAACAATATTGTGTAAATAAGTGGTATTGTTTCCCAAATACCGAAACATTAAAATCAAAATGTTACGCGCATTTCGTTTACTTAAATAGCATCATTAATATCGTGAACGCAGAAACAAATGCCTTTCGAGAACACCAAGTGATTCAGTTGCAGAGACATTGACAATTTGACGTTCTGTGAGCCTTAGTTAAATTCCCCAGTTGGGTTAAAATTATTCTCTGGTGTCTAGTATAAGGGAGTTATGTCAAAAAATTGTTAAACTGGTTTATAGTCTAAATTATGATTTATTTCGTTTGGTATTAACAGCTAAAAAACTTGATTTTTCGATTTAATACATGACACCAGAGAATTAGTATTTTAACTCTAAAAAATTAAAACACAGCTGAAAAACCGAGTGGTTTTTTTGATGTTATATTTCAATACACCATTTTTAAAAGCCGTTTTAATGTAATCTATTTTATGGCCAAATAAAACACTTTATTTTTATGTAAATAAAAAAAAATTTGCCAAAATGATTCTATGAGCCTGGAAAAAAATTCAAATGGATTGTTTATTATTGCAATCAGCTTCACGGAGATAAATTGTTTATTTATAAAATATCACTTAATAATAGGAATGTAACATTTATACTATTTTCTTTAGAACAAAGTATACGCAAATATTTATAAATTAAGTAAGTAAATTATTCTTAACATAGTCAATTTATCAGATTTAACAATTTTATTGAAGTATTGTATTTTCACACTTCTTTGGTTACAGTGTAGTGTATAAAAACGTACACATATTTTTTATGCTTATAAATATACTATGTTGACTAGTAAATAAATTCTGAGAGCACCATTTTATTATCTAAAACTAATTGGTTTAGTAGACAGCCAGTATATTGCAAACTTAAGTAAAATTAAATTAAGATTTTTAAATTAACTTCATAAATATTATATGAAAAAGCACTAGTCTTATAAGATTTAAGTTCCTTGCTATGAAAATAATTGAAAGTTGTTGTCAAGGCTTGAACCTAAAAATTCCAGCATCCATTGGATAAGTTAGCAAGGTCATCAGATACACAGGTCACCTTGTTAATCAATGACGTCAACTAGAAGACTTCAATATTTTTATCAACCACGCAATATCAATTGACAGTCCACTGGATGACGCCACGATAGAATGAAATTGCCTCTGTTCTACTAACCTTGGACACTCATTCAATGTTTCAGGTTCAATTTCCGACAGTTTTATTTTTATATTTTTATTAAAAACCAGTGTATTTTCAGTACAAAACATAAAAGAGGTGTTAAAAATATTCAAAAATAGGAATTTCTTTTTCAAAATTTAAATTAATACAGTCAAAACCGTTTACGACGACATCGTTTAGAACAACATACCGGTTATATTGACCAAAATAATAGATCCCGGCTGAATGCTACATGACCGCCTTATAAATAACACTGCTTTTTACGATATTGCTTATTTTACTAAGCGACTACATTTAATGTAATATCTTCATATCTTCGGAGAATTATATCTGTTAGAACGACCAGCTGTATTGTAAACAAAATTCGTACGCACAGAAGTGTTCCAAAAAGACTAAAATTCCAGATTTTATGAATACGGAAAAATGATAATTATAATGTGAATATTATTCCTATTAATATCTATGGATTTATATGCACCTACACATTCAATAATACCACATTACTTTGTACCTCGAAAACATCATCGGTTGTTACAACTATCGGTTTTTACGACCAAATATGAGTAGACCCTTCGGTGTCGTTATAACAGATTTTGACTGTGCTTTTTTCAATTCTCATATGAAATATTATTGCTGCTTAGTTTCTGCTTCTACCCATGCAAAATTCCTTCCAGTTTTCTTTGTGCTCGTTTTCTGTTCTCGTGGATAAATATCCTCGAGTCTTCCAGTTAAGCTAAGTTTATCTTCAGGGTTAGGGTTGACATGTCCTCGGTATAAGGTTTCACTGTACAAAGCGTCATCATGTTGATTTTGAGCGAGTTCTTCATTGATATCTTGTTTAAACAACAGAGGGTGTAATCTGTTGTAGCTGTGGTGTTGATGATGGTGGCCTGGACCACCGCCATAGCCTCCTCCCCCGCCTCCATATCCGCCATATATTTGGGTCTGTAAAAATATTTTAATTAAATGATGTTCCTGTTGTTTTGAGCGATTGTTTTCCGTATGAGTTAAGCTAGAGAGTATAGAGTTGTTTAATTCGTATATGGTTGTGTTGATCCAATAGAATGTCTGAGTAAAGGAAGATTTGGTTAAGGATCAATAAATAAATAAGCTTTACCAAAGTTTCACTAATGGCCAACGTTTCGAAAAATATATTTTCATCATCAGGGCCTTAAGCTGGTCGAATGGTGGTAAATTGTTCTACTAATATACATGATCTAGAAAATCTAAAAAAATGATCTTGTATATTAGTAGAACAAT
Source organism: Venustoraphidia nigricollis (assembly GCA_034508555.1). NCBI lineage: Eukaryota > Metazoa > Arthropoda > Insecta > Raphidioptera > Raphidiidae > Venustoraphidia > Venustoraphidia nigricollis. The sequence goes on from JAVRKA010000110.1 coordinate 1,082,689, forward strand.
TTACCACCATTCGACCAGCTTAAGGCCCTGATGATGAAAATATATTTTTCGAAACGTTGGCCATTAGCGAAATTTTGGTAAAGCTTATTTATTTATTGATCTTCAACCAAATCTTCCTTTACTGAGAGTTGTTTAACTAGATTAGCGATAACAGCTTGATTTGATTCTTCTTTTTTAAGGTCATGGTAGCTCAAATTATTGAAGGTAAAATCCAGCAGTTGATATACTTTCACTCGTTCTCATATTGGAACATGAGAACTAGGAACCCACGAACTACAGCTATTTTTAATCCAATTGTCTTTTTCTTTCATGTTTGTAGTAACAACTTTGAACTAATTAATTATATATATATATATATATATATATATATATATATATATATATATATATATATATATATATATATATATATATATATATATATATATATATATATATATATATATATATTAATTATATTTATAATGATTCAGAATGTTCCAAATTTGGTGACGATTTATAGAAAATTACTACCATTAGAAATCATTTTGTACCAAAAAAATGAGCAGCAAAGTTACTGCAATCCAGGGGCGGATTTATTTTTTTCGGAACCTCGGGCTTAATGGGGTGCCGTTTTGCTGTTAGATCTTTAAATTGAGGTTTAATGTTCATTGTTAATAATATCAAAATCAGAGCTGAAACTTTGTGACCTGACCAAACAAATAATACTATAAAATAACTCTGAAAGCTGTCAGAATTCGTCCCAAAAAAAAAAAAAAAAACAAAATTTGTCAAAATTCATAAAAAAAAATGGCAGTTCACCCATAATAATGATAATCATTAATATTAACTATTTTTTACTATACGGTGAGTGCTGATTGTTAATGCAAAAGTATTAAAAATGTATGATAATCAATCGGTTTTTGTGAGCCCTTGACATTTGGAGGCCCAGGGCTTAAGATCTATTAGTCCACCCCTGCCTTGTTCCAATAAAAACGAACATCAAAATCAGTTCAAAATTAAACTTACTCAAACGATAAACGCTAACAATCAAAGTTGTTGAGCGTGTGCAATTTATCTAACTTTAAATTTATTTGTTTGTAATTAATGTTCTTACTCCAATCGACCCTCCACCTCCTTGACCACCAAGAAGTAGACCTCCAAGCCCAAGAGCGCTGGTGATGACTAAAGCTAGTTTACTGACCACTACAGCTTTTTTAGCCAGTAACGCTAAAACTCCAAATATTATTGGAATTAACGTAGCTACTTTGAATTTGAATCCCAGTAAGAAAGGCACAAGAAGTTGTCGTGCTAACAGACGACCTAAAACATAAAAAAAAGTTTTTCAAAATCTGTTGAGTCGTGGTTAGGGTGCGCAAAGTATTCTGGTTGGTTGTTGTGTTAAGTTTCAAGCAACTACAGTGGAAATTAGCGGCTATCTATGATATTAACTATTTGACCGGATAATTCACAGGTAATTAACTGGCTATCTAAAAAACAAAATTACGGATTCTGGTTTTTCTTTCTCAGAACGACAAAAAACAAAACAGTAGAGCAGTTTCCAACAGTAGAATCGAAACATATTATGATGTAACGAATGCCCAATACTTTCTGCGCTGCTTTGTATAATAATAGTATATAGCCGCGGTAATTTAAAATACATTAGCGCGGTTATTTAATTGGATATTTTGGCGGTTAATTAATCGGTAATTTATTTTTTTACATCAATTACCTACGTCTAGGTCGCGCCTAAAATCTGTGAGGTATTTTTTTGTGTAAAATATGTAGTGGTTTTTTTTTTTGTTGAAATGATTTTCAGATAGTTTTCATTGAAATAGAAATTGAGTTAGTTTACTATATTATCGACATACATAGTATAATTTCCCGATAAACAATAATTTGTTTCTGATGACACAGTCTGAGTGTAGACGGTGATCTAATTACATTCATTATTTACCTTAGACTGTGTTCCGTAATAATGAACAGTGAAATTGTGCTATATGGAACATTGACCGAGATTTTAATGGCCGACCTCGAACTTCGTAAGAGTTTAAAACTATACACATTGAAAGCGATTTATATCAGTTAATTGTACTTTTAGAAAAAAAACATGGTAGCTTTAAAAAACCTAAATTTATTTCTGCATGTCTTATAGATGTGAAAAATTCCATTTCAAATTGATTTTTTTTGGGATTTGATATAAAACGGTACATCTTGTGACATTTTACGTGCTTTTAGTATTACAATATGTGTGAAAAATGGCGGAATCGACATTACATTTAGCTTAAACTCTGCCCATATGGTAAATTCTAATGGAAGAAGATCACTGATTGTTTTAGTGCGTGCCCAAAGCTTCGTTATTACAAGCCCTCAATTTTCAGGTTCAAATGCGAAAGATGACAAAAAATTAATTGAATTTTCAATATATTGTTAAAAAATAATAAATTGAATGTAGGCCATATAATCTTTGCTGCTGAAAAGGGTTTGAGTCAAGCTACGCAATTTTTTTCATGTATTTTATTTGGCACAATGAAAATAATTTGCAGAAAAAGATTTTCAAACATTGGTTACTTTTATATCTTAATATCTACATATAACAAATATCAGTCTTGTTCTTTTTAAACCAAATTTTTTTAATAATTTGTTAACAAAAAATAAAATGTCTTCTCGACTTGATATTACGAAACAATGTTCCATCCGGAGGATGGGGCATAGGAAAGGCTACCTTAGGCTACATGAAGGGAGGGAGGGGTTCCAGAGAGGCTGAAATAGGGCCACGTGGTTTATGAACGCTCCTTTTCGATGCTTTTATAAACTATTTATCATAAAGCACGTTTATTTTTATGTTGATTCGGCTTAGTTATCAAAACTTGAAATGAACACTAGAATTAAATTACTGTGTGTTCCATCAACCGCTGAAGTAACGGAAGTAATCGTGGCCTTGCAGTACCGCGCTCTTCTAGACAAATCGTGAACTTGACTTACCTGCTATCTTACCTAGATTGCGCTTTGCCGTTTAGTTATAACATTGTTACCTTCTTAAGTGCCATCTTTAGACAATCTAACAATCATCTATAGTTCAGATATATTGCAGGTGGAGTTGTTTTTTGCATTAAGGCAACTGTTCTCTCAGATTGTTAAAAAATACACTCGGTAAATTTCAATCTGTGATTCATTTTACAACTGTTTTCAAACCCTGACGCAAAAAGAGGGGTGTTATAAGTTTGACCGCTATGTGTGTGTGTTTGTCTGTGGCACTCTTAAACGGGTGAACCGATTTGGTTGCGATTTTTTTTTCATTTGAAAGCAGGTTTTCTAGCGGTGGTTCTTAGACATGTTTTATCAAAATCGGTTAAGCCGTTTCTAGGTCATCAGCTCTTTTCTTAGCTGCGGGAGGGGTCTTAGACGCATAACAAGTATTTATTTGTTTATCAGTAAAGAAGTTTAAAAATTTTGAAATAAAAATTAAATTAAAAATTTTAAAAACCCCTGACATAAAAGTTTAAAAAAAAGTTTAAAAATAATATTTCTAGACCTGGTCCTTGAACTTTAATATTTAAATACTTAATTAGTAATATTTTGTGGTTAGAGCGTCGTCGCGTCGGGGAAGCGCTTAATTAATGAAACAAAAAATAGAATACAAATTAGCGGCCCCCCGACGCGACGACGCTTGAATCTCAAAATATTACTAATTATGTGTTTAAACATTAAAGTTAAACGACCAGGCCCAGAAATTTTGCTTTTTAACTTTTTGGCGTCGGAGGTTTTTTAAATTTTGAATTTAATTTTTATTTTATTATTAGCTGTGATTAAGTTTCACAAAATTTGGCTTGCTTAAAAATTAACAAAATGCGTTTTTCGTCCTCTTGAATAAAAAAAAGTGATATTTGACAATATTTCATACTACGGGAAGTTTAAATAACTTTTTGAAAATTTTTCTTTACGAATGTATGCTGAAAATACTGATAAATTTAGTTTGATTAATAATTTTTTGAAAAATTATTTTTTTCTGTCAATATGGTATTTTTCTCGGGTTTATCTGATTTTAAAACTTGGCTCAACGTTCTATTTGAAGAATGATACATATTTCCTGTTTAATTTTGTAAGCATTACCATCAAATATTGAATAAGATTTTTCACAGAAATTAGATTTCCGAAACGTGAGTAAGTGCGTTTTACATGCAAACACACACATCCAACTAATTAAGATAGAACTATGTAAGTGAAAAAGGGTACACATTTAACAGCTGGTAAACAGCCATCTTAACGAAAAAGATTTCAAATGCTCATAATAGTAAGTGGTTAAAATAATATTGATTATTTCGAATTTTTAAAATGCCTTGAATTTTTTAACGCTCAAATGATGAGATTATCGAAGGACTAAGACATCAGTTGCCTCAAAATATATGATTAAAAAAAATCTTAATTTTTGCTGTTATGATTTTTTTACATAATTTTTACGAATATTGCTAAGTCCTTGGAATTGGGTCGTTCTTAATTAGTACTTACTTGTAGATGCTTGTTTCAGAGGATAATAGCTCTCCTTAATTGGATCCAGTTCAAACTCCAAAAGCCCATCACCTGTCAATGAAGGACCCACCTTCATTGCTAAACCGGGATAAAGGCTGCCCATGTCCCAGTGAAGGGCTCTTTGGTTGAATACTAATCCAAATGATTCTAATATATTTCTGAAAATTAAGCATAGGTTACATTAATTTTTTTGCAACAGAAGATTCATGGAAACGCTAAATAAAGGATGGCGTTGTTACTAGTTCGGCTATTTTCAACCCTTCCGAATATTTTATTCGCTTAATTAGCAAGTAATTGGCATAATTACAGTGCTTATTCATTTTAAACAGCTTACGCATGTCAAGCAGATTAATTTCTGACGGCAATTTTGCTAAGTTAATTTAAGTCTATGTAATTGCATATTTTGTAAAATTTAGTGATACCCTGATTCTACTATATTGCTTCCTAGAAACTTAGTACTTATACAGTGAAATCTTATTTAGTGAACCCCTCCCATAAATGAAAATTTCTCACGAATAGATAATTTTGTTGACAAACAATTTTATTAAAGTAAAATTTTGGCACGGTAGGCCCATCTGTTCTATTTATTTTTCTAGAAAGTTTTGTAATTTTTTTTCTAAACCTTATAGTTTCGGAATTATTTTGAAAATAAAAGCAGTCTGTTCGGCTGGTCTTATGTTCTGAAGATCTGTCAAAGAGAATTGGGTAGCTGACAAGCATCCTTGGGATAATTTTTATATCTAAAACCATATTATATAACTACATGCAAACGAGTATCAAATTTCATAATATTTATTACTAGGCGTTACCCGCGTCACCTCACGCGCTAACGGAAAATTTCTTTTCTTTATTATAATATGTCGAATGTCATTATTTTTTAAGTTGGAATGATCTTGTTGACTAATTAGCTGGATTTTTCCAGGACTTTGTTACTTAGTTTTCGTGATTTTCTCCTAAACACATCGCTAAAATTAATTCTTCCACCAATATTTCTATATTAACTACTACAGCTAACATTTTTAAAATAATACTGTTGGTGGTTTGGAACCCTTGACGTGCGGGTTTTACGGTTTCATCCCTCAGAAAGAAAAAAATTCTTTACAGAATGTGTGTTAGTTGAATCTCGCTCTAGACCGGAAATAAATCACTTGAAAGCTCCTCAAAACTGTTTTTCGGAATTTTGTAATACAATACTGGGAAAAAACGCATCTTATACTCTGCCTCAAAAGTGTTGTAGAAAAGAGCTCACGTATCGTATGAAACACTAACGTTACAACTCTTTGAATCAAATTTTCTCGAAAACCGTTAGTCTAATGAAAAAAAGTAATATTATGTTTTTTGTAGGCAATATCCTAAACTACAAATTTGGTAACTGCTATTTTTTCGATAAAAGGAGCAGTTAACGGGAATTTTGCGAAAAACCGTTTATCGCGACCTTTGATCCCGCGTAACATTTCTAGCGGCGCATGGATCGGTGGGAATTTTTAGGAGGTTGTTTAGAACCACAACAGGAACATTCATGCAAAAATCCAGCTTTCCCCTAATTTTTCCGGAGTTTGGACTTTTTTATCTTTATTCCCTGGACTTATATAGAATTTCCACTGTACAGATAATATAAAGAGATTTATATTTAAATATTATGTAATTTTGTTTTGTAATTGTTAAGTAAATTAAAGACTTTAACGTTAAATGAAACTTGGTAGACAGTAGACACGGAGGGTAGTAAAATTTGATCAGCGGAGCGGAGAAAATTTAAGTACGCGAGATGTGCGAATATTTCGGTATACTGATTAAATGCATGTGTTAAAACAAGATAGGCTGCTTAATGAATAAAATTGCTTTTACAAATTAAAATGGATAACCAGTGAGTTGTATTTGAACCCGAAACTTTCAATTCCATTTACTTTATACAGCACACTTTTTATATACAGGGTGCCGTACTAATTAAGGTCACTAATCTCTCATAAATTGTAAAATATGATCTCGGCAAATTTCGAACTGCAGTCGCAAAATTAATTTTATTACTGTGTTTATTAGCGGTGATTAAGCACTAGGCTTCAGAAAATTTGGTTTTTTCCTTAAAAATTTGAAAGTAACATATTTTGCCCCTAAAAATTGAATAAGAGACGTGATATTCGTCAGTATTTCTTGACAGCACTTCTCGAGATTTCGAATTACGCGAAGGCAAATTAACATTTTGAAGTCTTTTCTTCATGAGCTTATGTTAAAGGTACTAACAAATTTGGATTGCTCAATAGTTTTCTTCAAACTAAGTTTTCTTTGTACAAAAATTTGTGTAAAACTTAATTATGCTGATTTTTAATCATTTACTTAGATCAAATAAACTGCAAAAACTTCGGTAACAGTTATTTGGGAAGAATGGTACATATTTCTAGTTTATTTTGAAGAATTAATATTAAATATTGAATAAGATTTTCCATATAAATCAGAGATTTCTGAAACGGGATGTCAGAAATGCCAAAAAGTATCGATATATATTGTATCGATATTTTTTTCAAGTACCGATATATTTTTTAAAAATATTGATATATCGGTACAATTTTAAAGAGAACTTTGACACTCGAAGAAATTTAGTATATATATTGGCTAGCTTAATATAGGTAATCTCCAATAGCAATTAACGGACATTATTTCTAATAAATCAATTAATAAAGAATTATGTGAAATCAAAAACAACGATAAGAATTTTTTTTGTTTATTAATAAAAAAAAAAAAATTTAGGAGCAGAGAATTTTAAAGATTAATCGAACAAATAATAAAGCCACGGATGCCGAACCTATGGCATGCGTGCCAGAAATGACATACGACAGAAAATTGTTGGTACAGCATGAATTGAGGTATAAATCAAAATAATTAAAAATATTCTAGCTGTTATAGAAACAAAATGCAATATTGCAAGAATAGCTATTTTGACTGTTTATTATTCCGAAAAATCCGGTGAAAAAGAAAAGTGTTTTACATGTGCTTTATTCACTATTGTTGTTTTTGGAACGCACTTAAAAGTACGTTTCAAAAACATATGTAAAAACACGTGTTTCTTTTTCAGTAGAGTTTTCGATATTTTCGGAATAATTAAGCGGCTTTAGTCAGTCGCGGTAGTACATACAAGTGTTGCTACTGGAAAAAAACATCGGTTTTCGATACTCGGAATTTTATATCGATATATTAAATATCGCCCAAAAATATCGATATATATATTTTTTCGTAAGTGAGAACTATTCGGGTGAAAAAGCTGGTACCCAGTAACTTTAATTTCCCAAACAGTCGGTACGAAAACGTGTTTAAATTACCTATAATCCGATGGATCTCTGTCGAGAAAGTTTGAGAAGCCGCGAGGGTGTTGATCACTCCTGGTCAAGGAGACGCCATCAACTAAATGAAAGGATTGCTCCTCTTCCAGACTCTGTAACTTATTTAAAGCAGATAGTCCCGCACATGCCATAACCGAACCAGCTTGTCCCGTTTTTAAGCAATGAGCAAACGCATCTTCTTCTCTCGCTTCCCGCGGCATTTGGATTGGAGTCACAAAAGATGTCACAATCACCACTAAACTTATCTTTGTAAATAAATACATCGTTGCTACTTGTTTTTTTCTTTTGTTATATTTTAAGTATTTGTTTTCATAAAAGTCCTACATGCTTTTTTGTCATATGAAAAGATTTTTGTATTTTGTTTACTTTCATTTACAAGCGTCGTACATATTAAGTTTTGACACAAAAAACTGAAAATGTGTTGTACTCACTAAATAAAAATTGAACCGTATTATTGCTGATACTGACTTTAAGCAACTAAATAAGTTTTTCGCAAATGTTCTAGTTAAATACTTTCGTAGCTGAATTTAATTTGCTCCCGTTTTCCATTGTTTTTGAAAAGTGAAAGCCGTACGAAATGGAGAAGATCTCATCATTGTTAATTTTTTGACAATTAAATGGGTATTCTCATCATTGCATTGTTTTCTGGCGGTTGTACAGGAACGGACTAAAAATAAAGCAAAGATAATACAGTAAAGGTGGCGGTTCGCGCCGCGACAGAGACAGAAGACCGAAACCGGAGACAGAGACTGGAGACCGAGACCGTTACTTGACCTTAGGTTTTCTATGTGTGTCAGTTCGCGAGCGAGACCGAGACAGGAGACCGCGACGCGAGACAGAAGACCGCGAGACGGTCTCTACCCCGGACTAGTACTGTCTCGCGTCTCGCTCGAGACGCACGTGCAAAATTGTGAAAAATGACGTCGTTTTCTGATGAAGACACCGATAAATTGATTGAAATGATTAGACAACATCCTGCGCTATTTAATTCTCAACTTGACGCATACAGAGATGAAAATTTGAAGGATAATTGTATTTTATTCATCCGAAAGTACATCCTGAACATATTTTCCTCAAACAATAAACGGTTCTTTATCAAAAGGGAAAACGATCCTTCGTGGCCTCTAGTTGTATATAATTTGTCGATAGGCATTCTTCGTTTTGTTTTATAATAATAATATAATAGCAAGTCATCGTCTTCTTCTTCTTCCAATACTAACTTCATAACTGAATGGCTTTCCATTACGCTGTGGATTAATCATTTTCCAGAACAGGACACGATTGACTCTAACGACTCAACAAAACTGACTTGGTCTCGGTGCACAACAGACCACCCGGAGACATTTGTCTCGGTCTCCAATCTCTGTCTCCGGTCTCGGTCTCCTGTCTCTGTCGCGGCGCGAACCGCCACCTTAAGCTTAACGCTGCTCCGCTTAACCCTCTTGCAGTATTATGCGGTTTCTAAAAAAAAGTTCGGTCACTATAACGTAAATTAAAGATCAGTTTATACAAAATGTTTCAAATGTTGATAGAAGATCAAGGGCAAGACGAAGTGTCATTGATCAATATCTAGTGCTATCGACAACAAAAAAAACTGACAAATTTTCTTATTCTCGATGCCTGTTATCTAACTATTAAGATGATCATATTTGTTACTAGCCGTTGCCCGCGTCACTCCGGGCGTTAACAAAACTTTTATTTGTTATAATATGATGTGAATATTTTTAAAGTTGGAATGGTCCTGTCGCCCAATTGGTTGGATTTTTTTTTAAATTCAAATACTCAATTGGTGTTTACATATAATAGATACATAAGAAGGAATGCGGTCCTGCTTTATTAGGATACATGTGGAAGCCTTGTCTCCTCTTTTTCATGCGCGGCTGCTTGCTAATGCTTTCACCCACAATAAAATCTGTTGTCACACGGAAACAAACTCGCTTATGCTGTTATTTCTTCACAGCCCACTGTTTTCTAGCTCGATATTATTTACGCATTAAGATCTGTCATATTGTGTTTTTAACGCTTCACAGTTTAAAAACGTGTCAGTCTATATTAGTTTATTAACCAATTTATTTCGTATTCCCTTATTAAATACAGGTTTGATGAAGCTTATGCTTTTTGAGGCAGCGTTTTCTAGACGAATAAAAAAATTCCTAATAACATATAGCATATGTCCATTCTGAAGATCCGTTCTCAGTATTGGTGAAAGCATTTTTGAAATCGTATGAGTTGTTTTGGAGATTACCTCCTACATCCAAACTTACAACACGGTAGTGCCCCTGCCAAGACGAGTCAAAGGAAACGGGGCATTACTTACCTTTTCTGGGAACGTTTCGTCGTATTTTAGAACCATCATAGCTTCGGTCTGAATAATGCTAGAAAGCTGAAATTTTTAGGATAAAGCGTCCTTAGTAGACTTATCAAATATCTAACTTTTATGGCTTCAGATTTATTAACATAATATTAGTACAGTATTTTAGTCTGAACGCCAGACTAGGAGCCGGAAATAACTGGAGTAAATGAATTCGTCATCTCGGCTATGGATACTTGTTGCCGTTAACAATATATATATATATATTGTTTATAATGTTTTACTTCAAAGGTTACACGCACACTTTTTTTAAAGGAATTTTTTAAATAAAGTCGAACAAGTCTACTTTCAGTCCTCATTTCAAAGTGAATAACAAATCTGCCAATGGAATAATAAATATACAAAAGGATTTATAAAAATAATTTATTAATTTAACAATAATTACATATTTAAAACTTGTTTTTTAAAAGAAAAAAATATAACAGGAAGGTACTTGCGGAATAAATGCTACAAATTAATTATTTTACAAAGAGAAAAATCGTAATGATACCTATTTAATACGAACTATTTAATATTACTAATTATTTGAAACATTACTAATTTTCTTTTGATTAGATCAGAAGATATAGAGGCCATTAAAACACAGATTAACAGAAAAAAAAACAAAAATATAAGTTTTTGACAGACAAAAAATGATTAAAAGAAAATAATGTAACTTAAAGAAAATTAAGAGATGAGATAACTTTGAATTGTTAATAACTTTAAGGTATATAACTTCAAGCAATAGATATAACGAGTTTCTTAAATATATAATTATCCGTGAGTTCAAAGTGAAAAGAATTCTTTGTTTGAGTTAATTGGCTAGAAAAATATTTAAATTAGTCTGTCAATTGTTTAAAAAAATATGTTTTCCGGATCTTATATAATAGAAACGAAATAAATAAATTAAATAATTTTATTATATAAAAAAATAAATATTTTGGATACTTGGCCACTTTTTCTTGTAATTTTAGACTCTTTTTTCTTAAATGTATCAATTATCGGCTATTTTTTTAAATGTTAAAGTTGTTTCGGAACATACGCCTTGTAAACTATATCTTGTGCGGCTGCACTTGCGTCCATTTTAGGAGAAAATGATCGACCATAAGCATGACCATGGTCATCATAAGTATTTGAATGTGCAACGTGAGGATGCGCTACCACCTAAAAAATTAAAATTTAAAAAATCTTAGCGCTACATTTTCTCTTAGAATGGTTCGGTGAAAAGTTACAAAAGTTATGGGAAATATGAACTATTCTTGTGCAATTGGAAACCACTAAAACCAAGATAGCGGCTTTAATTTTGATAAGTATTTGATCTATTTTTGGTTTGAACACGTACATTGAGCGACTGAGTGTTAAGGAACCCTTATACTTTATAGGATCACTCGTATGTCTGTCCGTCCCACTGTCAAAGCCAATTTGCGCCGAATTACTGGACCGATTGAGTTGAAATTTGGTATACATATGTAAGCTGGTGACCGTAAGATGGACGTGTAACGTAAATAAATAAATTTTGAACATGGGGGTCATTTTTTGGGGGTAAATTAGAAAATTAAAAAAAAAGTTTGGCAAATTGTACCGTGTGACATATCAAATGAAAGGGCTTGTGGTAAGGGTCTCAAATATATTTTTTTATAATTTTAAAATAAAAAGTTATTTAAGAAAATAGATGAACAATTAATCATTCCCCCCTATTATCTCCGAAACTACTGCGCCTAAAATGTTGAAAAAAATAGAGAATGTCGGGTCTCACCCATAGTTTGCAGGAAAATTGAAACGAAAATCTTAAGTCTTAAAGTAGTCACGGAACACGGAATAGTACGGAACCCTCTTCTCACGAGTTCGACTCGTTTGATTAAAATAAAATTTGAGTAAGTCTTATCAGTGAAAATCATTGGACACTTTTTTAAATGACAAATATTACCAACTGTTCAACATGCCCCCCTTTTCACCCGCACATATCTTATTTTCGAGAAGTAAAATGCACTTATTCACGTTTCGAAAAATCTTATTTAATCTTTGCTGTTAATGCTTCAAAATAAACTAGAAATATGTACCATTCTCTCCATTTGACTTTTAGTCAAGACTACAGTTTATTTGATCTAAATAAACGATTTAGAACCAGACAAAAATGAGAATATTAACGTAAGTTTTACACAAATTTTTGTACAAAAAAAATTTAATTTGAAAAGAAATTATTGAGCTAGCCAAATTGTCTATATTTTTAATATAAGTTTGTAAGTAAAAAAAAATCAAAATATTATTTTGTTTTCCCGTAATTCAAAATCTCGTAACGTGCTAATGTATTGTCGTATATCACGTTTTTAGATTCAATTTTTAGGGCAAAAATAAGCAGCTAACCACATTATGTGAAGCTTAGTGGTTAATCGCAACTAATAAAGACAGTAATAAAATGAATTTTGCGACCAAAGTTCGAAATTTCCCGAGAGCATATTTTACAATCTGAGTGATCGCACTCATCTTAAGAACAGTCGATGCGTAAACGATTTTAAATTGTACAAATAGAAGGAAACTGACGACTTTTTAGGCAGTGTTTGAACTTAGTAGTTGTATTGAAACGAAACTAATGGATGTATTGATTGGCTACAGAGCACTGTATTAGACGGAGAGTCTACCATCACATTTTTTATGTATCCAATATACGGACAAAGTGGGTGTTAGTTGAGCGCTGGGACAGACAACGATGGAATCACAAGTATCATTATTTTGCACGTTTCAATTTTTGGCTGGTGTCAACTACGAAGCTACAAAATGCTATTGCAAGAGTGCCGCTGTCAATTGATTACTCTAATTTTTGGAAATATTTTGAAGATTTAAGAAACTTTTCCGAAAAAGGAAGAGTCACTTTAGGTTTGTGATAGAACAGTTTTGTGAAATAAGTAGTACGAATAAGGTCGTGGTGTGACATTGAAAACTTGTGTTTTTTTGGCACAATTCATGCCAACTTTTTTCTAGTAAATCGTACATAAATTACAAAAGTAGTCTATTAGAGATCTAGATTTGTCCTTTATCTTCCTTATAGAGAAAGAATTTTTGCAGAATGTTGACGAATAAGTCTACAGTCAGCTATCAGCCGAAGCCCTATTTTTGGCTTAGATTCAGAGCATTCCGACAGCCTCAATGCTAAACTTACAAAACTTTGTATTTTTGATCCGACGGTCGGCTCTGTTACTGTGTGTGTGTTTTTTGTGTGCGTGTCTAGCTTAGAGTTGGGTAACTCAGATCTAAACCGGTTCAAAGAGCCGACTCCGACAGAAGATCCGTGAGAGCCGACTCACTTTTTTTTGAGCCGACGGATCAACTGATCCGCATAACTCAGTGAAACACTTAACACACAGAAGCACGTTTTACACTTACGTGTCAGTTCTTGCTTTGATGCATCTGTCAGCTCAATTGACTCATGCATCACATGTTTGGCTATGCATTCTTGATTCTATACAGATCGTGATATGATTGACTGAACTAGGTAACTCAGTGGCAGACTGCAGTAACATATTCAGAACTCGGCTCTTTTTGAACCGGTTCAGTGAGCCGGCTCACATACGGGATCCAGATGCAAAGATGCAGATCACTAAAAAGACCCGTTTTTCCCATCTCTAGTCTAACTTACCTCGTAGCTTTGTGTGGACTGTTTGCTATCGAGCAGTTTCTTCAGTCCAATTATTCCGGATATAAGTAACGCCAATTTGCCGACGATGAGTGCCTTGAACGCTAGCAGCGCCAGACCTCCCAAAGCTAATGGTATCAAAACTGCTGCCTTCAATTTCAAGAGCAATAACAAGGGTAATAGGAGACGGCGACGTTTTTTCTTGCCTCCTGAAAAATCAGTGAATATATGTATATGTTACGGTATATGTTATTGTGATTATATATAATAACCGGCAATTATACATAATCACCATTAATGCTGGTTGTTAAACATTCATTGTTACAATGCTAAATCAGAAAAATTTATTTTTATCCACCAACACCGTCTGGACTCAAACCAGAATCTTTCCACTTTCGCGGTGGAATGAGTTGTCAGTTACTCTACGGTGCGATATCTAAACAATCAATTCTTCATAGTAAAGCAATTGTAACATAAAATCCACTACATGCGAGAGCTGATTATCTGAGCTAGGTACTGCTAGACATGAATCGTCTCTATAGCGAGAGATATGAATGTATAGGTAAATTTCCATTTTTTTCCTTTATTAATCCAACCTAGGTACATCAAAGATGTAATTCAAAGGTAGATAAAGAGGCTGGGCCATGCCCATACCTATGTATATCATATGGAAATTTTTAAGTACGAAATACTTCCGTAAGGTTTGATGTACCTAGGTTGGATTAATAAAAGAAAAAGATGGAAATTTACCTATACATTCATAACTCTCGCTATAGAGACGATTCATGTCTAGCAGTACCTAGCTAAAATAATCAGCTCTCGCATGTAGTGGATTTTATGTTACAATTGCTTTATTAGGAAGAATTGATTGTTTAGATATCGCACCGTAGAGTAACTGACAACTCATTCCGCCGCGAACGGCGAAAGTGGAAAGATTCTGGTTTGAGTCCAGACGGTGTTGGTGGATAAAAATAAATTTTTCTGATTTAGCATTGTAACAATGAATGTTTAACAATTAAAATAACAAACGTTCTGCAGCTTGTAGAAATTAAAAAACATCTTATACCATTAATGCTGGTAAATATGAAAAATAAATAAAAATTTATCATATACACATATTAAGATATATGTTAATTCTGCAAAGCTTCAGAACGAGCTATATAATTGTTGTAAACATTCATTGTTACAATGCTAAATTAGAACAATTTATTTTTTATCCACTACCGCCGCGAAAGTGGAAAGATTCGGGTTTGAGTCCCGACGGTGACAATGGGTAAAAAATATGTGTTTCTAATTTAGCATAGTTACAATGAATTAGACATTATATCGCATCCAAAATTATTATTATAATTAAATTTAAAATGTTACCAATCTTTTTGAACATTATTTAATTAATTTTAAATACAATGTGTGCTCAATATTATAAATTTTTAAACATAAATCATTTGATTGATTATTTCATTTATTAGTTATGAGCCTAACGAAGACTAAATAAAGTAGTCGAAACGTAGCAAGATTAACAATAACACGATTGTTTTGTATTATTAATCCAAATCCCTGAGATTTATTATTGAATGTTTATAATAAAAAATTATCAAACTAACCGATTTGTTTACATAATTCCCAGCTCGTAATGGTAAATGTAATAAATATCATGACTGATTGAGCTCATAGAATACACTGCAGTTTTTTGAGTAGTTACTAGTCAGAAGGATATTCTTTCGTTGAGCATTATTGCGTGAGAGGCCGAATTTAACAATATTTTGTAATTTACAATTAAAAAGTCAATAAATGGTTATTTTAAGTCACATAAATGTAGCTTGAACGAAATTTGAATAAAGGACTGACAAGTGTTGTCAAATGAAAGACATTTTATTGTGAACTTATACAAAACTGTTACATATAAAAAACATTCTAGTCCCATATTTACTTGTATCACATTTACCATTACGAGTTGGGAATTATGTAAACAAACCAGTTAGTTTAATAATTTTTCAATTATTTGTCATTTTTACCAAATTTAATAGTCATTATATATTATAATAACCTGCAATATACATCGGATCAATTACATTTACCGCAACATATATAAGTATATTTAGTGTTTTTGTCTTTTGTGGACTTTAACCTTTAGTCTTTGTGTATAGAGTCCGTGCGCAGAAAGTATAAAGTTCAGAAAAAAAATTCGCAAAACTTTCTTAAAAAACTACATAAAATAATAAACCATTATGAAAAGTGTACCCTTATAACAGAAAAAAAAACAACGTTATAGCACATATTTCTTCTGTCCCAAAAACAGTGGGGTGATGTTAAACATCCTACCAAAATTTAGTTAGCCATGTGACCTGTGTGAATAGAATACAATATAATTTATACGAAATGATTCTCACAGCTAATGGACGAAAAATAAAATGACGGACCGACTTGTGGAACGTACTTTCGTTTCATATTGATGTATCTTTGTCGTCCTTCGACAAATTAATGGGAATTAAGGACAAAAAACTTGTGTAATAATTTTACAATTTATTGCCAACGTTTCGTTAACTTAGAGTCCTGATGAAGTTAACGAAGTTAACGAAACTTTGGCAATAAACTGTAAAATTATTAGACAAGTTTTTTGTCCTTAATTCCCATTAATTTCTTAATATTGTACTTTCGTTTGTTTGTGAGCAACGGCTGAGCGGATCGAAACCAAATTTTGGCAAGATAATGTGTGAATAGGAAAAGTCATATTGTTGTTTTGGAAAAATCGGTTCATGTACAGAACAGATATGTGCCATAATGTTGTTTTTTTATATAATGCGACGGTATACTTTTTATAACGGTTTATTATTCTACATATTTTCCCATGAAAGTTTTGTATAAAATATTTTTTTCTAAAATTTATAGTTATGAAAATATTTCGAAAATAAAAATTCGTCGTTTTTTTGTTCTGAAGAGCTGTCGAAAAGAAATTAATTGGGTAGCTGACAAGCGTGCTTTGGTTAATTTTGACACGAGAAACCTTATTAGACACGAATAGCAAATATCATAATATTTGTTACTAGCCGGTATCTGCGTCACAGCGTGCATGAATCGAAATTTTATTTTATTTATTTTAATATGTATAGTTTCCGAGTAGGTACAGAACATATTATTGATGGAAAATTATGTCACTTACTTTCTTCGAACGATGATCTCATTTCCCCGATTGTCGATTCGGGAATTTTAAATTGTAGAGTGTGAGACTCCAAGAATTTCGCTATTCTGTCAACAATTAATGTGTCGAGAACTTCACTTTTTTCTTCTAAATTCGTTGGTAGTTTTGTGTCAACTTCTTCTGAATCACTAATTGATCTTGAATGGTCTGATGATCGAACGAATCTGACGCCTTCGAAAATTTCGTAATCATCGTGCAAACTACTGATCCATTTGAAGGCCTTTTCCTATAATTCAAAGCCAAGTTTTTTACTTTGAATACGTTCATTAAGGTGACTGTTTATCAGCTGTTCAATATGCCCCCTTTTTCATCCGTATAGTTGGATGCGTGTGCGCAGAATACACTTACGTTTCGAGAATCTCTAATTTCGATGAAAAATATTACAAGCTTTGATAATAATGCTTCAAAATAAACTAGAAATAGGCACCATTCTTCTCATATGACATTTAGTAAAGTTTTTACAGTTTATTTGATCCAAATAAACCATTTAAAATGAGATAAAAACGAGAAAATTAGCACAAATTTTTGTACAGAAAAAAATTTGAAAAAATTATTGAGTAAGCCTTTGTCAGTAGTTTTAAAATAAGTTTGTAGACAAAAACTAAAGAATGTTAATTTGCTTTCCAGTAATTCGAAATCTCATGAGATGTAGTAAAGAAATATTTAATTTTTAGGGCAACAATATGTGTTTTTTAAAATTCTTAAATAGCAAGCCAGATTTCGTGAAGCTTAATGCTTAATCACAGTAACAAAATTAATTCATCTTTAAAGTTCAATTCCAGATATATTGTATCAAGGTTTTACTATCATTTAAGCATATTGAGAGCTTGAAAAAGTCTTAATTAAAGAAAAGACGAAACGTTGCAATCAATGAGTGTTTAAATTGATTTATTTCTCTATTCCAATTACCCGTGATACTGTTTTCTATTATAATAAAATGAATTTTGCGCCCACAGTTCGAAATTTCCCGAAAACATATTTTAAGATCTGAGGATCAGTGTATCTTTAAAAATGAAACATTGAAATTATTTATGGTTCCTCCACGCCAATTTTTTGATAATAAACGAAAATTCAAATCACCAGTTTTGAAACGTTATATTAGCAATGATATCCCAACAACAGCGATTTAATCTACATCGTTAACATTTTTACCTTTAAACAAACAGTAAAATCCTCAGCGGAACACTCTTCGAACAATTTCAAAGCACTTCCTACCACCTTAAACGTATTATCTTCTGATTTCACTGTTCCTGCTACAACAACCAGCAGGAATAACATTCCTGCTGCGGTAGTGACAAACACATTTTTCAACATTTTTTTTACCTAACACCTCATCAAATAGAACTTCCTAATGATGTTAACCGAATGACAAATTCACCACGAATGTGGTAGCCCCTTATAAATCGTCCTGGTTTTGTTTTTCTATGTCGGGATACAATGTGGGGATATTTTATTTGCAATAATACCATTACCGGTAATGATCAACGTATGTTACATGTAATAAACCAGTATAGGCTATAACAATCGGGACAATTGTGTCTGTCAACAGTTACTGTAAAAAAGTTTCTGTGATTGCTGCCAAGTAAAGACAAACTACCACGGAATCGTATTGTTGGGTCTCCTAGTGACAACATTAAGGTTGTCGGAACGCTCTGACTTTTGTTTGTGCTGAGACCCAGCGGTAAGGGGCGAGGTAGGCAAAAGACATATTGTGGGTGTGACCTTCTTTAGCTCTGTCTCGCTCAAATCATCCGCACGTTTCAATTTTTGGCTGGTGCCGACTACGAGGCTAAAAAATTTTTTTGCAAGGGTGCCGCTGTCAATTGATTACTCTAAATTTTGGAAATATTTTGAAGATTTAAAAAACTTTTCCGAAAAAAGAAGAGTCACTTTAGGTTTGTGATGGAGCAGTTTTGTGAAATAAGTACGAATAAGCTCATAGTGTGACATTGAAAACGTGTAATTTTTTAGCACAATTAATGCCAAATTTTTTCTAGTAAATCGTACATAAATTACAAAAGTAGTCCATTAGAGACCTAGATTTGTCCTTTATCTTCCTTATAGCGAAAGAATTTTTGCAGAATGTTGACGAATAAGTCTACAATAAGTTGACAGCCGAAGCTCTATTTTTGGCTTAAATTCAGAGCGTTCCGACAGCCTTAATACTCTGCATTATCAACCACAACATTGTTTTGTTTGAAGTTTCTATTTGCAACGCTTAAGAAACAAATAATAATAATAATTTTAAATCTCGTTGTGATCAGACGCATTTAGACTTCGTCTTGATATAATCAAATTTTATTGTGTTTTATTTAATAATTTTTTATATAATATAATAATCAAAATGATCATTATAGTATGTTCAGTAAAGTTCTGCTTTGAAAGGATAATCAAAAAGCTGATACGTTATTTTATCTAAATTGTGTGAGCGTATTTTTGTTAAGGTTACTGAGTCTAGCTGTTCAATATGCTCCCTTTTTCAAAAGCAGTTGGGTGTGTGTGCATATAAAATGCACTTATTTTTATGAAAAATCTTATTCAATCTTTAATGTTAATGCTTCAAAATAAACCAGAAATATGTACCATTCTTCCCACATGACTTTTAGCTAAGTTTTTGCAGTTTATTTGGTATAAATAATAATAATAATAATGCGTTTAACGTCCGTTTCTCGACTTCGTCATAACAGACGCCGTTCGCACCATAACTATTTTCCATCTACCACACTTCCCGTTATTTTTCTACATTTTTAAAACTTCACCTTATGTAATAACAATGGGCGAATGAAGGAATTATAGGAAATTAGGATAAGGTAGATAATTATTGAACTAGGAGTTTGATAGGTAGTAATAGGCCGTGGCCACAAATAAGGAACTATCTTGGTATTTATTTGGAATCAATTGAGGGAAACCATCGAAAACCTCAATCAAGATGGCCGGTACAGCAATTACCGTTTCTCGGCGAGAGGCAGTGGGAAAAAGTCCCAGCCACATCTGTCCCCGCCGGGATTCGAACCCGTACCTCCCGAATGCGAGTCTAGTGCTGTCACCACTACTCTACCCAGCTCGGTTTATTTGGTATAAATAAGCCATGTAAAATCAGATTAAAACGTTTTACACAAATTTTTGTACAACAAAAGCTATTGAGCAAGCCAAATTTGCCAGTATATTTAACATAAGTTTGTAAAGAGATTAATTTGCCTTCCCGTAATTCGAAATCTCGTTTCGAGCTGTAATGAAATATTGATGAATTTCACGTATTTTAAGGTAGTTGTCGTGGTTAAGGCACACCGTCAGAAAATTCTTAATTTTTGTATACTTATTAAGAACATGATAATACAATAACCCTGAAAATTTGAAATCGATCGACCTTATATAATCGGAGATAAATTCAATTAAAAATTGGACAATTAACATTGATTTTATACGATCTCTGAACCAGTTTCTTATTTATAAAAAAAGAACTAACTGTCAGAAACTTTCCAAAAACTGACAGTCTTTCGATGCATTTGTTATGAGTTTAAAAAAAAATAAGAAAAAATTTTTGACCTTCTAATTATTTATAAATAACGGTTTAAAGTTCAACAATTTATAGAAAAGTATACATGCATATGAATACTGTATGGGTTACGTTTCCACGGGTACAGTCTTGCGTACAAATTATGGATCACTTAGCTACAAGCTAGTATACTTTTGTGGCGCGTATAATCTATAACTTTTTGACAATATTGTACCAAGACAACTACCTTAAATCAATTTATAGGGCAAAAATGTGTTTTCTCGTGCACACTGATACGAAAGTACTTTCGACCGGGTATAAAGAAAAATAGTACACGGCCAGAAAATTGAAATTGCTGCACTGTGCGACATTTCACGAGAGCATATATTTTACAATCTGAGCATATCATCAAAATTTTCTTTTTACTTGGCGCGATTTTTTTTATCTTCTTCATTAGGTGTTTTATAGCAAATACACACAATCTGAATTTAAATTACGCTTGATATAGTGGTCATATGAACTAGTTTCACGGCGTCCGTCTATTTGAATGTAAAATATGTCCATTATTAGGCCTAGGTGTTTCTGTGGTTACTAATGTGTGAAAACTCTGCATAAATATGCATTTGTGTTATCGAAAAGTCAGCCATTGTTATTTGTCACTGAGACTGTGATTAACGTAGCGCGAAGCCGTACACATCTAGTAACAGTCTGATGAAGCTAAACAATCGTATTATGTTTGAGGATTCAGATCCTGTTCACGGTTGAGATTAGAAAATGTCACCTACTTTTTTAGTGTATTTGCCATATGGCAACATACACTATTGGCGTCGGTCGGATGGCGGGACCTAGGGGCCGGACCAAAATTTCTCGACGTTTCATAACCTCCTAAGCACTTTGGCACCATTTTTAAAAATGTTTATGTATATATATATATTTATATATATATATATATATATATATATATATGTGCGGGCAATAACTTTCGAAAGAGTAAATTGATTTTAACGAAATTTTGTCCGCATGCTGGAATCCACCACCGCAAGAACCCTATTTAAAATGGGCCCAATCGGGCCATTTTAAGGGTAGTTTTTAGGGGTTGAAAAATGTTTTTGGGTCCCAAAATACCGAAAAAATTCTCGGAATCGTTTCAAAATTGAAATTTAACCCTCTGGTAGTAATTAAAAAGTGTCCCCAAAATTTTAATAAAAACGGCCCGACAGGACCGGATTTACAAATTTTATGATAATTTTAGTTTGCAGATAGTGACTTATTTATTGAAGGGTGTATTTAATTCGGTATAGACGTTAGATTGATAATAATATTACAATTAAGAAAAAAAATGTTATTTTAAGGGGTGTATTAAGGGGTTAAATTTTTTATTTTGCCGAAAAACAAACTTAATTTCACATAATAAAAGAATAAAACCACACGGCCCTATACAAGCAAATACACTATATTGTCGGCAGGGTTTTGGCATTGCGACCCGGGTTTTTTTTTTTTTAGTTTCTCAAGTAAGTTGGTCCCGGAACCGGGAATTTTAGAAATAAAGTCATTGTATTTTAACGTAAGTTTCGTTGCAGTCGAAAACTTCCGAAGTAAAATTTAAATGAATTATATCTTTGATGTTAATGCTTCAAAATAAACTATAAAAATGTACCATTCTTCTTATATGGCATCTAGTCAAGTTTTTACAGTTTATTTGATCCAAATGAACGATTTAAAAATGACATAAAAACGCGAAAATTAGCTTAAATTTTACACAATTTTTTGTACAGAGAAAATTAAACTTGGAAAAAAAGATTGGGTATGCCAAATTTGTCAGTATTTTTAACATATGTTTGTAAAGAAAAAACTTCAAAATGTTAATTTGTCATCCAGTAATTCGAAATCTCATGAGATGTTACAAAGAAATTCGATGCGAATGTCACGTTTTTTTATTCATTTTTTAAGGCAAAATTACATGTTTTTTGGAAAGTAGCACGTCAAGTTTTGTGAAATTTAATGCTTAATCACAGCTAATAAAAAAAAATAAAATTAGTTTTGCGACCACAGTTCGAAATTTCCCGAGAGCATATTTTACAATCTGAGAGATTAGCATCCTTTTTATTATTTGACGGTTGTTTTAAAAGAAGCATAATTTTAAAATGAATTTTAGGAGATTAACCGTTTTTCTGGTTTAACTTGGGAGATATTTCACCGTTTTACCTACCTAGTAATATTTCTAATCAACAGATATGATGAATAACTTTAATAAATTTTCTTTTTACAACGAGTTTAATACTTGTTTAATACTACGAGTGACCGATTTTTGAATAATGTTTGAAGAAATACAATGCTATTGTCAATTTACATTATATAAAAAATTTTATGGTCTTTATGATTTATTTATTTGAGGTCCAGGTGTACGACAATTCTTTCGAGGTATTTCTGCATTTTTATTTTTAAGAGACTTTTTAATTTGTTTAAGCGTATTATTTCTATAAGAATCTGGGGCGTATTTAGTTGTGATATTACCCTAGACTCGCTCTGATATGCCACCCATATTGTAATATTGACTTTTTTGATGAAGAGCTCTTAAGGTCTTTAAAACTAAGGGACTAAAAAGGTACGGGTACCTTTTTAGTTGACGTAATAGCCCCATTTGAACGGAAAACTACCCGTAGCGGGTTAAATTTTAATTATTGTTTACATATGTTTTTAACATATAGTAATGAGAGTCTTGAAATGTTAACATTTCTGTGTCTTAGCGAGAGAAAACCAAATTCTTTTACACAATTTTTAATTTTTAGCGACTTCCAATATTCAGTCGTTTTTTAGTGTATTTGCCATATGGCAACATACACTATTGGCGTCGGTCGGATGGCGGGACCTAGGTGTCGGACCAAAATTTCTCGACGTTTCATAACCTCCTAAACACTTTGGCACCATTTTTAAAAATGTTTATATATATATGTATATATATATATATATATATATATATATATATATATATATAGGTATATATGTGTGCGGGCTATAACTTTCGTAGAAGTTAATTTATTTTAACGAAATTTGGCACACATGCTGGAATCCATCACCGCACGAAGCCTATTTAAAATGGGCCCAATCGGGCCATTTTAAGGGTAGTTTTTAGGGGTTGAAAAATGTTTTTGGGGCCCAAAATACCGAAAAAATTCTCCGAATCGTTTCAAAATTGAAATTTAACCCTCTGGTAGTAATTAAAAAGTGTCCCTAAAATTTTAATAAAATCGGCCCGACAGGACCGGACTTACAAATTTTATGAAAACACTAGTTTGCAGATAGTGAATTATTTACAGAAAGTTGCTTATAATTTGGTATAGAGGTTCCATTGATAATAATATTGCAATTAAGAAAAAAAATGTTATATTAAGGGCTGTATTAAGGAGTAAAATTTTTTATTTTGCCCAAAAACCAACTTAAGTTCGCATAATAAAGCCACACTGCCTGTATCAGCAAATACACTATATTGTCGGCAGGGTTTTGGCACTGCGACCCGGGTTTTTTTAAATTTTAATCGCCTCTAAAATTCTGCCGCCCTAAGCCCGGGCCTCACGGCCCTAAACCTAAATCCTACACTGATAAGAATCGATCAACTTGAAGGTATTTAAAAATTCGTGTTTTCTTTTTAAATACATTTCAATAAAAGCTTGTGTTGGAAAAGTACTTTTTTGTGAATATTTTATTTTACGCTAAGGGCTTTCAGATTCTGTTAATATTAACCCAAGCTGCTTAGGATGATAGAGTTTCCTGAGTGTGACCGTGTAAAACAAGCTTAAGAAACGATTATCTAATACATTGTTACGTATAATAGCTCCTGAGGAACTGGTTTATCTTGCTCTAGCCTTGAGTTTGTTGACACTAACGCATCATAGGTAAATGGTTTCTTTGTAACTCACGCATCTATACTATTATCATATGTTGTCTAGACTTGACCTTGACTCTACAATCATTACCTTATTTAATAGGTTACAAGGGCAATGATCTCTGGGTTTATGTATCAATGCCGAGACCCGGGTCTTATTCTTTCGAAATAAAAGTTTATAAAACTAAATCCAGACTACGAATAAGTATAAGCTGCATTCTATAGCATTAACCCGTGCCGAAAACGCTGTAACGGTTATAGGTTATGGCATTACGTTCCGTAGTGCGAGTGCGTAACTTTGTCTATGACTTAACACCAACCAATTTCTATCTTAAAGAAGTTCTAAGATGTGTTTAAGAGGAGAATTGATTTGTCCAGATCCAAAGGAAAAGTTAATTTTTTATCCTCTAAGCACAAAGTTAAGTAGTCTCGGAATTTGCTTTCTACATAACGTATTTTCAAAGTTCTCTGCGTTTTCGGCACGGGCTAAACTGTATAAATTGAGCTGAAATTTTAAACTAATCGTTTTTGCAATATATAGAACCATTTCAGGGGGTAGCAATCCAACAAATTTGAAAAAAAATGGCTTCTACAAATAAGGGCCAGTCTAATTGACAAGTTGGAAATTGTCACATGCTAACCTTTAAAATGATTATTTACATTGAAAATGAGCTCTCGCATGATGTGAATTAACAGTTGCAAATATATATGAGAATGATTGACTATTTGGATATGACACTGTACATTAACTGACCGCCCTCCAGTATGCGCTGGAACCTTCCATGGGAGCTTTATGATTTTTAATAGATACATTAGGGACATATAATATGCAACGATGTTTTAATATTTCAAAAAAAAAACTATTATAGACTACGGGGGAATTGGAATTTTTTTCTTCTCAAGGAAACAGTGGTCCAAAAAAGGTTGGGAACCTCTGATCTAACTGATCGATAAAATAGCTACTATCACAAACCACGTTCAAATTGTAGACTAACAAAAGCAAATAGACGTTCATGTAATAAATGTTTGGAACATGTCTGTTTTTACCTCACAAAGATGGACGTGTTTAGCTTTACAAATTTCCTAGCTATATTGTTTGCCGTTAAGGCTGTCGGAACGCTCTGAATTTAAGCCAAAAATAGAGCTTCGGCTGTCAACTGATTGTAGACTTATTCGTCAACAATCTGCAAAAATTCTTTCTCTACAAGGAAGATAGAGGACAAATCTAGGTCTCTAATGGACTACTTTTGTAATTTATTTACGATTTACTAGAAAAAAGTTGGCATTAATTGTGCTAAAAAAACACACGTTTTTAATGTCACACTATGACCTTATTCGTACTTATTTCACGAAACTGTTCCATCACAAACCTAAAGTGACTCTTCCTTTTTCGGAAAAGTTTTTTAAATCTTCAAAATATTTCCAAAAATTAGAGTAATCAATTGACAGCGGCATCCTTGCAATAACATTTTTTAGCCAAAAATTGAAACGTGCGGATGATTTGAGCGAGACAGAGCTAAAGAAAGTCACACCCACAATATGTCTTTTGCCTACCTCGCCCCTTACCGCTGGGTCTCAGCACAAACAAAATTCAGAGTGTTCCGACAGCCTTAAACAACTCTATTCTCTACGCTATAAGGATTCGCTAGAACAAGATCCTGGCCAGAAAATAAATTCGGTTTATTTTCCAAAATTAGTGAAACACATTTTCAAAATAAAAGTTTATTAAAAACATTAACATAAAATAAGAATTGACACTAGACCCAGATAGCCCCTGCTGTAATATATGTGTCGTCTAATTTCAAACACCGCCAGATCCACTTTTTTTAAAAGGAGCTTTTCTGTCTATTTTATTTATTTTTTATTCTAAAACGAATGAATTTAAAATCAATATGGTGTTTGCTATACTTATCAAATATTGCTTTAAATTTTGACAACTATATTATTCACGTAATAATAATAATAATAATATAAAAAATTACATACTGTAAAAATTACATTTTTGGATCTGACTGAATTTGAAATTAGACGCCACATATATAAAACTTTTTATTACTGCATAAACGAACTTAGTAGGCCACGCAAAAACGTCACATCTATTCGTAACGCCAACTCTGTGAATAGCTCCTTCGTGAGCTGTTAGACATTTTTAGGTAGATATTTGAGGCACTGTGAAAATTTCTACAACACCTCTTTAGTAATATCCGAATACAAAAACACAGAACTGGCTAAAGGATAGCGAGGCTTAACCGACCCTCAAATCTTTAATCATCTGGCAGGTAGAATGTCCCATCGAAATGACCTGTTTTTTTGAATATATTTATTTTTAGTCACCAATATCATTTTGTTTTCAACGTGCCTCAAATATATTTTTTAAATTTTTCAAAAATATAATTTTGCAAACACCTGGCATATTTTAGACCCCATTAAGAAAGGTTTGTTTATTTTTCAACTCCTTAAATACTAAATTTCAAGGTATTAAAAGTTCAAAATGCTTTAAGGGCTTTTTATTGCGAAAATAATTTGCTAATTTAAAAATTTGAGGGTGTATTTTTGTACTCGGATATTGCTAAAGAGGTATCGTACAAATTTTCACAATGCCTCAAATACCTACCCAAAAATATCTAAAGACTCTAAAGGAGTTAAACTTCGATAAATATAGGTTCCTGCTTAATTTTGTTGAACACACCTGTGTTAAGTAAATGTCTGTAATATTATCTGCGCTAGATTGAGTGTATTTTTGCATGGTTGATGATGTTTCACATATATGTTCATTAATTCCAGGCACGCATGTCTTGTGTGCATTAAACATATTAAGTTACAATGTTCAGAATCGCTGGCCGTATTATTTGTTTATTTACGAGAAAGAACTCTATTTATAAACTCTATTTTTGCCGTATATTCTCGGAAATATAGGACACTAAACTTGAGATTTCAGGTGCTAAGTTTTCAAACATATCTATAAATATGTTTGATAAATTAGGTATTTCATACGTTTATAGTCCGTAAAAATTTATTTCTACAATAGCTGTAGATGGCTAATATAATAGTTAGAAATAGAGATGGGAAAAACGGGTCTTTTTAGTGATCTGCATCTTTGCATCTGGATCCCGTATGTGAGCCGGCTCACTGAACCGGTTCAAAAAGAGCCGAGTTCTGAATATGTTACTGCAGTCTGCCACTGAGTTACCTAGTTCAGTCATTCATATCACGACCTGTATAGAATCAAGAATGCATAGCCAAACATGTGATGCATGAGTCATTTGAGCTGACAGATGCATCAAAGCAAGAACTGATACGTAAGTGTAAAATGTGCTTCTGTGTGTTAAGTGCTTCACTGAGTTATGCAGATCCGTTGATCCGTCGGCTCAAAAAAAAGTGAGTCGGCTCTCACGGATGTTCTGTCGGAGTCGGCTCTTTGAACCGGTTCAGATCTGAGTTACCCAGCACTAGTTAGAAACATTAATTTATCAAACATATAAAGTTTTACGTAGTGTAACGTATAGAAATTTCCATATGATAAATATAAGGTGTGGTTAATTATTTGCCTCCTTTTTCCACCTATGAATTACAGTAATCTGTACTTAGGAAGGATTAATAATAAAAAAGAAAATTTCACCTCATTCATTCGTAGCTCTCATTACTGAGAGGGTTCATGTCTAGCATTACCTAGCTAAAATCAGCTCTCTCATGTTGTGAATTTAGTGTTGCAATTGCTTTATTAAGATGGATTAACTGTTGAGATAACGCACCGTAGAGTAACTGAAATTTGAAAAAATTATTCCGCCGCGAAAGTGGAAAGATTCGGGTTTGAGTCCCGACGGTGACCCATGAAGTTGTGAACAAAATCCGATTCAAATCGGGATGTATACATCCGATATGTATAGCAGGAGTAATCTAGGCTATATTTTATCGCAAAAATAACCCTTATGGGGGTGAACAGGGTAGTGGAAACCTTCATAAAGGATACGTTGTATCCCTGAATAAAAAAAGAAATATATGTTCGATGGTCTTTTGAACACGCTACCTGAACCAGGTGGGGGTGAATTTTATATAAAAGAATTTAGCCGGGTACAGTATATCTAACTATACCACGTGAACGAAGTCATGGGCAAACCGCTAGTCAAAAATAAAACTCTAACGGTTGGTTTTCCTCATATATTTTTGAAAGAAATTTAATTTTTTTTAGAAATGCATGAAATTAAGTCATAATTGATCATTTCTCTCTGTGTTATTTGTCTGTTTCTCCAAAACTCTATTCCCATTTCAGTAAAAATTTTTCATAGGTAGGGATTTTTACTCCTTAACTTAAGGGATAGACCACGTTTATTCGGCTTCGTTCGCGTTGACATAAATATTTAATATTGACTTTTTTCTTTTTTGTCCTTGGTAATTAATATAAAATTTATTTGTTGGGAAAAAGGACTTCTTTAAGTGAACACTTATTTGTTATATATTGCGACGTTTCGTCCCTTTATTGGGACTTTTTCAAGCTTATAACTGTAATTTAAATATAAATAAATAAGTATTCACTTAAAGAAGTCCTTTTTCCCAACAAATAAATTTTATAAATATTTAGCGTCTTTATAAGCGCTCGATGTCGCGGGTAGCGGCTCGTGAAAATTGATTTTTTCAAACCACTTTTTGTTCTCCAAAAGAAAACGTGAAATCGAAGCTTTTAGATCTAAATAATGAGGTAAACAAAGAAAAACAAATTTCATATACAAAATATTTTCTCATTTTATTATAAAATGTTTCTTAGAATAATTTAGTTTTTGACACAAGGGAAAATAACAAAATAATTTATTGAAGTAATTATAACAATATTAAATATAAAAATTAAATAATATTTATAAATAACAATAATTATTTTTTAAGTCAAATACCTGAGTTTTCAAACAAGCTGAGTATTATTGTCATAATTTATTTAAATAATTAAAGAATATCGATTTAAAAATAATTTAAAGATAATAAATAATTCATTTAAAGTCGTGTAACGTCGGAATGTCGAACAGTAGCGTGAGTAAATGAAGTAAGTCATTGTAAAAGGTTTAATTTTTTATGATCACCTTCAAAACTATTTCTCCCTCAATTTCTCATTCTTTCATTCGATTTGTTTTGAAGACCGCAAATCATCGTACGATTAAACCCTTAAATTATACTTTTTTTGTTAGTTTTTAATACTTTATGGCGCAATAAAAATTGCTTAGCAATAAAAAGCGTTTTTCAAGTATTATTGAGACGTCGGCGCATGCGCTCTATAAGCTAAATTTTGACCGTCATCTCCTAACGACCTGCCCCATCCGCCACTTCCGCTTCCACCAGAGCTGTGTCCGACCTCGACATGTCCAGTTTCGTGATGGCCGCCGCCGTGACTACTGCCGATAAGTTTCTTCAAACCAATGATAGCGGCGAGTACTAAGGCAAGTTTTGATACGATCAAAGCTTTACCGGCTAAAAGAGCTAAAGCGCCGAGAGCGAGCGGGATCAAAGTACCGCCGAGTAAAAGTGGGATTGCGATAAGGCCTCCCATTTTTTTCTTGTCTTTTTTGCCACGAGATTCTTCGCTGAATGAACGGGCAATTTCAGTTGCACTCGGCAGTTTGATCTGCAAAGAAAAAAAACATTTCGTTAATCGCTATTCAGTTTTTTAAGTTATGCTTTTTTTGGTGCGTTGAGAGCAGGCGCACAGTTAACGAAATTTCGACAGTGTTAAGTTGGCAATAAGAGACCCAAATTGAAGTGATAGATGGACTAAACCAATACACTTTCTGTCATCTAGAAACTACATAATATACTAGAATACTGGAACCTTTGATTACAACCTATAGTTGTTATCCATCGAAAAATAGTAAAAATCAAAATAAAATTTTTAAAGTCTTAAAATATTTGAGGTTAATTTTTTGTAAGTATTGTTCTTAAACTGTGTGAAGATTTTACTTCAATAAATTATTTGCATGTATATTGAAAGTTAGTTACTTCAAACATGCACCCACTTTTTTTATTTAATTAATGCCACGATTATTTAAATTCAATGTATAGCTATTTTTCATAATATTGATAATCGAGTTTGATACTTTCACCAGTTTTGTAAAACTTGGGAAGTGGATCAGTGTGTATTTTTTTAAAGATATAAATGAACAGATTTTTTTAAAACAGACATTTTTAAAAGTTATTAATTGAAAAGAAAATTCTCACACATAAATAATAACTTTTTCGCTATAAAAATGATTTTAACGGTCAGTTTAGAGAGTTGGTGTTAAATTTTTATATCTGAATAAATTAAATTTTCTAAAAAAATATTAATAAATTATTTCCTAAAATGGCAAGACGTTAAAAAACGTTTTAATAGTGAAAACAGTTGGTCGGTAAAGCAGATGTTGATTAGTATAGTTATCTTGCTAAAGTGAAATTATTGTAATATTGCTAGACAGAAAGTCTCAGACATCAGGTCAAAGACCGGTTTTGGGTCTTTTTATAAGACACTTTCATATTACGCTCGGATTGAAAAATAACAGACATTTATTACAAAGACATGAAACACTTTATTTGAATATTAAATGCTGTGTATTATGAAGTCAAGTGCGAGTTGAATTCGCAAGGACAGGGTTCCGTGTCATTCCATTTTCCGTGAGAACTTTAAGGCTGTCGGAACGGCCTGAATTTAAGCCACACTACGAGGTTAAAAAATGCTGTTGCAAGGATGCCGCTGTCAGATGATTACTCTAAATTTTGGAAATATTTTGAAGATTTAAAAAACTTTTCCGAAAAAGGTAGAGTCACTTTATGTTTGTGGTGGAACAATTTTGTGAAATAAGTACGAATAAGGTCGTAGTGTGACTTTGAAAACGTGTATTTTTTGGCACAATTAATGCCAGCTTTTTTCTAGTAAATCGTACATAAATTACAAAAGCAGTCCATTAGAAACATAGATTGGTCTTTTATCTTCCTTATTTTTTCAAAATGTTGACGAATAAGTCTACAGTCAGCTAGCAGCCGAAGCCGTATTTTTGGCTTAAATTCAGAGCGTTCCGACAGTCTTAAGACTTAGATTTTTCGTTTAGGTTTTTCATTTAACTTTGGGTGAGGCCTTATATTCCCTATTGTTTTTTTAGGCTCAGAATTTTCGAAGATAAGGTATATTTTCTTTAATATCTTCTAAGCGACGCATTTTAAAATTATAAAAAAATATATATTTGTGTTTCTCATAACGAGCCTTTTAATTTGAGACGTCACATTATGCACTTGATTTTTTTTTAATTTTCTAATTTGGTCCCGAAAATCGTATTTCGTTTATGTGCTTTATACGTTCTTGATTGGGTCATCGTAATATTTATCCTAAATAAAAGTTACTGCGATGTATTTGGCATTTGAATAGTACATACAAAATCATCCTATTATTATTAAGAAACTCGTTGTGCTGATAATCTTTAAAAAATTGTTATTTTACGAACTGAGCGCACACCGTTGAAATACATTTTAATGAATGAAAACATATAATATAGCGAATTCCAAAACCAAATATAATGTTTCATCTCCGTTTACTTGATGTGTTCTACTTTAAGTTAAAAAAGGACGAAGAATGAATTATACGAGTTTTATGTAGTTACGGAATGCGTTAATCTACTTGACCCTAAAATGAAATCAAATTCAATTTCGTATGAACGCATGTATATGTTAGTAACATTTACATAACCATAGATAATAGTGTGTGATAATTTTATTATAATGTTTATTATTATTAGCTGTTTAACGAGGAAATCGGTAACTAATTGTTTTATTGTTTTCATAATCACTGTTTTTACTTAGTAGAGTAATATTTGTGTTTATAGAAAAATTGGCGACCCGGTCCGACTTTGCTCGCATTTGTAAATTGCCTGCTAAAGTTATATTATTCTGCACGGGATTTTTTTTATTAGAAAACCCATTTTTGATTTAAATTAAATGCCAAAGGTAACTAACATATTTAATTGGATAAAGATTAATACCATGTCACTCAAGTAAGCTCCGCAAATAACTTTGTTTTAATTTTTGAAAGATAAAAATAGTTACTGTGGGTTATTTTTAAAAGGTAGACATATGCTATCGGGGACTTTTCTGTAGGTCTTTTTGAGACCTACAAATCTGTAGTACATTAATTTGATGTATCTTTTATGGTTTAGTCAGCGTAAGTCATGTAAGTGTTACAAAAGCGTCTTTTTGATTACAAAACATTGAGATTACTCTGCAATTTATTAAATACAATATGAACACAAAAACGTTTGGAAAGAAATTCTCTAAGTGACGGTGAAAAACGCAGCAAAATCCGTTTAGAAGAAATAAACGATCGCCGATAGCGACTTTGTTTTATACTATGTATTAGCGAAATTTCGATGTGTAAAAATCAAATTTAAATATAACGCTATCTACATAATATAATCTTGATATTTTTTAGGTAATCAAAGAGCGATGTGCCAATTCCTGAATATTTCGTGGTGTCATTCTAGCAGGATACAAAATTTTACCAAAATTGATCTTTTTTGCGGACTCTCCGTATTGTCACTTTGTACTAATAAAATATATTTTTTACTCCTGGGAGGTCTATTTATAGACACCCTAAATGGTTATAAAATATCACATTTTTGCCTAGGTATTTTGGTATGGAACCCTCCTAAATGAAAGTCCAAAAATGTATCGTCTGGAATTTACATAATACTAACACCTACATTTTTAAGAGCTAGCAGGCTGACGAACTGACAAACAGACAGAAATATATTTTTTGCAGGATTTTGTCAAAAGTTTCAAAACTCCGGCTTGAAAATCCAAGACACCGACATGAGAATTTTAATAGGTTGTTTCCTGTGGTCTATATAGTCACTAAACCAAAAAACATATTTTTTTTAAAGGTAAAAGCATTCTTGAGCTATCTCGTTATAGCGTTGTTAAAGCATTACTCATACGTTTCATCCGCAAAAAAATCTGTCACTTGTTCATTTAGCTGTGATGTCATTTTAAAGAAATTTTGTTTTAAAATATGTAAAGTTATTGCTCCACTTTTAAAGAAATTTCTTTTTTGAATAATAACAATACTTGTCACAGCTGTAGGTAATGTCTTTTTGAAATGAACATTTTATAGATTTTACTTTAAAATTATTGCTCTAGTTTCATTGAAAATTTCTCTTTAGTTTTTTTAATAATGAAATTCGTGTCTAAACGCTAGAATTATTGTAGTGGCAGTTTCTATTACAAATTACGTTAATAAGTTGTACAAGTAATTCACATGGCAGTGACTATTTATGTTAAACAAACACGCATCATGCTCTGCGTATGTCATCTCTTATTTGAATGTTTTATTGTCAAATGGAACAAAGCGACATCTACTTAACCCACATTTTATCACAATAATAATTCTTTGAATAAATCTGTTTAACAATTGATCTAACGGCTTTCTATAACAAAAATTACTGTGTTAATCATATCCATCAATAAACAAAGACATATCGGAATTAGAACGCATTTTTTTTTGAAAATGTTAAATTATTATAGGAGGTCAGTGTGATGTAGTGGTTAGCGTGCTTACTTCTGGATCGTACTGTCGTGGGTTCGAATTGGATGTTTTGTGAAGTCGATTTATGGGACATTGTATTTATTTGTCATCTTATTATTAAATAAATAATTTGTCGCTAGTTATACTAATAGCTGTAGAAATCAAAAACCCGTATATAAAAAACAATAAATTATTACGACTTAAGTTCTTTTTATTATAGTTTATAGTCTGCATTGTTGGCAACATTGTTTTGTTTTAGATTTGCCCTTTAGAAACAAGTGCAAGTTAATATCCAAATTTGGAACAACCGAGCTTATCTTTGATTTGATTAAATTAATGTTTATTGTGCTTACAAATAGACGTTACAAAAATGATGTAACATTCAACTTTTGAAAATTGGAACCGTTCAACATATGTGTCTTATAAATCGGCACGTGCAGCATTTTGAAAAAACAAAAGAACCTGATTATTTTTGTCTAAAAAACTGCATTATTTTCTTGCAATTTCTATGAATCGTCATGTATTTGTTAGAAGTAGTAACTTAAATATTTTCTGAAATTAGTAAGGAACGTAAATATTATGTATCGGCTATATTAAAAAAAATTACATTAGTCGTAAAAAAAATCAAAATACCTGCAGAGTATGCGTCTGGAAGAAATCAGCAACTTTCTGAACAATCATCGAATTCAGCGTATCTTCTTTTTCGGCAAGTGCTCTTGGAAGGGAAGCTTCTAATTCCGCTTCGGTTTTAATCGGTTCAGTTTCAACTGCATTAGATTCCTTTACAAAAGTGATTCCATCGAACAAATTAACTTCCGAATATGTTCTTGAAGCACGATCCAAAGCCGTGATCAATTTCGTTTTCAAACACGACGTCACATCTTTAGCTGAACATTCTTGATAAATTTTATACAAAAATCTTAAATCGCCCATGTATGAATTTGAATCCGATGATCGTTGTGTCGATTCGTCGTCCGGTAATGCATTTTGTGACGTAAGCGGGGTTGTTCTTGCACTGACTAAAGCCACTAAGCAGGCACACAATACGAATTTTGAATACATGACTAAAAAAATATTTCGTTATTTCTATCAGAACCAACGCGTAAATGATGATCACAATATCCTCTCCGGTCAATTTATATATCCGATTATATGTAAATATGTACCCTCCACTTTCTTATCTGACGTATCCTTTTTTGGTTCACGCGTTTATAACATATTTCAATTAATTCTCGTCTAAATTCCCCTTCTTCTTCTTAACTTAACATTGGTTAATATTTTTTTAACACTGGTACACTGCGTTCTTGTCAAGGTATTGTTGTACGCTGAAGTATAACCCCCTTCTTCCGTCTTTAGTTTACGCTGACTTGTCTTAACGTAACGCTACACAACTAGATTTCACGTCTTTTTTCAACACGCGGACTGGTGTCTGACTAGAAAGAGATGCAAGACGTTATTCATTTTTTGTCATTAATTTATGTATCGAATTTTTTAGAAAATGAAATTGTATCAAGTAGGCAGGCGAAACCGAAATGTTGTGACGTTTAATAATAATAATTAAACAAAAAAAATAATTTATAAGTAAAATAATTGTAGTTTATGCATCCAGTTTGAAATGCATTATTTTCTGTACGAGGTAACGCGACAAATCTAGGTTTCGCATCTTTTTTCAACACACGGACTGGTTTCTGCTTAGAAAGAGATTCAATACGTTATTAATTTTTTTGTCATTAGTCTATGTATCGAATTTTTTAGAAAATGAAATGATTGTACCAAGTAGGCAGGCGAAACTGAAGTAATAATAACTTAAAAAAAACCGGTCAAGTGCGAGTCGAACTCACGAGAAGAGGGTTCCGTACTATTCCGTTTTCCGTTAGTACTTTAAGACTTAAGATTTTCGTTTCAATTTTCCTATAAACTATGGGTGAGACCCGACATTCCCTATTTTTTTCAAAATTTTAAGCGCAGTAATTTCGGTGATAAGGGTGGGGGGGAATGGTCAATTGTTCATCTATTTTCTTAAATAACTTTAAAACTAATTAACAAAATAAAAATACTTGCAATATACTGTTCAATTGATTTTTTATTTATATAAAGACGTTTCGACTAACAGTAATTTTATTTTGTTAATATATCTATTACTGTTGGTAGAATCAATATTATCAATTTAAAACTAATTATTTTAAAATTATAAAAAAATATATTTGATATGTCACACGGTACAGTTTGCAAAACTTTCTTTTTTAATTTCCGAATTTTTCCCCAAAAACTACCTCCAGGTGCAAAATTTATTTATTTACGTTATACGTCCGTCTTTGGGTCACCGACTTACATATGTGTACCAAATTTCAACTCAATCGGTTCAGTAGTTCGGCGCAAAATGGCTTTGACAGTGGGACGGACAGACACACGAGTGATCCTATAAGGGTTCCGTTTTTTCCTTTTGAGGTACGGAACCCTAAAAAAATTTATAATTGTAGTTTATGTATCCAGTTTGTAATGCATTTTTGATGTACAAGTGTGTCATAATGTTTAAACGAGCGATTAGCAAGTTTTAACAGTCATAAAAGTATTACAGTCGAGATACAGACTATATTCTGTGCACGTACCTCCTATAAAATAGCTGATTTGCACTAATATTTGTTATACTTTTGACAGTTCACACTCGTCCAGTAGGTATCTTAGTGGACTGTTTAGCGTCTACTTTGCTTTTCTGTCTGGCTACTGACAGAAAAAATAAAAAAAAACATATACAGATTTTTTTGATGTGGAAACTTGAAATTTGGCACACATAAAGGGAAAAAAACGTGCGAACGTCTGCACTCATAAGCTCACGGGGAAAGTGAAACTTCTTTAGAAAACTATAATTTTGAACTCGTTTTATATTACCAAGGTTTCTCCTATTTTTCCCCTTTAACGTTACAGAAAATTTCAAACATATACGTCGCTAAAGAAGTTTCATCCTTTTATCATTAATGTTTAATGTTATGTTATTTTAGTAAGTGATAAACTTAATTTTATTAAATTGTTATAACGGTATGGAGTTATCGAACCCTTAGAACCCAAGTTCAACTTTTATTTATCGTTATTTATTTTTATTCGTACGCAAAATGCCAACTCTGGAAATGTATTGTCACCCTAAAACATTTATCTATTTTCACGATTGCTTGAGGGTTTATGTGTATCCCTACAAACTCGGCTATTCTTAAACCGTATATCGATATTTGATTACTGTGTAGTTTGTTTTTAGAAAATGGAATTGTGTTTTACTAGAAAATGAAGTATTTATTTATAAAAAAAGAGATTAGTTTTGTGAAGATAAAATCGCACTGAAATTATTTAATTTATCGTGTTTAAATTTTGTGATTACCAGAAACTCTCAGAATTGCCATAATGTCGTCATTATTACCAAAATAACAAAACTTTTATTCTTTTCCAAAAAAGACATTTGTTTCTAGAAAATAGAATAGATGAATTGATAATTGGCTATCATTTTATTTCTAGTTGTTTCAACCAAAACCTAAACGATATTCAATAAATCAATTGTAATAATAATTTTGATTTATCTTTAAAGTTCAATTCCAGATATATGTTATAATAGAAAACAGTATCACGGGTAATTGGAATAAGCATATTGAGAGCTTGAAAAAGTCTTAATTAAAGAAAAGACGAAACGTTGCAATCAATGAGTGTTTAAATTGATTTATTTTCATTATTCCAATTACCCGTGATACTGTTTTCTATAATAATTTTGATTTTTTATCTTCAATTGAAGCAACGGTTCCCACGAATACACGTTCGTAAATTTTTTGTGTAGTGTGTCTATTACAAATCTTATTTTTAGGAATTGGTTTTCTAGCCAGATTGTCTACAATTTATTTATTGTAATAAATGGAGTCCATGCTTAATTGCTATAACGCACCACTTATTGAAATCAGTCTCGATGTTCATTTGTTCCGGACATTTGTATTTAAACTTGCATGAAAAGTAGAATTAATCGGAATTAATTATACAATTAATGTTAATGAATAAACTTCAGTAATTATAGAAATCATTGTAGTCGTTTTTAAATTATGACACATGTATATATAATTAAATAATTAGGCTTTCTTTCAAATTAATTGTTTACGTTGTTAAGGGCATTTCATACGTGTAGATAAGTAAGCTCTATAAAATATACTGATGACCTCAGATGTTGAGCGTCTATAATCTAGAATTTTTCTTCTATTCTTAAAAGTAATGTAGACGGTTTTTCGGAATGCTTTAAAGAATAATACTTCGGTTACTCAGTTACATTTTTATCCGAATTAAAAAAAGATGTTATCAAATCGATATGTATTTTTTTACGTTTATTCCCCGATAACTTTTCGAAAAGTTCACCAATTTGAAAAATTTTGACACCATTTTATTCAGAATGTTTACGAATTGGTGCCATGTAATTTTTTTTAAATCAACCCAGTTGTTTTTAGCTGGCGTCAAAAAACTAGTTTTTTATACATGTTTCCTCACATCTTTATCAGTTGTGAATCGGTTTTGATGGTTATTTTGTTATTTAATAGGGCATACCTTCAGGGTGGTTTTACGTAAATTTTACATCAATTGGTTCAGCAGTTTTTTTTCTAGTTTAATATAAAAATATTAAGGTTGATTGCATGCAAACTACGTACCTATTACAAAGCTACCAAAAATTTAATAAACTTAAAAAAATTACCTCCTTCAAAAAAAGACATTAAATAGTGTAAAATTAAATTTAATTGTGAATATTATAAGGAAATTGGAACAGGCAAAAACATCCAAATATCGATTATTACTTCTGCAACGTTTCGGCCTTTATTAGTGTATTTGCCATAAGGCAACATACACTATTGGCGTCGGTCGGATGGCGGGACCTAGGGGTCGG
Organism: Venustoraphidia nigricollis; assembly: GCA_034508555.1. NCBI lineage: Eukaryota > Metazoa > Arthropoda > Insecta > Raphidioptera > Raphidiidae > Venustoraphidia > Venustoraphidia nigricollis. The sequence continues at coordinate 1,121,515 of JAVRKA010000110.1, forward strand.
ACCAAAATTTCTCGACGTTTCATAACCTCCTAAACACGTTGGCACCATTTTTAAAAATGTTTATATATATATGTATATATATATATATATATATATATATATATATTCACAACATGGATTTCGAGGGCCAACGTTTTTTAATCCATAATCACGTCAAGTGGGCTCCCTAGTATTTCAAATTTTTGGGAAATTGATTTTTTTTTACTAATAAAGAAGATATTTTGGTTTTTATATCTAATAGTGTTTTTGAGGGCGCACTCCGGAAACATAACCACTTTCTGTTTTACCGACATTCTACTGACCTTCAAGCCCTTCAAACAGACGTTGTGACCATATAAATTGTCTAATTTTATTTTTGTTAATGAGAACAGGCCTTAATCTCAAAATTAGCCAATAACTGTTTATATAATCGTTGCCTGCATAATTTGTAGGCATGAGAATTCATAAATATATTTAAAATAAATGCGTCTTTATATAGAAATTTTGAAAATGTAAATGAACTACTTTACAGTTTTGAAGCATTCTAGTAATTTTTCGGCTAAATATTTTCGTTCTAAAAATGAACATTGATTTCTAATACAGACTATCTATTACGTTATTTTAAAGTAGAAAATTCTAAACAGTACAAAATATTTCTAATTATTCAAATTTGCGAAATATGAATTCACAAGGTGAAAAAGGGTGGCAAAATGTTGACTTAAATTTGGTATTGAAGAATTCTTAGTTTTTTCCAAAGATCGAAAAAATCTTAATTATTATTAATAGCCAACAGCTGTTTTTAAACGAAAACGAAATTATATACCTCAAAAATTATTTTTTATTCAGCTCATCACAGTTTTATGCCGTTCAACAAAAACAATTTAGAATACATTTTTTTTTTATTTTACAAAATGTTTCTTAGAAAATACTTATTTATTTTTCCATTTTAGTGTCTTCAAATCCTCTGTCTAACTTTCAATAAAAATGATTGGTTGAAACTTCACCTTTATCTGTAAAAAAAACTAATGTTACATTTTGTATAAGGATGTCCCAACGAAGTATACACATAGGTACAGTGGCGGATTTACCAGCAGGCTGAAGCCTATGGCGGCAGATTTTAGTGGGTGGCAAATTTAGCCCAAAAACTTTTGTCTTACAGAAATAAAAAAGCAACATTATTATATACATAGAGAAAACAAGTTTCGAGTATTTAACAAAAATTTCAATATTTTAGTACTGTACGGTATACTGAATACTCTAACGTCTGTATATGAAAAATTACCAAACGCTCTGTAAAATATACTTTTGTGACAATGCGTTTTTAAAATATTCCAATAGCGTTTCAGTACTGCAATTTAAATGCAGTACTTTTTTTTCTCCATGTACCTAAATATTACTAGGTTGCATTCACACAATTCAATCATCGTGATATGTTTCAATACTTAATTTTTTTTTTTTTTTGTAGTCGTTTAAGATGATTGCGAACTAGGGTATCGAATTTCAGAGGTCAGTAGGGGCGGCAAAAATTTAATAGCCTACTAGCGGCAAATTTGTAAATCCGCCACTGCATAGGTAGGGGTGCCAGGCGTCCGGATAAAACAGGACATAGGCTTTTGATTGCGTGTCCGGCCAAAATTAAACGGTGTCCGGCTTTTTAGGTTTTTTACATTTCGCATTTTCAGAATTCGATTTGCGATCCCAGGACATAACGCAAACGTTGAAAGAGTTTTTTCCTTGATGGTCAAAAGAACGCAACACATAAATAATGGCAATACCTTGTTGAAAATGTTGATTCTCGTCCGCTCATAGTTGTGTCATATGTTTTCTTGCAGTTAGTCAGCACGAAATTTTGCTGACGGACCTACAAACATTAGAAATCAGTAATTTGTTATAATTTTAACTTAAATTACGATCTTAAACCCAACATTTTAAGTTTAACCTTACATGACAGCATTAGCATATTATGTTATAATAGGTTTTTCCCTTTATAATGCAAAGCGACTTTATACAATAAGTACAGTATGTTACCTTAAAGAAATTTAGTTTGCGTTTTTGTTTTCTTATGGAAACCGGATAATTAGAATATAATTTGTTTATATCATTATCAACACTGCTGTTTTAACATATTTTAACGAGATAATTTTGTCTTCTGCGGCCTGTAACAAATAAATAAGTTCCATCAATATAAAATCATTAATACTCACAAACTGTTTTAAAAGTCAAAAAGCTACTTACCAAAAAATCAGAATATCAATTTACGAAATTAAGTGTCAACAAGTCATTTTTGACAAGTAAATGACCTTGGGCCGTTCGGTTTCAATATTCAACACCAGGAGCGCTGACTGCGTCATTTCACTTATTTTACACAAACAGATTGAAATATAAATTTGAAACTATTTAGGTTCTTAGATAAAGTGGCTTATAACATTTTTTTCTCTAATATAAATAAATTTAAACTGCGTTTAGCTGAGATTTTAATCTAATTTATATATGCATCACAACATTGTTATAAATTAGTTTATATGAATTTAGTACAACTGTTTGTTGTATATGAATAAAAGGTTACTACTAAACTCATTTTACGAAGAAATGTAAAATTAAATTATTAATTAAGAATAGTTGCAAATTAAAAAGTTTTCTAAAATAGGAGGAAGCACATGTTGAAAAAAACACTATTTAACTTAAAACAGCAATAATATTGACTTGTCTTTTCACGAGGTAGGTACCTTCCTACCGAACAAACTTTGTATAGGCCTATTCGAATGAAATATATTCAATAACACATATTTTAAATTTAATAAGGAAACCTGAAACGCCTCGACTTTCAGACAAGACCGCTAAATTAACGATATAATAATTAAATCGTTACTTTTTTAATTTTATCTAAAATATTGCATAGCTCACTTTGCTTTATAGCCCCACGCTACCGAATGCCTGTATGAAGGGTTGCCAGACAAACGACGTAAGCCCTCAAAAAAGATAATAGGTACATAAAATCAATGGCGTTTTTTTAAAAACTCAAAAGTTAAATTCACTTTTATGAAACTTTAAAGTCAAAAAAATCAATTTTATTTATACATATCTGCAGGGAAATTATTGTAGAATAACACTGAGCTAATTAGCTTGCATATTTTACATTTTCTATTAAATTTTATGAATTTTGCGTGTTTTGTAAATACAGAATAAAATCTAGCTGAAGTTTATAGGATACCACTGCATTTGAGAACTGATTCTCAATAATTTTAAATTTTTAAGATAATAAAATAACGTAAAGACGTATATATTAAATCCGGAAATTTTCTTTTTTTTAAATTCTATTAAAATCTTTTATAATATAATATAACTATTGTATTTTTAAAGAAATATACATAATATTTAGACATTTATTTAAATTGATCAAAAAATTAATAATAATTTATTTAAAAAAACAAAATGATTCTACTGGCCCGTAATTACCAGATCATAAAAGAGAGTCATAATTACTAATAATAAAATCTTTAATGCAAGAATTAAAGTAAATTTTGCAGGTCACCAAAATTTGTTTTGGTTATTTAAGTATTTTTGGAAAAAGCCCAGTCATAACAATGTTCCTTCTCAAATTATACGTGTGATGACATTAGACTGTGAACGATGTTCAACTGAAATAATTTTGTTTTCCTTATATTAAGGAAGTTACGAACGATATTAACAAGATATCATTTTTTATTGATTATCTGTTGGCTATTTTAACTCAGTTAACTATTAAAAATGCAAAAAAAAAATTATGAAATTATAAAAAAAAGTCACAGTCATATGTCCTTCACTATTTCAAAATCTTTTTTCTGAGACGCTTAGACTGTGATTTTTGTGCGTTCTATGTTTATATTATAGCCCTCATAAAAGGTAATACATTCATAAATTTTACGGCGGTTTTTTAAATTTAATTTGTTTCAAATTTTTAAGACAATAATAAATAATTTAAAAATTGCGACGTTTCGTTAATTGTTGTAAACTTCGTCAGGCACAACTTTTTTTTGTTTTAGAGAAAAAATTATTTCATAATTTCAATTTGTTTGAATAATTTACTATTTGTGCTAGTTATGTACACAGGGTGTCTCAACCGACGTTGACTAACATGGGTAACTTTGTTATTAGTGGAGATAGAAAGTCGGATAAATTGGCAAAGAGTAGTGCAGAAAATTTTGTCCCGTCGAAAAAACAATTGAATTTTGACACCCTATGAATTTATTCAGAAAATCATGAAAATTGCCGTTTATGAAAACTGGTCATAACTTTTTTATTTATGAAGATATCTGAAAATTTTATTAACCATTTTTTGATGAATTTTTAGGCTCTTTTCAGTAGCGTAGGCTTAATTTTTTTATTTCCACTACATAATGAGATATTGACATGAACTTCGGTTTTTCTTATGGACGCCATTTTGGATTTTTAGATATTCGAATTCTGTTTATTCAAAAGCTACAAAACTGACCAAAATAGCTTTTTGGCGTTATCCATAATGATCAGAGTGTGCCGTGTTAAACAAAATTTGTTGAAACAAATACATACCGACAGGTTAACAATCTGTCAAGCGATCGTTACAGTTTTGCTAATTCATTATATTTGTTTTTTTCTGTAAAATGGCTCAAGCATTTTTGCGAAATTACAAAAATGCTCTTTTCACTTCAAACTCATTAAAAACTAAGCACTTTAAGTCGATCAAACTTCTAAAGCATGTTACAAGTACATAAATAAAGTGAATTGTGAAGCGGTAACGATTATTTTTAATTTGGGTGGTAATAATTAGGATTGACTTCCACATTTTTTGACGCCGAAAAAAATACGGACCAAGATTATTTTCGTCAGAACTCAGTTATTTTTTATGCTAGGGACTTTTATAAAAAATAAAAATAAAGGTTCTTTCAAGCACTTTAAAAAATGTTCCATGAGTTTCCCTTGAAAAATGTATTGTTTTTCAGTAACTTCACGTTGAAACTTTCAATTTTGGCTTTTGGCGAATAAGAACCAACCTTCAACAAGCTAGTACTCCGTTTGTATGGGGTCTACAGACACTATAAACCCACCATTAGTTTTGTTTTTTTATAAGCTACATTTTTACTAAAAGCGATTTTTTCGATAAAATATTTACTTTTTCAGTTATTCGGGAAAAACCATCTGAAAACGTGGGTTTATTGGTTGAAAAATTGACACCTACACTCGCGAATAAGTTGAAAAGTATGGACTTTCAGAAAAAACTTTATAAAACAAAAGTTGCTTAAAATTAGTCAACCTATCCATTCCCGTACTTATTTTCAACGAAACATTTTTCACCCCCGAGAAGAGGTGGTATCCACCCAGTAATCGAGAGCGGCAAACTTTTTTTTTAACTTTTTTATTTGAGCTTTTAACAATGCATTCCAAAAGTTTTTATGATGATTTATTGACTGGCCCTGGATTCCGAGATTTTACAATTTTTTCGCCTTACGGCTCTCCACTAATCGTTTTTTTTTTTTTTTAATTTTCTCAATATACCATTCGCAGAAATTTCTATTTAAGTTCCTAAAAGTGTTTGAATTAGGTTGTCGTCTTTCTGGATGAAGGTAAGTATTCTGCTTGAGCCAACGTGGCATTTTTGTTACGCTGAATGTATGCGCAAAAAAGAGCCTATTTCTCCAAACCTGAAAATGCTTGACCCATCTTAGAGAGAAAATCAAATAAAATGAATTAGCAAAACTGTAGCGATCGTTTGACAGATTGACAGACTGTCGTTTTGTTTTACACGGCACACTCTGATCAATATGGATAACGCCAAAAAGCTATTTTAGTCAGTTTTGTAGCTTTTGAATTTTGATTCATTTAGATATAGGATACGTTATATCAAATTATTCAGAAAAATAAGCAGAATTCGAGTATCTAGAAATCCAAAATGGCGTTCATAAGAAAAACCAAAGTTTATGTCAATATCTCATTATGTAGTGGAAATAAAAAAAATAAAACTAAAAATGGTTTATGAAATTTTCAGATATCTTTATAAATAAAAAAGTTATGGCCAGTTTTCATAAATGGCAATTTTCACTATTTTCTGAATAAATTCATAGGGTGTCAAAATTCATTTGTTTTTTCGACGGGACGTCAATGACCACAATTTTCTGCATTACTTTGCCCATTTAACCGACTTTCTATCTCCACTAATAACAAAGTTACCCATGTTAGCCAACGTTGGTTGAGACACCCTGTAATATGTATATGTCTGTATTAAACATCTAAATTTTATTAATGTATGGTTAACTAGTTAAAGTTGTGCTTGACGACGTTTACAACAATTAACGAAACGTCGCTATTTTTAAATTAGTATAAATGCATAAATATAAGTACATTATTATTATTATTTACAAGTATTTTTGAAAACCATAAATAATGGTTCTGAGAATTGTAATGTAAAATGCTTTCATTTAGAATATACCCCCCTCCCTCCAAACGTCTTGTTAATTTTCGCGAATACCGTTTGAGTTCTGAGCTTTTATCGAGTTGAAAAATAAATTATAATATACATAATATGTTGATGATAGTTTGGCCATGCCTGAAGACTGAAGTAAGCTTCAAAGTGACGTCGATGTGCGCAGAAGCAAGGCGCTACGCCGCCAACAGAACTGAACAAATTGTGACTTATCGACGTGGAACTTGAATTTTCCCTTATAAGTTATAAGTTATATATGTAAATCATTTATATTTATCGTGGCTCTGGATCAACGTTATTTTGTACGGAATTTTAATTTGCTTATAAAAAGTAATCAAATTGACGTTTTTCTTTTTTACCGGGACTAGTGAATTTTGTGATCAACATTTTAGAAACGATTTTATATTCTGGTAAGTAACAACATATTTTTAAAAATCTCTTTAAATTAATAGTAGATAGAGATATTATAGGCTCTTTGTAGACCTTTGAATAGTTGAAATGGACATTCAATATACCATAATATCTATTTTGGTTGCCTATAAAACTTTACGTTGCCGCCTACCGAAATTGAGAATTTATAATACATAAATAGATTTGGGCGTGTAACAATTTATGAAAAAAAAAAATACATTATAGAGGTGTGAAAGTAACGCCACGTGTTCTGGCACAATAAAATCGCACTGATCAGTAATCAGTTAATGTACCTACAATGGCAGTAACAAGACATATGGAACAACAAGAAAGTCTTTAAAAAATATATTATTAAAAACAGTTCGCTATTAATTCCAAATGTATTTATGTGCGCGTGTAACACGAAATTCTTGTTTTCTGTATTTAACGCATTTTCTTCAAATAATCAGTGGCAACATAATATATTACGTCGTTGGGAGAAATATTTCAAATTTTGCTTTATATTTACGTAACCGTACTAGGTTATTATCTGAAAGTACTACTGTCGATTTAAAAAAAATCGTAAATATCATTTCCCTAAATCAAGTACTTTATAACGTACTAAATAGTAATTTAATGTAGGAGATAATGGCTAGTTTGACCATGCCTGGTTTTGATTGCAGAGAATAGTTTTAATCGGGGGGAACTTCCGGCATGTACAGAATCTGCGTGTGATGCGCGCGCATTCATTCCTTCTTCGTAGTTCCCCTTTGAAATTTCGCCGTCTGTATTTTGTGCGAAGTTTGAAAATATTGCAGTGTAATATTTGTTAATGTCTATAATTTTTTACGCAATTTGGAAATAATTTAAACCGATTAATGAATGCTCAATGCATTATAAAAGATTTATGTATAAATATTTCATACAGTATTAGAACTGACTTTCAGATATCAAAACGCTTGTTAAGATTCAAGTAGGTAAGCAAATTAACATTTTTCTTTGTCGTGAATAGTTAAATTTTGCAAACAGCATTTTATATTATCATGAAAATATATCTAACTTTTGAAAATATTAGACGCGATATCATGTGCTAATGCGAATTATTGTTTTGGATATTTTTAGACTACATTTCACGTATATTTTATAAAAAAAGTATAACAAATACATATTTAAAATAAGAAATGTAATATTAAAGTATACGTTTAATGTTAACAGCAGGATAACTGTAGTTTATTGCAATTGTTAAGAAACACCCATTGTTACAGTGCTATATTAGAAAAAATTATTACGTTTGTCGCGGTGGGCTTTCAAAGTTCTTTTATATTATTTTTTTAAACGGTTTTATTTCAAAACCAAACTGCTTTGTTTGTTTCAGAGAGAACAACGCAATTTTTAAGAGTTTACATTATGCAGTACTACATAGTTAGATGTATTGATAATAATTTGGTGTATTATGTATGCGAAAAGTCATCAGTCTATTTCAATGCTGACAGTAAAAAAAATGTCGTCGTTAGATGTTCAGAAGATTTATGCTATCGACCTGCAGAATTGATTTGTGCTAGCGCTAACTGTAAGTAACATATTATGCAGTAAATCATAATTGTCAGTTCTTAGAAACGGTTTGAAAATTTTATATTTTGCAACATTTACATTTTGCAACAGTAATGCAAGCCTTTAG